>CM029014.1:47743400-47886198 GCA_016801055.1 Panax notoginseng | reverse complement strand
ACATACGTTACTTGCTCATTGGATGAGGATGATTGATCTCATGATCATTTATGTGGAGACACTAAAACAAGTATGCAGGTGCTTATTGGAGAATAAGTACACTGAACGTGGCTCACTAAGGAATACCTAATGGAGTTTTACTTATCTGTCAATAGGAATTCCTGTAGTGATAGTAGAACAAGTGATCCTTGGACTTGATATGATCATAGTATCTTGTGTATGATGAGTTATACTTTGACTTATTCCTTAAGACCCTTAGGGTATATTAAAGTGTATGTTTGGGTATAATAAGTTTATACATAGAGATAATGTATGATCAATAAAGAATCTACCGCTTCTAGTAAAAGGAGAGAAATGTCCTATTTGATTCGATAAATGACAACCCAGTAGTCCTTGGCCAAGGCATAATGAATTTAGAAAGGAGTTTCTAATTTATATTATTTGGTGTTGTGCATTTAAGAGTCGAAATACATATAATTAAATAAAATAAGACTTGACAGTAATTCAATGTCTTATATTTAATTGGGACATTATATGGTGGAAGGATTGAATTGTACGGTAACTATTTACTCAAAGATTCTTTTATGATTAATGTTGAAATCTATATTATCTGGAAATTTGTTAATCACTAGGGAGGTTTATCCCTATTGTAGAATAAATATTATTTATTTAAATAAATTAATAGTTTAATTTATTTATTTAAATAAGATTAGAATTGTTCTAATTGATTTATTCACACCCGATTTAATATGGAGAACCTAAAGAGTCACACCATAAAAGGAAGAATAATTATTTAAGAAGCAAATGACATAATCGTAATAATAATTTAAGTATATTTAATTTAATCTATGGTGATAGAATAAATTAAATAGTTTAATATTTATTATTTAATATTTTAGAAAAAATAAATATAAATTAATAAGAGGAGTCTTATTATTATTATTACTATTATTATTATTTAATTCCTAAAGGAGTTTGAAAATTAATTAATAAAAGTACTCTCATATATTCCTAATAAGATTAGGAGGTTAAATTAATTAAAATAGTTTAATTAATTATTCCTAATAAGATTAGGGAGCTTAATTAATTAAAAGAATTTAATTAATTAAATAATACCTTATTTTCTAATTAGATTAGAAGGGTTAACTGATATCTTTATAAGAGAAGTCTTATATCATATATCAATATACGTGATTCTAATTGTTGGATAGTACACTTTTTACTATGAGAAATAGAAAAATTAGGGTTTTGTCAAACACCCTTCTTCTTGAATATTTCTTCTTCCTTGGTGGATCACCTCTAGAGGCCAAACACTTTGGTGGCTAACGTTGATCAAAGGAAGGAACCAAACCCTGTGGATTCAAGTTGAACGCAAAAAAGATTGAAGGTGAACTTGTACCTGAGGAAGCTCGAATCTTCAAGGGTATGATTCTTGTTCTTCATATTTTCGTTTAATTAATAATTGTGCATCAAGGATGATCCGGGTATATTGTTTATAAAATTTAAAACTCTAATTTTCCATGCTTCCGCTTATTTTGTGCAATTTGATTGTGTTCATGTTTCTTACAAACCCAACAATAATATCAGAGCCAAACCTTTATGCGAATTATTAATTATTTTAATTTGATATGTATGTTGATATGTATTTAGACTAATTTAATTGGGCATAATTTATTGTATAAAATTTATAAAAAAAATTTAAAAAAGGGGGAAAAGCCATGATGATCAATTCACGAAATCCGTGGCTGATTTTATTTTTCAAAATGTTAATCCTGATCCTTCACGGTTTGATTCATTGTTTATAGGCTTAAATATAATTTACTACCCTAAACTATAGGTCATATTCCACTTCGGTTATCCACCTTTCAATTTTGTAAATTAGATGATTGAACTATCAATTTTTTTTACTTTGGTTCAATTAAGTCTGTCACGTCATAAATTGATGATGTGGCTCGCTGACTAGACAAATTTATGCTGATATGTACTAAAAAAAAATTAAGTTTTCAAATTTATTTTATTATATTAGAGGGCAAAAATATAAACAAACAAAAAATCATTAACTATTTAATAATTTTTTTGTTAATGATTTTTTTTATTTTCATTTAAAACTAATTTACAAGGCTCCTATATAGCAGCGATTATATTTTAAATGGGCAATATAATTATTGCATGGGCAATATAAAATTAATAATATATTTAATAGTATAGTTTTAAAAAACTGTTTATACATTAAATAGTATACTATTTAAAATTAGTATAGTATACTATTAAATAGTATATTGTTTATACATTAAATAGTATACTATTAAATAGTATACTATTTAAAATTAGTTTAGTATTATAGTATACTATTTAAATAGTATAGTTTTAAAAACTGTTTAAAACTGTTTATACATTAAATAGTATAGTTTCCTATTGAAAAAATTATTGCAAGAAATATTAGTATAGTTTAATTGATAAAGGTTAAAATATTCTTTATTTTTATAACATGAAAAAACATAAGTATCTCATTGTGGAACGTAAATATCTAAATTTATTTAATTATTTTAATGAAGTTGATTTAAATTAATTAGTTTTATTATCATTTTTTCACTACTATTATTATTATTATTTTAATTCTAGTCTTCTTATATATATATATATATATATATATATATATATATATATATATATATATAGAAGGAAAACTATATTCAATGCAAGTAATGGTTTGCTTCATTATATAAACAGTTTTAAATAGGAAATATTAAATAGGAAATATTTAAATATGAAATATTAAATGGGCAATATTTACAAGGCTCCTACATAGCAGCGGTTATAATTTTAATATTTTCATAATTTTAATAATTTTAAAATATTTTGTAAATAATTAATAATTAATTTTATATTGCCCATTTAAAATATTTTAAAATTTAATTTACATTTAATTTTTGCAGTCTTAAACAAATAATTTTTTTTGTTAATGATTTTTTGTTTATTTACATTTTTGCCCTCTAATATAATAAAAAATTTTGAAAAATTAATTCTTTTTAGTACACATCAGCATAAATTTGTCTAGTCAGCAAGCCATGTCATCAATTTATGACGTGGTAGACTTAATTGAACTGAAGTGGAAAAAATTGATAGTTCAATCATCTAATTGATAAAATTAAAATGTGGATAACCAAAGTGGAATATGACATATAGTTTAGGATAGTAAATTATATTTAAGTCTAGTTTATATATATACGGTCCGGATCAAGTGCATACTGTGACGCCCCCAAATTCGGATACTTGAAACCCGAACTCGGTGCTTCACGATACCATTTTTATAAGCTGAATAATACTAATAATAATAACAATAATATAAAATTCAAACTTAATTTACATGCATCAAAGTTTACTCCCAGGTACGAGACCTTTAAACCTACATTACATCATAGATAATAAGTAACATTGTCTTAATAAACTATAATTATTACACAACATATTAGAAATCTCATTCGAACAGTTTTCCCTTCCCCTTGTTCTTGCCTGAGCCTTCTGGTTGATCATACTTAACTGAAAATATTTAATTTAAGCAAGAGTGAGCATTTGAGTGCCCAGCAAGTAATAACAATTATAAATATTAGCTGAAAGAGTTAAATGCTTTTTTTGTACTACTCTTTTACAACAAGTCAATAGTTGTGAAATAATCTGAACCGATAATAATAACATAACAACTCTCTATCAAATATTTGAAACTACGTAATGACTATAATTGGGGTTTAGGTGATATACTATGAACATTTTTTTTAATTTTTGAATAGGTTTAGCAGAAATTCATCTGCAAACCGTCATAACTTACGGACACGGGGGTGATCAGCCCGTTATGCCCTGTATTGATCAATACTACATGCCAGAACGATAGTATCGTTCACTATGTCCACCTTGGGTGCATAAAAAGTTTTCTCGTTTACGGGATGTTCATACTTGTCGGACTCCAAACCAAAAGTTTTATCTTGTTCAACAATAATCTATAATTTAACTATATATATATATATATATATATATATATATATATATATATATATATATATATATACGGGTAATTAACAAAGGTGTATCAACATGTGATTAAATACAATAATTATCCAAGTGGGGACACTTGTATAACCATTTATAGAAATTAACGAACAGGATATATAACTGAATTACCATATACTAACATGTTGATAATCAATGAGCGTATATAGTATAAGGTTAATAATCTGTACTATAATAATATAATTCTGAAACATTCTTACCCATGCCCATTGCATAAAGGAAATGCAAAGGTAGGATACTTGCACAATGTAAGGATAGTTTAGATACTTGCCTGAGCTGCTGCTTACAATAACGCAACTTAGATTAATCTTTTATACAGCGACCTATCAGTAATAAGATCATTCGTTCGATTAGAATAATATATCGTAACACATAGCACTGCTTATTGCAGTCCGCACCTTATCTAATCACATTGTCACTTATGTTTAACAATCATTGAATCACAAATAAACACCTATCAAGTCAAATTATCTAAGTTCAGATTAATTTTTGAAATATTTCGGTGTACCGACGACTTTATCGGGTAATTATCGAGTCTAAAACTCTATTCTGAAGTTCAATAACTGAAAATATCAGTCACATTATTTTTAAAATGACTTATAATAATTTTTAAACATTTATTATAATTTATCATAAATTTTCAAACATCAGAATCATTATTAAATGATTTAAATATTCATTAATTCTATTATCATTAATATTTAATTAATATTAAACTATTAATAAAACCATTGTCAAAATATTAAAGTTATTTATAATAACTCAAAATATTTTTAAAACATTAATATTATCCTCAAATGATTTTTAAAATATTTAAAATTATTTTTAAATAATTACCATTAATATTAGAATATTAATTTGTTATTTTTCAAAATATTAAAAGTCATTGATTATAACTTAAAATATTTTTAATTCATTTATTTCCTTTTTAAATGAATTTTAATTCAATAAAATCATTTTTAAACTATTTATTTAATATAATTATTAAATAAACTTAATATCATTAATATTTAATTATTAATGAAATTTACCTTTAAATATCAAAAGTTTTATTTTATAACTTAAAATATTTTTAAACTATTTATTTTCATTTAAAATAATTTTTATAATATTAAAATCATTTTTAATTAATTTATTTAATATAATTACTAAATAAATCTAATATCATTAATATTTAATAATTAATTAAACTTATCTTAAAATATTAAAAGTTATGTTTTATAACTTAAAATATTATTAAATACCTTATTATTTACTTAAAATGATTTTTAATACAATAAAATTATTTTTAATTAATTTATTTAATGTATTAATTAAATAATTTAAATACCAATAATTTCTAAATAAATATTAATATTTATGAAAAATATGCCAAATTATTAAAAGTTAATTTTTATAACTTAAAATAATTTTTAAAACTATTTTTAAATTTTCAGAATTTATTTACTATTTTTAAATGATTTTTAGAAATTAAATTAATTAATTTTATTATGTTTGTCGCTAAAGCGCTTTGGCGACAGAATCTGTCGCCTTAGGTGTTCTTGAGGGCAAAGAACACTGACATTCAGTGTTCATAGTGCCACGTTTGACTGTCCGTAACTTGCTGGTAAGGTTGTTTCTGGGTAGGGTCTTGTAATGGTTTTGTAGTAGATGTGACGCCCCCAAAACAGGTCCATTCCACCCAACCCATTCTGAGTCGCCAAATACATGGTACAGAAAATAACTACAACTTTATTATTACAATTTTCGCGCAAAATACAACAACACATATACTGTGAGTTTAAATACAAATATTGTCATCTAGACAGTATTCATACTCAACTAAGAACTCATTATACTTATTGATACACTATTTTACAAAATAGTGAGGACTACTAAAATAACTGTCTTGAACCATCATTCCATACCCCGATTAGTACTCGCTATATTCTCGCCTCCTGAGAAGAAAATGGAACAACAAGGAAAAGGGTGAGCTCAACTAGCCCAGTAAAGAATATTATGACTAAGATAATATACAACAAATTATCGTTAGTCTTCAACAGGGAAAAATTTAATAGAATACAATAGACAACAAGTTTTAAATCAATATTCGCAGCGAAAACAGCAAACCATTAGAAGAGTCAAGTAGAGAATGAGTTCTACTATCTTCTAAGATTTAAAAGTCCATCATCAATATTTTATCCCTGTAACAACAATTAATAACCATCTTTAATCAAATATTCATCTTTGCACTACAGGCCAAAGATATTCATTTGTATCACCAGTCGATCATGTTCATCTCAACACTTGTTCATCTTTGCACTACGGGCCAAAGATATTCATCAGAAATCATCAATCTTTGCACTACAGGCCAAAGATATTCAATTATATCATCATTTAGGACTAAGGATGATGAAAAATATTTTAAAGGAAACGAATCCAGTGAAGCAAAAGAACAAATATTAGGGATTCGTATTACAGTTTATCCATGTCCAAAAATACCTCATAAACAATCATAGTGGAGTAAAATTCAAGAATGATCAAAACATGGATACAATCAAAGCTAGTATCCAGAATAGATATTTTGGACGAAAAGAAGAAAATTTCATTTTTCGGTGAATAGTAACTCGTGAATAGTAACTCGTGAATAGTAACTCATGAATAGTAACTCATGAATAGTAACCCCGACATGAAAAGTTTCAAATTTGATAAAAAGTTCAGATCAATATTTTGGCATAATGATATTGAAGAAAATAATATCATTTAAGAAGAAATAACATCCCTTACCTCGAAAATACGGTACTTCTGACTGGAATACTAGATATAGTGCTGAAGGAAACTTGCACCGTATAGCAACACTCAAAGTATCAAATACTCACAAGAATACGCTCGATATAGAGAGAGAAATAGAGAGAAACTTGTGTTTCTGGTGTGATTTTCAATTCTAACCTAAGCACCCTATTTATAGAAAAATGCTTAGAACACCAAAGTAGAAAATTTAATAAAATAATAATATATTTATATAATTTTTAAGCCCACCTCTTGAATCTGAATTTCAACAATTCACACATGCTAACCTTCTAGAAAAAGTAAGAAAAAACGTTTTTCTCAAAATAATTAACTTAAACTCCCAAAAATCAATTATTTCGGAACTTCAGAACTTCAATAATTCATAATAAATAGTCCTTTGATCAGAAAATTCGAATCTCGCGAGTTTTTATAGGAAATTCAATTCTCTAGAACTTTCCAGAAGAAAGTTTTTCCAAATTCCAAACAGAAATTGACCGAAATTCACAAACGGGCGATTTTACAGTCAATAATAAATTTTCGGTCAAGAATTATGTCCACCAACACACAAAACATGTGTTAATCATTTAATGCCACAAAAATACTCTTCCTCCTCATATACTCATATATCCCATATTCATTGTAAAAATTCCACCATCAATATATTATTAAAATAATATATTTAAATGAATTATTTTATCAGAAAAAGATAAAATATTAATTTTCAACAATTGTCACATTAAAAATTTTCTCCATCTATATCCACATAAAATCACTATTTTTCTCATCATATAAATCAATAATTAATTATACATAAATAATATTACAGAACTACAGTACTGGCAACCAGACCGTTCCTAGGAAAGAGGGGGCTTTCCAATAAGGATCTCTCCTTACTGGCGCGCAATTAGATGACCAAACCTCTCCTTAGACAGAACTTTCTAGACATTGCCAATAATGTTATCTAATAATATTATTCAGATAATATGAATTATTGTTCCGATAATAGAAAATACTGTGTAGTGACAATTATTAAAACAACAGTAATATAAAATATCAACGCGGCAATTATTAAATCAATAAAATACAATATTGAACAGTAATTACTGTAACAATTATTGAGTAGTGCCTTCTTACGTAAGAATCAATAATTGGTGCAATATCGTGTGCTACTGTGCAACAACGCGTATTACTGTGCTTTAACCACCGGGTATTCCAACAGTATTAACGGTAACAACTACGTCGTTATTTATAAACAACTTATTTTTGTCGTTTTCTTCATCCAATCGCTTTCCGTTATGGGGCCCACAAAAGACTGCGCCGTCGTACGAATATTCTCCGACAGTAAGAATATTCCACGACCAAGCGAATATTCCCCGACAACAATGAATATTTTATAACCACCTGGTTATTTAAAATATTTGCGCATTTTACCCATAACTAACCACATTAATCAATTCAACTCTTACTATTTTAAAATAATAAATAGAGGAAATTCTATTTTATTAAAAAAATTCGGGGTCTTACAGTAGAGTTGTAACACTACACAACTCAACAACTAATCATGGTCATAACGCAACATAGATGCAAGACCTGGCCTGGTAAAGTCACTGTCAGAGCTTCTGGGTTTTCCAAAAACCCAGACAGCTTCATGGGTCCTTTTTGAGGCTTTAATTTATATAGGTTCTGTTCTTGGTAAAGGTGTTCTAATGGTTCAAGGTTATAGTATACATGTTAAGGTATATTTATCAGTCATCAGCTCAGCCTAACTACACCAAAATCATCAGATAGCCACCTGTCAAAGGTTGTCAGAAAACCTTGTTCATACGGTTTCTGGGTTTTCCAGAAAACCGCATCTGTGAACGAGTAGGGTAGTTTGACCTTAAATAACTTTCATTTTGTTGGTTATCTAGGTGAGTTATGAGTACATATATGTAGAACACATACAAGAGTATAGTCTAGATACATTAATACAATCTAAACATCAAAATCATGTAAGATCTTGGACCAGGAACATCTTGTCAGACACTGAAGAACAGATTTTGGGTTGCCCAGAAAATATAAGTCAATGCCGAGTAGGTTACTTTGACCATCCACTACTTACAATCTGTTGATTGTATGAGTGAGTTAAAAGCATGGATCTGGAGTACAACTAATAGGCTACAAATTAAATACAATAACATCAACAAAACACGTAACACCTGACAGTTATAGGCTTGAGAAAATGTTGTCAGACAGTGTTCTTGAGTTTCTGGGCTGCCCAGAAACTCTTGGTCATGCTCGGTCAACTGAGTTTGACATTAAATTACTTTTGTTCTGGACATGATCTAAGCCTGATTTCAAGTCCAGAGCAAAGTAAATATAACATACTACAAGATCAAACATTAAAATAACAAAAACACATAACCGATTGAGATCTATGGGGACTGACATTCACTGTCAGACCCTTATTTTTATAATTTTCAGATTTTTGAAAAACTTAATTTTGAGCACTTTGATGTTATGGGTCTAACAAATACCAACCCAGATCAACTATATGGACTACAAATAACATATTTTAACAATAAATCATAACATCTAACACAAGATCAAAAATCAAATTTCTAAATTAGGTTTTACCTCTTTATGATCAAATTCAGATTTTTATGTTTCTAATTTGATGTCGGTGTTCGTGGGGGTGTTCGTGGGGCTATTCTTAGGGACTGATATGCTAGAGAAATTCGTGGGTTTTGAGAGAGGATTGCTGGGTTGAGTGTTTGGACAAAATGAGTGAGCAAAATGATTTTCTCTCTCTTAATCTATCCAAGCCATTGATGCAATGAACTTGGCTGCTAGTAGCTGATGTGTTGGTGATGTAGCTCACAATTAGGTAGTGTAGGGTGGCTGGCCAGATCTTGCAAGATTTGGCTAGCAATAATTCAACTAATGGGACAAAAGGGTATTTTGGTAATTATTTTTAATTTCAAGGGCATTCTTGTCCAATGTTATTGAATCTAGGGTTTAATCACTAGATTTTACCTCTTAAAGTTTCCCAAATAATTTTTACGGTTTGAAAAAATAAAATTAAAGTGTAATAAAATTTTAATTAAACACACTAATTTAAAATTAGGGTTTTTTAATAGAAAATTAGGGTTTTTAAATTAGGGTTCCTTAATATTATTAGGGTTCCCAAATTAACAAGTAGGGTTTCCTAATTATCATAATAATTTATAAAAATAATAATTAGGGTTTCTAATTTTAGCAATTAGGGTTTTCAAATAATAATTAGGGTTTCTCTTAATTACAGAAATTGTACAATACACAGTAAAATTCATATACACAATTACTACACAGACTCAAACTCATAATTGAGTTTAACAATTAGGGTTTAATAACACGATATAATGGTCATGACATAATTTATCATAATTGACCCACCATTATCAGTCTACACATTTATAGTACATATTTATAGCACTAAAAAATCAAAATATACTTAATATTATATTATTATTCTCATCCCTTGATAAAAATCTAAATTTAGGGTTTGGATTCCATATCTGGTTTATCCTTCATATACAACATCAATAATTAAGCTAAAATACTTAACTTAAATATTCTGAACAAATTCATATAATAATAATTATAATAATTCCAATAATCATTTCATATATTATTTAAATAATACAAAAATCATATTTTCATGAAAAATAATAAATAAAGACATTTCTACTATAAAATTAATTATTATAAGAATATATTTTATAATGATCAAAAAATCTAAAATAAAATTATTTGAAATTATTCATGAAATAAATAAATTTTATTTATCACATAAATACGTGCACATTACTTGACAATTATTCTCATCATTAAGATAAATAAAAAAAAATTTATATGCAAAATTTCTTATTTATTTTATATTAAAAATATCGGGTTATTACACATGCCCCTTATCTTACTCACCCGTGCTTACCCCCTTTAGACGATGGTTTTGGTCATACAACCGTCGTCTATACTTTTAGCGACGGATAACATATAGCGTCGCTAAAAGTATAGACGATGGTTGTATGACCGAAATCGTCGCCTAAAGGGGGGTGTGCACGGGTGAGTAAGATAAGGGGTATGCAGTTGATCCTTACTCTATATATATAATTCTTAATAATTTTATAATTAAAATAAAAAGTTTATTTTAATCTTAAAATTGGATTTAATGCTAACTAATTAGAGTTGGAATTGGATTCTATGATAATTAATTGGAGTTGAAATTGGATTCCATGTTTCTTTAAATAAAGGAATTTATTTAGATATGAAATAAGATTTCATATTATCCAAAATAAAGGAGTTTATTTATGAATAGGAAAGAGAATCCGTGTTTCTTTTAATAAAAAAAAAATTTTTTTTACTTGGAATTGGATTCCATAATTAATTAAAATAAATGAGTTTATTTTGATTAAAGAATTTGATTAAAATAAAATAGATTATTTTATTCAAAATTAGAAAAATTAAAATAAAAGAGGTTTATTTTAATTTAAATTTAGATTAAAATAAATGAGTTTATTTTGATTCAAAATTAGATTTTATGCTAACTAATTTTGCTCATTAAATGATATCAATATATATATTGAATGTTTATTATTCATGATATGAATGTTATTTATTGATACATATGGTGATGTGTATGATAATAAATGAGATTGATTATGGATTATTGACCAATGTGATTAGATTTTATTTTAGTTAGATGCATGAATGTTTGTGTTTTATTAAATGGGGTCTGCGTACCTCGTCTTCTCTAATTTTTTTCTTAATGTAAATTCTAACTCCCTCCTATGTACTTTCCCTTGACTGTTGATCAATGTTTCTATTTATTTTAAATAGTTTTGTAATATGAATAGTTAGAATTAATTTTGAAGAATTGGAGATCAAGGAGCAAGGAACACTTGAAGACCCGTTTGTAATGGAGCCCGAGTTTAAATATAATAGTTATATTTAAATATTAATTCTTGTAATCCTAGGGTTTGACCTTTTGGTTCACTTGGTGGCTCTAGTGAACCAAACTAGAATAAAAGTTCATAATCAATCCGGGTAGAATATAGTATTCTATATGTGCATGCTTATACTATATATATATATATATATATATATATATATATATATATATATATATATATATACAGAAAGGATGAAGAGTAGAACTATTAAGTAATAGAACTCCCTTAAATAATAGAATTGTATCAAAACGACATAGTTTTGATAAGACGCGGTGGCATTTTTGTAAATACGCGGTAGCATGGTATTTACAAAAATGCCACCGCGTCTTATCAAAACTACGTCGTTTTTGATATAATTCTATTATTTAAGGGAGTTCTACTACTTAAGAGTTCTACTCTTGATCCTCTCCCTATATATATATATATATATATATATATATATATATATATATATATATATATATATATATATATATATATATATAGTTCGGATCTTAAACTCACCCCTTATCTAACTCACCCGAGCTCACCTACCTTTAGCGACGGACCCAACGACGGTTCGATCATACAACCGTCGTCTATACTTTTAGCGACGGACAACATATAGCATCGTTAAAAGTATAGACGACGGTTGTATGACCGAACCGTCACCAGGTCCGTCGCTAAAGGGAGGGTGAGTTCGAGTGAGTTGAATAAAGAGTGAGCTTAAGATCCGAACCGTATATATATATATATATATATATATATATATATATATATATATATGTGTGTGTGTGTGTGTGTGTGTGTGTGTGTGTGTGTGTGTGTGTGTGTGTGTGTGTGTGTGTGTGTGCGTGTGTGTGTGTGTATGCGCGTTAAACAAGATGAGACAAATTAATAACAAAACCCTCAAATAAATTATATTAAGTTGTAACGTTCAAAGATATTTGGAATATCGAACGTCGCCTTCTAGCATGGTAAAACAATAGAGTATTAAATATTTAATATGAGTTTGTTGTACACACACAAGACAAGTAAAATATATTTAAGATGTTGTTTTATTACATTTAATGCTTATAAATAGGCTGAACAATGTTGTTTTATTGTGCACACACAAGGACAGTGTTTTTCTTTTGAATATATGGAGTGCTAGGTATGACTTAACTTAGATCATTTTAGTTCGAATGTGCACACACTTGACCATTATGATCTAAGAGGCAAAATACAAGGAGTTGTATAGTTGATGTAATTGACAAGAGTTGTCTACCTATTTATTTATATATAGTTTGTTGTGCACACACAAGGCTATATACATTTGAAATGGGATCCTTATTCTTACTAGCATATCTTTAATTAGATATCGTCAAACTATATAAATTGAGGGTAATACAGTTTGATGAAAATAGTGGGACATACCAATTTAAAATAATACCTAAATTATTTTGGTAATTAATAAAAGAATATATGCTAAAATATTGTTAACTACAAATTCATGTATAGAATTTTACAATGTCTAAATTACTATCACTACGAAACATATTTGATGTTAATTAACCGGACCAAATTATTTGGATTGGTTAAGGAATTTGAGAATAGTTCTTACGGCTGAAAAGCTATCTTATGTCCTTAATACGCCTATCCCTACAATGGTTGCAGACAATGCCTCTGAGGAAGACATTGCTGCTTTTAGAAAGTGGCAAGATGATGCAAAGTTGGCTCAATGCATCATGCTCGCATCCATGAGTGACGAGCTTCAGCGTTAGCATGAAACTATGGATACTCCTACTATATTCCTACACATCAAGTAGTTGATGGTGAGGAAAGTAGGACTAAAAGATATCAGATATCTAAGGAGCTCTTCCGATCTAGAATGACCAATGACACTACAGTACAAACAAAAGTCTTTAACATTATCAATTTGATTGAACAATGTGGGCCCATGTGCAAAATTAGGGTTCACATGACCTAATTAAATTAAATGCACAATTAGGGTTCCACGACCTCATTAAATGTGCAAGTTAGGGTTCGCATAACCTAATGGAATGAAGATGAAAAAGTCAGAAATAAATGTGCTAGACTCCACGTGTCCCGAGGCGGAAGACTCGTGGAGGCGGCTCATTTTGGGAATTGATTGAGGGATTGGATTGGTGGCTAGAAGGACAGGGCAATATGGGCATTATTCTAAGGACTAAAGGGTATTTCTGAAATTTTCCTGAAGGCATGTGCCTTGCACATGACTACTTTTCAGAATACCCTATAAATACCCCTTCCATTCTATTTGGAAGGGGACTGCTCTCCGGACACAAGACTCGGACTCTTTTAGTAGCTTAAGGCTCGGATATTCCACCTAAAAAGCACTAACAAGATTCGAACACTCTCTCAACTCGAAGAACCGAAGAAGGCTCTTGGAATCCCAATAACCCTAACACGGTTTCCGGATTCTAGGGGTTCTGCCACGCGTCGTTGGAGTAATCGCCCACCTGTCGTTCTCCCCTCTACAATCAACCAATCAATTCCGTATTCTTCGTGGATTTCTCTCCTCCTCAGCCAACACGAAACCCTAAGCGAGCAAGGCGCGATTTCCTTGCCCACAAACAATTAGGACAACGAGTTTTGTCATGGATGGAGAGTTGTGCCAAGATTTGAGTTTGCACTCACTCCCAGACTCCTTTCACAATTGTTGTGAATTTTTCATATGAACAAGCTAGATATCGGCCTCGCTGATTTGCTTAACATATTAAAAAATGTTGAGAGTCACTTTTCAACCAAGAAAGACCATGTCTTACTGGTAGGGGCCAAATGATCTTCTGAAAAGAAGAATGATTCTAAGAAGGTAAATAAAAAGGGCAAAAATAATGGATAATAAGAATAAAACTGATACGGATAGCAAAGGAGTTTGCTTTCGCTGCAATAAGCCTTGACATTGGAAAGGAAACTACGAGAAGCATATTGTAGAGGCTAACTAGAAGAAGCTTAGTGAAGCTTCTGTTACAATACAGTTTTGTTCATGAATGAAGTAAATTTTTCTTTAAGTCAAGATTCTACTTAGGTATTGGATACCGGTTTTGGTTCTCATAAATATAGATTTATGAAGGAACCAAGCAGAAGTAGAAAACTAAACAAGGGATAAATAATCCTATATGTGGAAAATGAAGAAAAGGTTACTGCATTAGCTGTGACGCCCCTAAAATAGGTATACATCACCCATCTTGAGTTGCCAAATACATGGTACAATACGCCAAAACATAATTTAAGAGTTTTAATAAGAATATTGTCATCTAGATAATATCCACACTCAATGGAGTCCTCATTACATTCATTGTCACACTATTTTATAGAATAGTGAGGACTACTAAAACAACCATCTGGACCGTCAATCCGTTCCCCTACTCGTCCCAGCTATATTCTCATTTCCTGAAGAGAACAGTGAAAGAAAGGGTGAGCTCAACTAGCCCAGTAAGAAATATTATGACTAAGATAATGCAGAATAAATTATCCTTAGCCTTCAATAGTATAACAACTGATAGAATATAATAGACAACAAGTTTTAGATCAACAACTGCAGCGGAATAAGCAATCCATTAGAAGAGTCAAGTAGAGCAAAAAATCTACTATCTTCTATGATTTAAAAAGTTTTTCATCAACTTTATCGCTGAGACTCAGCTTAATAAATAAAATCGAATCATCCCTACATCACGGCCAAGGATATTCATGTAATCATCAATGGTCATGATTATACCGAATAATTCCTGGTCATATTCATACCAACAACTGTCCATCAATGAACTACAGGCCAATGAGGACTTTCACCACATCATTCGTCACATTATGGTCATGATTATACCGAATAATCCTTGGTCATAATCATACCAAGTTTATCTATGCACGTAAGTCAAAGATGACTTTCATCACAATATAAGCATGAGGATGATAACAATGACATAATAATTCAATAAAACAAGTTCAAGATAAATTTTAAAGATTTATAATTTAATTTATCCAAAAATCAATAACGTCCAAATTGTCAACATGATACTGCTTTGTGGGGTAAAATTTAAGAATTCTCAGAAGAATATTTCCATGAAAAGATACTGAATGAAGCGCAAATATCTAGGATATTCTACTAATTTCATGAAGTATAGAAGCCAAAACTTTAACCAACTGAGTATAATAGAATATATGAAACTGCAAATAGATTTTCACCCGCCATGCGGTAATCCACGTAGAGAGATCATTTCCATAATTTAATAAAGAATGAATACGAAGGATCATTCACCATGCATGCGGTAGTCCACATAGACAGGTTATTCCAACAGAAAAATAAAGAATAGAATAGCAGAAGAATTCACCATGCATGCAGTAGCCCGCGTAGACAGGTTATTCCAATGGAATAACAAAAGAATTCACCAGGCATACGATAGACCGCACAGACAGGTTATTCTAACAGAAAAATAAAAAATAGAATAACAGAAGAATTCACCAGGCATGCGATAGACCGCACAGACAGGTTATTTCAACAGAATAATAAAGAATGGAATAACAACCCTTACGAGTATTGAAAGAAAATAACTCTCTTCATGAATACGAAAAAAATAATACCCCTTACCTTAGAAGAAACTGGATACTGGAATAGTGAGGTAGCAGACTTCTCTTCTTCTTTCTCTCTATAATTTCTCTCTATAATAATTGCTCTTGTGAGACTTAGTGAATTGGTGAGAATGAAAGAAGAACGAGCTTCTATTTATAGAAAAATATAGTTTCGATAATTGCACGTTTTGGGGCTCAAAATATTATAGTATAACACCTTCCTCTTTTTTTCATTTTTTATTTAGTCCTGCAAGTATTATCAAACTTGCACCACCTCCCCTAATAGTAAATAATGTGAATTAATAGTTCATTCATGTGACTTAATAGTATAATCATGTGAAAAAACTAATTACAGTATAGTACCTTCATCTATACCTCCGTTTTTAATTTAGTTATGCAAGTATTATCAATCTTGCACCAACTCCCCTAATAGTAAATCATGTGAATCAATAGTACACACATGTGAACACACATGTGAACACATAGTTATAAGCATGTGAATTAATAGCAATTAATTGCTCATTTATCTAGTGAATTACCCGATTGGTCAATATAACCTCCAGACATTAATTATTATTGAAATAAATGTCGACTTCCACTAACACTAATAATTCCCACACAATAGAACTATCAATTTCATCTTTAATCAACATAAAATTATTCATCGTTAATATTATAACTCACAATATTTAATAACCAGGTCGTTTCCAGGAAAGAGGGGGCTTTCTGATAAGGATTTCTCCTTATTGGCGTCCAATTAGGTGATTAAATCTCTCCTTGACAGAACTTCTAGACATTGTCAATATTGCAAATAATAATATGAATAACTTTATCGTCTCAATTATTGATTTAATAATATAAAATATTATGCAGATGATACTATGACAATAATTGAATCAATAATATGAGAGATATGATGCAGCAATTACTGTAGCAATAATTGAGTATAACTAAGTGACTTCTCACATAAGCATCAATAATCAATACCGTGTGCTACTATGTAACCACGCGTATTACTGTATTTTTACTACCGGGTAGTTCAACAGTTTTAACGGTAACACTTTCACCGTTAATTTTATAAAAAGATAATTCTATCATTTTCTAACTACGACAATTCTTTCGTTGTGGGGTCCACCAATGATTGTGTCATCGTACGAATATTTTCTGTTAAAACGAATATTCTCCGACCAATTAAATATTATATAACCACTTGCTTACTTTGCAAAATTTGTAAATATTACCCACAACTATAACATTATATCAAATCCATACCATAATATTCAAAAATATATTTCGAGAAAATTATTCTTTATTCATAAAAGTTGGGGTCTTTCATTAGCCATAGGAACTTATTATTTAGTATTGACTACGGACAAGTCTATTAAGTCAATAAGTTGTTATTGTATTCCAGTTCTCATGAAAATATTATTTCCATTTTATTGTTGGACAATAAAATCTTTGGTATTATATTTAAGAACAATTGTTGTTCTATTTATAATAATAATATTTTGTATAGAACTAGAATATTATTTAATGGATTTTGTATACTTGACTTACGTAAAAAATTATTTTGCAAATTGAACAAACTAGTATAAGAAAAGAAAATGATCATTCCAAGAGTTGAATGTTTGCATTTGATGAAATACAAGTATGAATTATTTGAAAGGTTCAAAGACTTCAAAAGTGAAACTAATTTGAAAAGTATTAAGATTCTTTGATTAGATCAAGGAATAGATATTCCTGTAATAGGTTTCTAGATCATCTCAAATAGTTTTCTCATCATGGACGCCTTCTGATACGCAATAATTAATTGATGTATCTAAAAGGAAAAATCGTACCTTATTGGGACATGGTGCGGTCCATAATGATTTTACCGACATTCTAGTATCCCTCTAGGGTCATGCCCTAGAAATGGATGCATATCTACGAAAAGGTAACCTCAAAATTCGACCCCAATACTCTATAAGAATTATGGATAGGGAGGATTCCTAATATTAAGTATGTTAAGATAAGGGGTTGTCCAACTTATGTGAAGAGGTTTTAAAGGAATAAGTTTGGGACAAGATTTGACAAGTGCAGATTTGTGGGACATCCTAAAGTAAGTTTAAGGTATATGTTCTATAATCCTACTTAGCAAAAGGTGTTTGTTGCGAAACACGCTACCTTCTAAGATAAAGGTGTTTATCGTTGAAGGGGATAGTGGAAGGATAATCGATCTTGAAGAGTTCAAGAACCACAAAACACTATAAGTCAAATAAGAGGAACATATAGATAGACCTATTGTACCACAATCGAATCGTAAATCTGGAATAGTACCGAAGATACCTAGGAGGTATAGATTCATCATAGATGATGATGATGAGGTACACATCATAGAAGATGATGATCCAATTACATACGATGGGGGAAGAGTTGTAGACACTCAGAGAAATGGATTGAAGCAAGCTTCTCAAAAATGGAATATTTGTTTTGATGAAACAATCAAAAGAGTTTGATTTTATTAAAAAATAAGAATGAACCTAGTGTGTACAAAAGGGTCGATGGGAGCATCGTGACATTCCTAGTATTATATGTTGATATACTACGGATATGGAATGACATGCCAATGCTAGAATCCGTAAAGATAAAGTTGTCTAAACATTCATCCATGAATGATTTGGGAAGAGTATCGTAATTGGGAATACAAATCTATATAGATAGATTTAAAAGGATGATCAGCTTAACCCAAGGAACGTATATTTATTTGATGTTAAACTTGTTTAGCATAGCAAACTCTAAGAGATGTCTCATGTTGATAAGTCATGGAGTGTATCTCTCTTAATAGTCCCCATCGACTTTTGAAAAGAGAGATCGCATGTAAGACCCCAACTTTTATGAATAAAGGATAATTTTTCTCTAATATTGTTTTTGAATATTATGGTGTGGATTTGATATAATGTTATAGTTGTGGGTAATATTTACAAATTTTGCAAAGTAAGCAAGTTTTCATAAAATATTCGATTAGTCGGGGAATATTCGTTTTATCAGGAAATATTCGTACGACGGCACAATCATTGGTGGACCCCACAACAGAATTATTATCGGAGTTAGAAAACGACAGAAAGAAATATCTTTTGATAAAAATAACGGCGAAAGTTTTACCGTTAACTGTTAAAATACCCGTTGATAAAAGTACAGTAATACACGTGATTGCATAGTACTACACGGTATTGTACAATATCTTTGATTATTGATACTTATGTGAGAAATCACTCGGTTTCATTGAATAATTGTCACAGTAATTGATGCACAGTTTCTCATATTATTGATTCAATTATTATCACAGTATCATCTGCACAATATTTTATATTATTAAATCAATAATTGACATGACATAATTATTCATATTATTAGTTAGCATTATTAACAATGTCTAGAAAATTCTGTCAAGGAAAGGGGTTTGGTCATCTAATTGCGCGCCAATAAGGATAAATCCTTATCAGAAAGCCCCCTCTTTCTTGAGAATGATCTGGTTTTTGATATTATGAGCTTATAATATTAATTATTATGTGGTGGATATTGGTTCAATTTTGATTTAAATGAAGGAATTTTTAGCATGAAATAATTGTTGAAAGTTTGGCATATTTTATGCGGAATTACAATTATTTCTCCAATAAAATATTAATTTAAATATATTATTATAATATATTATAATTGTTTAAATAATATTGTTATAATATATATATATATATATATATATATATATATATATATATATATAAACATGTAATGAAAGTGATGGTTGGTGGGAATTTTCTCCTGCAAACAAATTTGTCAAATTGTGGGCCCAACTATTGAAAAAAAAGAGAAGAGTTAGGCATGCAGGAAAAGAAAAAACTGTTAGGCGGAGGAGACTTAGGCAGAAAGTTAGGCAGAGTGTTTTGGTTTTTCTCCCTCCGTTGCACTATAAATAGGGGGTAACCCCTCCATCATAAATCACACCATTTTCAATATCAGAAATTCTTATTCTATAGTATTGTGAGTATTTTTCTTGAGTATAAGGATACTTGGAGGGTAGTTTTTCTTCAAGATTTTTTCAGAATAATATCCGATATTCCAGTCAACTCTAGTTTCTACTAAGGTAAAGGATATTATTTTATTTCAATACTCGTAAGAAATATTATTTTCTTTCATACTCCATAGTATGGAAGGGATATTATTTCATTTCATATTCCTAAATTTAAACTTACTATGATGAGTATTGCTTCTATAATTCCTAAAATTAGTAGAATATCCTTGATATTTGCGCTTCATCCAGTATTTTTCCATGAAAATATTATTCTAAGCATTCTTGATAAGTTTTAACCTTTTCATGCCAGAGTACTATTCACGCGGTACTATTCTCGAAGTACAATTCACGGGGTACTATTCACTCGAGTACTATTCACCCGGGGTACTATTTATGATAAAAAATTGATTTCTTGTCGGTCCAAATCAATTTTGATACAATATTATTCTTGAATTTTACTCCACAAAGCAGTATTATGTTGACAATTTGGACATTATTGAATTCTGGATAAATTAAATTATAAATCTTTAGAATTTATCCTTTGCTTGCATTTAATTGAATTCGTATATCATTGTCATCATCCTCATGTTTATATTGTTATGAAAGTCATCTTTGGCCCGTAGTGCATAGATGGACTGTTAATTGGAATGATTATGACCAGGGATCATTCTGTATAATCATGACCCGTAATATTACAAATGATGTGGTAAAAGTCCTCATTGGCCCGTAGTACATTGATGGACAGTGGTTGGCATGATCATGACCATTGGTGATAACCCAAATATCCTTGGCCCATAGTGCATGGATAATTCAGTGATGTAGACTAGTTATTGAGCTGAGCCTCAGCGATAAAATTGATGATAAACTTTTAAATCATAGAAGATAGTAGATATCATGCTCTACTTATCTCTTCTAATGGATTATTTGTTCCACTGCAGTTAAACTTGTTGTCTATTATATTCTATCAGTTTAACACTGTTGAAGGCTAACGATAATTTATTCTGCATTATCTTAGTCATAATATTCTTTACTGGGCTAGTTGAGCTCACTCTTTGCTTTCATTGTTCTCTTCAAGAAATGAAAATATAGCTGGGACTAGTCGGGGAATAGAGTGACGGTCCAGATGGTTGTTTTAGTAGTCCTCACTATTCTATGAAATAGTGTGATAATAATTGTATTAAGATTGAATTTGAGTTTGGATATTGTCTAGAAGACAATAGTCGTGTTAAAACTCTCAACATATATTTTTGTCGTATTTACACGACAATTGTATTAATTAAGTTGTATTTAAATTTTGTACCATGTATTTGGCGACTCAAAATGGGTGATGTATACCTATTTTGGGGGCGTCACAGTTGGTATCAAAGCTTAGGGATATGATCCCTAGCTAAGATGTGAGACTAGAACAAGGAGGAGAGAGACGGGTAATTCCTTCACTAGTATGACCTACCTAAGTTTATTTGTTATTTAATTGGTCGGTCAGAATATAAGAATAATATGTGGCATGTCAATTAACCCTTGTTTTGTGGTAGTGTTTGAAAATGACATCCGAGAATGTTGAGAATAGCAATGGAGCACAGGAGATCGTTGAGTCACCATATATCAATAACCAGGATAATGTGCATCAGGAAGGCAATAATCTTCAGGAAAACAACAACACCGACCAAATAATGAACGATGGGATGTTCAGAGGCTTTATGCAATTCATGCAACATCAGGCGAGAGCGACTCCTGTTCAAAATACAGGTAAAAACACTGGCAACTCTCGGATGGTCACCGCTAAGCAGTTCAAGGAGCTGGGACCACCGGAGTTTTTGGGAGAGCCAAAACCACATAAGGCGGAGGCGTGGGTAAAGAAGATCACCAAGATATTTGATATTTTGGGATGCTCTGAAGAGCAAAAGGTTCCCTTTGCCACCTTCATGTTGCGAGGAGAGGCAAATTATTGGTGGAAATCTGTAAAGCGTACTCAGCCTGCCGCACTAAAGATGTCTTTGGAAAAGTTCTAAGAACTATTCAACGACAAGTACTTTCCCGAAAGTATTCGTCACAAGAAAGAAGTGGAGTTCATCAAGCTAGAGCAAAATAATATGACGGTGTCACAGTACGAAGCTAAGTTTACCGAGTTGTCCCGGTTTATGTCCTACTTGGTTGATAATGAGGAGAGAATAACGCGAATGTTTTTAAGAGGTTTGAAACCTGAGATACGTCAATACCTAATTTCTCACAAACTGTGTTTGTATTCAGATGTTGTAAATAGGGCTCAGTTATTAGAGCGCAATAATGAGTTAACCCAACCAAGAAAGAGCAGCCGGCAAATCGATAATACCAGTGGTAGCAGTCATCGAAGCGGTGACAACAAATGAGGAGGGAATCAACATGCCAGAAATGGTAACCACTTCGGTGGTAATCATGGACAAGATAATAGAAGTGGGAATTTCAAGAAGAGGAAATTTAATAATGATAGAAAGACGTCAGCACCAGCACCTGTTGTTAAGGAAGGAGAACGACCGTCGGTCGTATGTTACAAGTGCGGAGGGGAGGGACACATCAGTCCAAACTGTAGGCAGCAACCCAAAGCATGTTACAATTGTGGAAGAGAAGGTCACCTAGCCCGATTTTTTCGTGGACCAAAGTCAAGTTCAGCTGGGATGGAGGCATCAAAGACCGTCCTAGACAAGATAAAATCGGTAGTTCAAGGGAGAGCGTGTAAGACCCCGAATTTTATGAAATAAAAGTATTCAATTTTTTTTCTTATAATTACTATTCAGTAAATGGTTAAATTGATAAAAGTTTAAAGTTATGGGTGAAATGTGAATTTTTTTTGAAAATAAGCAAGTGGTTATAAAATAATCATTGTTGTCGGGGAATATTCGTTTGGTCGTGGAATATTCTTTCTGTCGAGAAATATTCGTACGACGGCGCAGCTATTTGTGGGCCCCATAACGAATAACTGTCGGATGAAGAAAACGACAAATTTGAGTTTTTACAAATAACGGCGAAGTTATTACCGTTAATACTGTTGAAATACCCGGTGGTTAAAATACAGTAATACGCGTTATTGCACAGTAGCACACGGTATTGCATAGTATTTTTGAAATTATTGATTCTTACGTAAGAAGGCACTACTCAATAATTGTTACAATAATTACTGTTCAATATTTTATTTTATTG
This sequence comes from Panax notoginseng, assembly GCA_016801055.1. Taxonomy (NCBI): domain Eukaryota; kingdom Viridiplantae; phylum Streptophyta; class Magnoliopsida; order Apiales; family Araliaceae; genus Panax; species Panax notoginseng. The sequence goes on along the minus strand of CM029014.1, from coordinate 47,862,606 downwards.
ATTCAATAATTGCTACGTTGAAATTTTATATTATTGTTGTTCAATAATTGTTACTGCACAGTATTTTCTATTATCAGATCAATAATTCATATTATTTGAATAATATTATTAGATAACATTATTGGCAATGTCTAGAAAGTTCTGTCTAAGGAGAGGTTTGGTCACCTAATTGCGCGCCAGTAAGGAAAAAATTCTTATTGGAAAGCCCCCTCTTTCCTGGGAACGGCCTGGTTGTCATAAATGTGATTCTGTAATATTATTTGTGAATAATTAATTATTGATTCATATGATAAGGAAATATTTATTTTATGTGGATATAAACGAGGGATATATTTTTGTGGTTAAAAATGAAGGAGTTAATGTTGAGGTTTTTATCCGTATTTTTGTCGGAATGGAGGTATTAAAAATCAGGGTTTTTGAGATATTTTGCGGGGGTTATAATTTTTAATCCGACCGTTGGATCGTGGTAATTTTTGGATATGTTATACATATATAAGTTGAGTATATGCCCACAAATTGTGAACCGTTAAAAATGAACGTATGATTTATTATGAATTTTACAAGATGACTAGTTCAGAAATTGTTGAATTTTCGGAGTTTATCATTTTGATGGAAAATTCTAGAATTGGTGGGCCCCACTTGTGGTTGGTGAAGAAATGTGCTGAATTATATTTCAAATGTGGTGGGTGGGAATAGTAGCAGGTAAAGCCATCAGGTTGCAGGTCAAGCCTACTAAAATTTTCCTATAAATAGAGGGCTAAGTTAGAATTGAAAATCACACCAGAAACAAGTTTTCTCTCTTTCTCTCTCTATATTATGAAGTATATTTTGTGAGTATTTAGATATTTTGAGAGTTGCTATTCAGTACAAGTTTCCTTCGGCTTTGCATTCCAGTCAGAAGTGCTGCTCTTTTGAGGTAAGGGATAGTGAGGGATTTTAAGGGTTGTTATATTTTCCAGTTTCGTAATTTTTCTGACCTTCAAAAATTTTGGAAAAATTTGAAATGATATTTTGATGAGTTTTCTTGATTGTGTCCAAAAATGGTGATTTTTGGATGTATAGATTAAGAGTTATGAATTTTATGAGAAAAGACTATTTTAAAAGTAACTGCTTATAATTTCTTGTGGTTAACTCCAAAATTGATGAAATTTTTATTGGGAGTATATCTATATAATATCAGTGTACTCTGTGAATTTCAGAATTTTTGGACAAAAGTACAATTTTTGATAAATGTCTAAATATTCGGCTGTTTTGGCCATATGAAAAATAGTAAATGACTTTTAAAAATTCTGAGAAAAATATATGTTCACTATGGGACTATATTATGCTAAATTCCAGAAAAGAAATATTTTTGAAACTGATTTGGTATTTTTGATGAAAATGGTCTAGTTATGAGTAAATGAATTAAATATGTTTTGTGAAGTAAGAAAATTGGAAAATAGGATTTTATGACTTGAGAATCCTATATGAGGTATATGCAGATTTTTGATGAGGGTTTTGGTTATTAGTGATAAAATCTTATGAGTTTGGCATTTTAGAATGATTAAATGCATTATTTAGTAAAGTGTATACAATTAAAATAAATTGTTTATAAGCTTAAGAAATATTATTCTTTCAATATCATTATACCGAAATATTGGTATGTATTTTATTGTGGAATTTCTACCTTTTTGTGTCGGAGTGACTATTCATGAGTTACTATTCACGAGTTACTATTCATGAGTTACTATTCACGAGTTACTATTCACGATAAAATTGGTTTCTTTTTCTGACCAAATTATAGTTGATTTATGAATATTACTCTTGAGATTAAAATTATATGTTGATCATATTATTTTTATTATCATATATAATATTTTTATAACCCTAATGATGATATTCTCTTTCACTTGAGTGTAAAGATGGGTAAATTATTGGTATGATCATGACTAGGGTTCTCTTTGGCCCGTTGTGTAAAGTTGAATTGGTGACCGGTATGATCATGACCATTGAATTTATAAGTGAATATCTTTAGCTTAAGTGCAAAGGTGAAATGATCAGTATGGTTATAATTATTGTTTATATAAATTCTGAAATGATTATATATTTCTTTGAGATATTAATATATTTGGCCTGTAGTGCAAATATGAACTGTTGAGGAATATCTTTGGCCTGTAGTGCAAAGATAAATTGTTGATGAATATATTTGGCCTGTAGTGCAAATATGAACTGTTGAGGAATATCTTTGGCCTATAGTGCAAAGATAAATTGTTGATGAATATCTTTGGCCTGTAGTGCAAAGATGGTCTGTTGAAGAATATCTTTGGCCCGTAGTGCAAAGATAAAATTGTTAGGATGATTATAAACAGGAACTGTGATTTGGTATAACCATGATCTTTGATGTTTCAGGTAAAGACAGGTGATGAAAATATTCTTCGTCCTAGGTGCGAAGAAAAATTTAGAATCACAATTATGATTATGAGTTATTCATATGATTGTGGAAAGGAACTGTTGAGTGATGCTACAGGGATAAAACATTATTGGTGGATTTTTAACATGGAGAAGATAATAGACTTTATAGTCTATTTGACTCTTCTAATGGATTGCTCGTTCCGCTGTAACTATGGTTGAAGATTTTTATCATCTACCATATATTCTAAATCTCTGATTTATTACTGATGAAGGCTATTAATAATTTATTTATCTTTAGTTATGATATTCTTTACTGGGCTAATTGTGCTCACCCTTTTGTTTCACAATTCTTTTCAGGTAATAAGAGTGTAGCTGGGTCGAGCGGGGGTAACAAGGGAATAGAACGGTGGTCATCATTTAGTAGTTATATTTAGTGAAGAAAATAGGGTGAGGCGAACCCAACGTTGGAAGGGTGTTTTGTCTCTATCATACAAGATGTCTAATGACATACAACCTCGTGTCATCATAAGACAAGATTGTGCTCATCCACTTGCTGAGTATCTTTACGAGCACTACCTATATAATCTTGGTGTTTGTTTGAAGTATAATTTTCAATTAGAGACAGTGGAGATAATGATATGTCAAGAGAAGACTCACCATTGGGAAGAATATGATAGTAAACTTCTCGTTTTTCTTTGGGGTCTATTGGGTCAACCAAGGATAATTCTGTGGTCATATGATATCTATCATAACCTAGACGCATGGCCTCCCATGTACGAAGGTTTCCTTGAGCACTTCCCAAAGATTCTAATTTCTAAAACAGTCTTTGACTATACCTTTATGTAAGGTGCCACTGTGAGGTGTTGTCCACGGTTGGGACTTATCTCACATTTGGTATATATTTGTATCCAAACTCACAGCATATGTGTTGTTGTATTTAATACGACAATTGTTATAATAAAGTTGTAGTTATTTTCTGTACCATGTATTTGGCGACTCAGAATGGGTTGGATGGAATGGACCTATTTTGGGGTCGTTACATTTGGTATCAGAGCTTAGGGATATGATCTCTGGCGGAGATCAGGGAATACAACTAGGAGGGGAGAGATGAGTAAATCCTTCGCTAGTGTGTCCTGCCTAAGCTTATTTGTTGGTCAGTCATAATATCGGGATATTATGTGATATGTTAATTTGTTAAATTAACCCTTGTTTTGAAGCTGTATTCTAGAATGATATTTGAAATACAGGAGATGAGCAATGGAGAAATTATGATGACAGGGAAGATGGAATCTGAAATGAAAGGAAGGTATTCTCAATTCTTTGAAATACTAGGTACGTAAATTTTGAGGACGAAATTTCATAAGGAGGGGAGATTGTAAGACCCCGAATTTTATGAAATAAAAGTATTCAATTTTTTTTCTTATAATTACTATTCAGTAAATGGTTAAATTGATAAAAGTTTAAAGTTATGGGTGAAATGTGAATTTTCTTTGAAAATAAGCAAGTGGTTATAAAATAATCATTGTTGTCGGGGAATATTCGTTTGGTCGTGGAATATTCTTTCTGTCGGGAAATATTCGTACGACGGCGCAGCTATTTGTGGGCCCCATAACGAATAACTGTCGGATGAAGAAAACGACAAATTTGAGTTTTTACAAATAACGGCGAAGTTATTACCGTTAATACTGTTGAAATACCCGATGATTAAAATACAGTAATACGCGTTATTGCACAGTAGCACACGGTATTGCATAGTATTTTTGAAATTATTGATTCTTACGTAAGAAGGCACTACTCAATAATTGTTACAGTAATTACTGTTCAATATTTTATTTTATTGATTCAATAATTGCTACGTTGAAATTTTATATTATTGTTGTTCAATAATTGTCACTGCACAGTATTTCTCATTATCAGATCAATAATTCATATTATTTGAATAATATTATTAGATAACATTATTGGCAATGTCTAGAAAGTTCTGTCTAAGGAGAGGTTTGGTCACCTAATTGCGCGTCAGTAAGGAAAAAATTCTTATTGGAAAGCCCCCTCTTTCCTGGGAACGGCCTGGTTGTCATAAATGTGATTCTGTAATATTATTTGTGAATAATTAATTATTGATTCATATGATAAGGAAATATTTATTTTATGTGGATATAAACGAGGGATATATTTTTGTGGTTAAAAATGAAGGAGTTAATGTTGAGGTTTTTATCCGTATTTTTGTCGGAATGGAGGTATTAAAAATCAGGGTTTTTGAGATATTTTGCGGGGGTTATAATTTTTAATCCGACCGTTGGATCGTGGTAATTTTTGGATATGTTATACATATATAAGTTGAGTATATGCCCACAAATTGTGAACCGTTAAAAATGAACGTATGATTTATTATGAATTTTACAAGATGACTAGTTCAGAAATTGTTGAATTTTCGGAGTTTATCATTTTGATGGAAAATTCTAGAATTGGTGGGCCCCACTTGTGGTTGGTGAAGAAATGTGCTGAATTATATTTCAAATGTGGTGGATGGGAATAGTAGCAGGTAAAGCCATCAGGTTGCAGGTCAAGCCTACTAAAATTTTCCTATAAATAGATGGCTAAGTTAGAATTGAAAATCACACCAGAAACAAGTTTTCTCTCTTTCTCTCTATATATTATGAAGCATATTTTGTGAGTATTTAGATACTTTGAGAGTTGCTATTCAGTACAAGTTTCCTTCGGCTTTGCATTCCAGTCAGAAGTGCTGCTCTTTTGAGGTAAGGGATAGTGAGGGATTTTAAGGGTTGTTATATTTTCCAGTTTCGTAATTTTTCTGACCTTCAAAAATTTTGGAAAAATTTGAAATGATATTTTGATGAGTTTTCTTGATTGTGTCCAAAAATGGTGATTTTTGGATGTATAGATTAAGAGTTATGAATTTTATAAGAAAAGACTATTTTAAAAGTAACCGCTTATAACTTCTTGTGGTTAACTCCAAAATTGATGAAATTTTTATTGGGAGTATATCTATATAATATCAGTGTACTCTGTGAATTTTAGAATTTTTGGACAAAAGTACAATTTTTTAGAAATGTCTAAATATTCGGCTATTTTGGCCATATGAAAAATAGTAAATGACTTTTAAAAATTCTGAGAAAAATATATATTCACTATGGGACTATATTATGCTAAATTCCAGAAAAGAAATATTTTTGAAACTGATTTGGTATTTTTGATGAAAATGGTCTAGTTATGAGTAAATGAATTAAATATGTTTTGTGAAGTAAGAAAATTGGAAAATAGGATTTTATGACTTGAGAATCCTATATGAGGTATATTCAGATTTTTGATGAGGGTTTTGATTATTGGTGATAAAATCTTATGAGTTTGGCATTTTAGAATGATTAAATGCATTATTTAGTAAAGTGTATACAATTAAAATAAATTGTTTATAAGCTTAAGAAATATTATTCTTTCAATATCATTATACCGAAATATTGGTATGTATTTTATTGTGGAATTTCTACCTTTTTGTGTCGGAGTGACTATTCATGAGTTATTATTCACGAGTTACTATTCATGAGTTACTATTCACGAGTTACTATTCACGATAAAATTGGTTTCTTTTTCTGACCAAATTATAGTTGATTTATGAATATTACTCTTGAGATTAAAATTATATGTTGATCATATTATTTTTATTATCATATATAATATTTTTATAACCCTAATGATGATATTCTCTTTCACTTGAGTGTAAAGATGGGTAAATTATTGGTATGATCATGACTAGGGTTCTCTTTGGCCGTTGTGTAAAGTTGAATTGGTGACCGGTATGATCATGACCATTGAATTTATAAGTGAATATCTTTAGCTTAAGTGCAAAGGTGAAATGATCAGTATGGTTATAATTATTGTTTATATAAATTCTGAAATGATTATATATTTCTTTGAGATATTAATATATTTGGCCTGTAGTGCAAATATGAACTGTTGAGGAATATCTTTGGCCTGTAGTGCAAAGATAAATTGTTGATGAATATATTTGGCCTGTAGTGCAAATATGAACTGTTGAGGAATATCTTTGGCCTATAGTGCAAAGATGAATTGTTGATGAATATCTTTGGCCTGTAGTGCAAAGATGGTCTGTTGAAGAATATCTTTGGCCCGTAGTGCAAAGATAAAATTGTTAGGATGATTATAAACAGGAACTGTGATTTGGTATAACCATGATCTTTGATGTTTCAGGTAAAGACAGGTGATGAAAATATTCTTCGTCCTGGGTGCGAAGAAAAATTTAGAATCACAATTATGATTATGAGTTATTCATATGATTGTGGAAAGGAACTGTTGAGTGATGCTACAGGGATAAAACATTATTGGTGGATTTTTAACATGGAGAAGATAATAGACTTTATAGTCTATTTGACTCTTCTAATGGATTGCTCATTCCGCTGCAACTATGGTTGAAGATTTTTATCATCTACCATATATTCTAAATCTCTGATTTATTACTGATGAAGGCTATTAATAATTTATTTATCTTTAGTTATGATATTCTTTACTGGGCTAATTGTGCTCACCCTTTTGTTTCACAATTCTTTTCAGGTAATAAGAGTGTAGCTGGGTCGAGCGGGGGTAACAAGGGAATAGAACGGTGGTCATCATTTAGTAGTTATATTTAGTGAAGAAAATAGGGTGAGGCGAACCCAACGTTGGAAGGGTGTTTTGTCTCTATCATACAAGATGTCTAATGACATACAACCTCGTGTCATCATAAGACAAGATTGTGCTCATCCACTTGCTGAGTATCTTTACGAGCACTACCTATATAATCTTGGTGTTTGTTTGAAGTATAATTTTCAATTAGAGACAGTGGAGATAATGATATGTCAAGAGAAGACTCACCATTGGGAAGAATATGATAGTAAACTTCTCGTTTTTCTTTGGGGTCTATTGGGTCAACCAAGGATAATTCTGTGGTCATATGATATCTATCATAACCTAGACGCATGGCCTCCCATGTACGAAGGTTTCCTTGAGCACTTCCCAAAGATTCTAATTTCTAAAACAGTCTTTGACTATACCTTTATGTAAGGTGCCACTGTGAGGTGTTGTCCACGGTTGGGACTTATGTCACATTTGGTATATATTTATATCCAAACTCACAGCATATGTGTTGTTGTATTTAATACGACAATTGTTATAATAAAGTTGTAGTTATTTTCTGTACCATGTATTTGGCGACTCAGAATGGGTTGGATGGAATGGACCTATTTTGGGGTCGTTACATTTGGTATCAGAGCTTAGGGATATGATCTCTGGCGGAGATCAGGGAATACAACTAGGAGGGGAGAGATGAGTAAATCCTTCGCTAGTGTGTCCTGCCTAAGCTTATTTGTTGGTCAGTCATAATATCGGGATATTATGTGATATGTTAATTTGTTAAATTAACCCTTGTTTTGAAGCTGTATTCTAGAATGATATTTGAAATACAGGAGATGAGCAATGGAGAAATTATGATGACAGGGAAGATGGAATCTGAAATGAAAGGAAGGTATTCTCAATTCTTTGAAATACTAGGTACGTAAATTTTGAGGACGAAATTTCATAAGGAGGGGAGATTGTAAGACCCCGAATTTTATGAAATAAAAGTATTCAATTTTTTTTCTTATAATTACTATTCAGTATAATTACAATTTTATGAAAGGAAGGTATCCAGTTGTGTTCCTAACGATTCTGACTTGAAGTATAAAATCATGATGGAGGCGCACAACACACCGTTTGCAATCCATCCTAGGAGTACCAAAATGTATCGTGATCTTCGACATACATTTTGGTGGAGCAATATAAAAAGAGAGATCGCGGAGTTTATCTCAAGGTGTTTAACTTGTCAACCAGTCAAGGCGGAGCATCAAGTACCAAAAGGTCCATTTCAACCACTTAAAATTCCAGAATAGAAGTGGGAGCACATTACTATGGATTTCGTTATCGGTCTTCCCAAGGTTTCTCAAGGCATAGATGCAATTTAGGTCACTATTGATAGATTGACCAAGTCTGCTCATTTCTTACCTATAGGAGAAACTTATTCACTTGAAAGTCTTGCTCATATGTACATAAATGAGATTGTAAGACTGCATGGTATGCCAGTATCTATAGTTTCTGATCGAGACCCAAGATTTATTTCACGGTTTTGGGTCAGTTTGTAGAAAGCTATGGGCACAGATTTACGATTCAGTTCGGCATATCATCCTCAAACAGACGGGCAGTCGGAGAGGACTATTCAAACTCTGGAAGATCTATTAAGACTCTGTGTCCTTGACTTCAAAGGAAATTGGGATAAGTTCTTGCTATTGGTGAAATTCTCCTACAACAACAGTTATCAAGCAAGTATTTGCATGGCTCCATTTGAGGCGTTGTATGGACGTAAGTGTCGTTCTCCAGTATGCTGGGATGAGGTGGGTGAAGCAACGTTGTTGGGACCGAAATTGGTATGCATGACAACGAAAAAGATACAAATGATCCGGCAACGTATAAAGAACTCACAAGATTGACAAAAGAGTTATGATGATCTTCATCAAAAGGACGTGGAATTCAATATTGGAGATCATGTGTTGTTACGTGTTGCTCCATAGAAAGGAGTTACGAGATTTAGAAAGAGAGAAAAGCTCAATCCTCGATTCATTGGCCCATTTGAAATCATCGAACGACTAGGAAATGTGGCCTATAGACTCGCCTTACCGCCAAGTATGTCTCGTGTTCATAACGTTTTTCATATATCTATGTTACGTAAATATGTGGAAGACCCGAACCACATTATTGAGTTAGAACCAGACAAAATAGCAGAAGATTTAACATATGAAGAGGTACCTGTTAAAATCTTGGATAAGAAGGAGCATATTCTACGCTCCAAGGCTATACCTCAAGTCAAAGTTTTGTGGAGAAACCACAATGTTGAGGAAATGACCTGAGAGTTAGAATCTGAAATGAAATCAAGGTATCCTCACCTCTTCGACATACCAGGTACGTACACTAATTTTGAGGATAAAATTTCATAAGAAGGGAAGGTTGTAATACCTCAACTTTTATGAATAAATGTTAATTTTTCTCTAATATTATTTTTGAATATTATGGTGTGGATTTGATATAATGTTATAGTTGTGGGTAATATTTACAAATTTTACAAAATAAGCAAGTTGTCATAAAATATTCGATTGGTCGGGGAATATTCGTTTTATCAGGGAATATTCGTACGACGGCACAATAATTAGTGGACCCCACAACGGAATTATTGTCGGAGTTAAAAAATAACAGAAATATCTTTTTATAAAAATAACGGCGAAAGTTTTTCCGTTAACTGTTGAAATACCCATTGATAAAAGTACAGTAATACGCGTGGTTGCATAGTAGCACACGGTATTGTACAGTATCTTTGATTATTGATGCTTACGTGATAAGTCACTCGATTTCATTCAATAATGTCACAGTAATTGTTGCACAGTATCTCATATTATTGATTCAATTATTGTTACAGTATCATCTGCACAATATTTTATATTATTAAATTAATAATTGACACAACACAATTATTCATATTATTAGTTAGTATTATTAACAATGTCTAAAAAATTCTGTCAAGAAAAGTGATTTGGTCATCTAATTGCACGCCAATAAGGATAAATCCTTATCGGAAAGCCCCCTCTTTCTTGAGAATGATCTAGTTGTTGATATTGTGAGCTTATAATATTAAGTATTATGTGGTGGATATTGGTTCAATTTTGATTTAAATGAAGGAATTTTTAGCATGAAATAATTATTGAAAGTTTGGCATATTTTCTGTGGAAGTACAATTATTTCTCTGATAAAATATTCATTTAAATATATTATTATAATATATTATAATTGTTTAAATAATAATATTATTATAATATATATATATATATATATATATATAATATATATATATATACATATATATATATATACATGTAATGAAAGTGATGGTTGTTGGGAATTTTCTCCTACAAACAAATTTGTCAAATTGTGGGCCCAACTATTGAAAAAAAAGAGAAGAGTTAAGCATGCAGAAAAAGAAAAAAATGTTAGGCGGAGGAGAATTAGGCAGAAAGTTAGGCAGAGTGTTTTGGTTTTTCTCCCTCCGTTGCACTATAAATAGGGGGTAACCCCTCCATCATAAATTATACCATTTTCAATATCAGAAATATTTATTCTATAGTATTGTGAGTATTTTTCTTGAGTATAAGGATACTTTGAGTGTAATTTTTCTACAAGATTTTCTCAAAATAATATCCGATATTCCAGTTAAATTCAGTTTCTACTAAGGTAAATGATATTATTTTATTTCAATACTCGTAAGAAATATTATTTTCTTTCATACTCCATAGTATGGAAGGGATATTATTTCATTTCAAATTCTTAAATTTAAACTTACTATGGTAAGTATTGCTTCTATAATTCCTGAAATTAGTAGAATATCCTTGATATTTGTGCTTCATCCTGTATCTTTTCATGAAAATATTATTCTGAGCATTCTTGATAAGTTTTAACCTTTTCATGCCAGAGTACTATTCACGTATTCACGGGGTACTATTCATAATAAAAAAATTGATTTCTTTTCGATCCAAATCATTTTTGATACAATATTATTCTTGAATTTTACTCCACAAAGCAGTATCATGTTGACAATTTGGACATTATCGAATTCTGGATAAATTAAATTATAAATCTTTAGAATTTATTCTTTGCTTGCATTTAATTGAATTCGTATATCATTGTCATTATCCTCATGTTTATATTGTTATGAAAGTCATATTTGGCCCGTAGTGCATAGATGGACTGTTAATTGGTATGATTATGACCAGGGATTATTCGGTATAATCATGACCCGTAATATTACAAATGATGTGGTAAAAGTCCTCATTGGCTCGTAGTGCATTGATGGACAGTGGTTGGCATGATCATGACCATTGGTGATAACCTGAATATCTTTGGCCCGTAGTGCATGGATAATTCAGTGATATGGACTATTTATTGAGCTGAGTCTCAGCGATAAAATTGATGATAAACTTTTTAAATCATAGAAGATAGTAGATATCATGCTCTACTTTACTCTTCTAATGGATTGCTTTTTCTGCTGCAGTTAAACATGTTGTCTATTATATTCTATCAGTTTAACACTATTGAAGGCTAACGATAAATTATTCTGCATTATCTTAGTCATAATATTCTTTACTGGGCTAGTTGAGCTCACCCTTTGCTTTCGTTGTTCTCTTCAGGAAATGAGAATATAGCTGGGACTAGTCAGGGAACGGAGTGACGGTCTAGATGGTTGTTTTAGTAGTCCTCACTATTCTGTGAAATAGTGTGATAATAATTGTATTAAGATTGAATTTGAGTTTGGATATTGTCTAGAAGACAATATTCGTGTTAAAACTTTCAGCATATGTTTTATCGTATTTACACGACAGTTGTATTAATTAAGTTGTATTTAAATTTTGTACCATATATTTGGCAACTTAGAATGAGTGATCTATACCTATTTTGGGGGCGTCACATCGCATGAGTGACAATCATGTATACAATAAAATATACGAGACCTGATGTTGATCAGTCATATTCTGGAGAAGATCACTATAACATAGTGAAAAATATCTTAAAGTACTTAACCGGCACTAAGGACGTGATTAACATTTATGGTGGGTCTAAATTAAAAATAGAGGGCTTAACAGACTCAAGTTTTTTAGACAGACCAAAATGACAGAAAAATCCACTTTAAGGTAAAGCGTTACCTTGAACTATGGTGCAGTGAATTGGAAAGGTTTCAAACAAAAAAGAGTTGTTGGTTTAGTGATAAAGATAAAGTATATAGCTATAAATGAAGCTGCAAGTTAATTATTTGGATGAAAAGTTCATTACAGAACTAAGAATAGTTCCTAAGTCTCATCTTGGATCTAAACATGTGTTGTGACACTTTCATTTGTTTATAGAAATCATTGAAAGATGGGAAATTATTATAGAGATAGTGGACTCTCAAGGATAACATTACATATCCATTAACTAAAGCTTATCCAACGCAGGATAATCATCATTTAGAGAAGAAGGGTATGGGATACAATGACGATTGAAATTAGTGCAAGTGGGAGATTGAAAGTAGTATGCAGACAAGTCAATCATGTTTGATGATAAAGAATATACTTTGTAACAATCTTATTCATTTATTAATAAAAAATATTAATTTATTAAATGCTTTTAATTATCTACATGATGCTACTTTATAATATGTGATGAACCCATAGTTTTAAGCAATACTTTTAGAACAATGATGATGATCATTCTAATGAGATCTAAATTCTTAGAAAGCTTAAAACTAAAATAATTCCCAATCGTTGGATTACTAAATTGGGGATTAGTGAATCCAGATAGATTGGTACATACGTTGCTTGCTCATTTAATGAGGATTATTGATCTCATGATCATTTATGTAGAGACACTAAAGCAAGTATGTAGGTGCTTATTAGAGAATAAGTACACTGAACGTGACTCACTAAGGAATACTTAATGGAGTTTTACTTGCCTGTCAATAGGAATTTCTGTAGTGATAGTAGTACAAGTGATCCTTGGACTTGAGATGATCATAGTATCTTGTGTATGATGAGTTATACTTTGACTTATTCCTTAAGACCCTTAGGGTATATCAAAGGGTATGCTTGGGTATAATAAGTTATACATGGAGATAATGTATGATCAATAAAGAATCTACCGCTTCTAGTAAAAGAAGAGAAATATCCTATGTGATTCGATAAATAACAACCCAGTAGTCCTTGGCCAAGGCAGAATGAATTTAGAAAAGAGTTTCTAATTTGTATTATTTGGTGTTGTGCATTTAAGAGTCGAAATACATATAATTAAATAAAATAAGACTTGACAGTAATTCCATGTCTTATATTTAATTGGGACATTATATGGTGGAAGGATTGAATTGTACGGTAACTATTTACTCAAAGGTTCTTTTATGATTAATGTTGAAATTTATATTATCTAGAAAGTCGTTAATCGCTAGGGAGACTTATCCCTATTGTAGAATAAATTATTTATTTAAATAAATTAATAATTTAATTTATTTATTTAAATAAGATTAGAATTGTTCTAATTGATTTATTCACAACCAGTTTAATATGGAGAACCTAAAGGGTCACACCATAAAAGGAAGAATAATTATTTAAGAAGTTAATGACATAATCGTAATAATAAGTTAAGTATATTTAATTTAATCTATGGTGATAGAATAAATTAAATAGCTTAATATTTATTATTTAATATTTGGAAATATTAAATATAAATTAATAAGAGGAGTCTTATTATTATTATTACTATTATTATTATTTAATTCCAAAAGGAGTTTGAAAATTAATTAATAAAAGTACTCTCATATATTCCTAATAAGATTAGGAGGTTAAATTAATTAAAAGAGTTTAATTAATTATCTCTAATAAGATTAGGGAGCTTAATTAATTAAAACAATTTAATTAATTAAATAATACCCTATTTTCTAATTAGATTAGAAGGGTTAACTGATATCTTTATAAGAGAAGTCTTATATCATATATCAATATACGTGATTCTAATTGTTGGAGAGTACACCTTTTTCTATGAGAAATAGAAAAACTACGGTTTTGCCAAACACCCTTCTTCTTGAATATTTCTTTTTCCTTGGTGGATCACCTCTGAAGGCCAAACACTTGGGTGGCTAACGTTGATCAAAGGAAGGAACCAAACCCGGTGGATTCAAGTTGAACGCGAAAAAGATTGGAGGTGAACTTGTACCTGAGGAAGCTCGAATCTTTAAGGGTATGATTCTTGTTCTTCATATTTTCGTTTAATTAATAATTGTGTATAAAGGATAATCCGGGTATATGGATTGTAAAATTTAAAAGTCTGATTTTCCATGCTTCTGCTTATTTTGTGCAATTTGACTGCGTTCATGTTTCTTACAAACCTAACAGGAGCTTCCAGAAGTTCCTACACTAGAGAATGCTCCAGCTGAGGGGGAGCTGCTTCAAGTTCAAATGGATTATCAAATTGAGGGGGAGCCTCCCGAAGTCCCTGTGTCAGAGAAGACTACAGTTGAGGAGGAACTGGAAAGAGATTATCATGAACCTCCCTCAGTTCCTCAAGAGATCTTAGCTTCTAAACCTGAAGAAATGGAGAGGGTTGAAGCTATGGAGGTGGAGAGAGCAAAAGAACAAAGAATAAAAGTGGAGATGATTGATGTGGTGGAAATTTCAATTGAAGAAAATGAAGACCGGGAAGAAGAAGAGGATGACGAAGTTAAAATTATTGCAGTGGGCTGTGATGGATATAGAAGAGCTAACTACAATCAGTTATTCTCTTACTTGCCTATGATGCCCTATCACAAAGCCCAAATTCTCAACTCATGGGATCATATGTTCTGGACTTTCAAAGTTTATCCAGCAATCTCAGTGCTTGCTCACGGATTCCCACGCAACCTCACGTTTGCCCAGAAGCTAATCACTAACCATACTTCTTCAGAATCTGGGCATATATACAATCAATTCCCATCTCTTTCAGGGTTAATCAGTGTCCTCCATCCACTTTCTACCAATTCTACGAATTTCCAAGATGGTTGGAAGTGATACTTCATCCACTAAATCAATTTCCAGCTACAGAATCCCAACATTCTGTAACTGATGAACCACATATGCCTAATTTCATATTGATCCAGTCTCCTACCATCTCTCACTCTTGAATATTGATCCTACTCCAATCGTAGAGTCACTTACTCCGATCGTAGAGTCACCACCTTCTGAAACTCAACCTCACACACCTGCTCCTCCTTCAAATATTCCTTCCTCATCAACCAATAACTATTTTGATCTTGATCTTATTCTCTACAATCTGCAAAATCAAAATACGAGAACCTCTCCACCAAATACTCAGCAACTCCTTGAGCTTCTCTCAGATCTTCCTACCAAAACGGAGCTGTCTAATGCATCCCAAAAGGTGACCAATGACATTCAAGAAGATCTTGAAGTTCACTTTGAGCTTGTTCATATGAGGCTGACTCAATTGATCGATGTTGCCAATACCCTCCCCAGCAATCTAAGTATTGAGCTTACAATTAAGCTGAGAGAGATCATCAAGGAAATGATCCAAAGTATAAATGAAAGGGATCAAATTCACTTTCAGACTGCCAGGAAGCACAAGGAAGCAGTTCTCCTTCTGCAGAAGACTCTAGAATCTTAAAGTAAACTTATGATGGAAAGTATCTCAAGTCTACGAACCTCAATGAAAGAATTTCAAGCATTTTCCATGGGTCAAACGCAATAAACAGAAATTTTCATGGCCATTCTTCAAAAGAACACATCTCGAACTAATTCCCTGGTCCAAGAAAACCGTGAAGACATTGCTCAATCCAGGAATCAGCTCCACGAGCTCGTCCAAGGCATGACTCGACTATCTGAAGACATTTGAACCCTTGATGCTGACATAAAGGGGGATAATAAAGGGGAAGGAGAGAAAGAAAAAGGCAGAGGAAAATTCATTGCTCAATCTTTAAGGAGCCCTCCCTCAAGACAGCCTCAACATCAGACTCCACGACCTGAATAGCAGCAAGTTATCATGGCGCAACCGCTAAGGAGTTAAGGGCCATCTCCCAGCACACAAGGGGTAACCACTACTAGCCTACATATGCTAATTAGAGACCCTGCCTTTATGAATAGACATGATCACAGAAAGAGGTTGAGCCAAAGCGAGCTGGAAGATATTGCATGGAGAGACGAAGCCAGCAGGAGAAGGAGAAATACAGAGCATGTCAATCCTCCAAGGAGTAAAAGGCAGAAGAAATAGAGATAAGTTGAAACTCAATTTTTATTGATGTAACTAAGCTTTATTGTAATATCTGTCTTTACAAATATCAATAAATTCATGCTTATTCTCTAAAGATTTCAGCTGCTCACTGAAACACTAAGTCATATTTACTTTCTAGTAACTGCATCTAGAAATTGATGATCATAATACAAATCTCCTTGGTTGTGTCAACATCAAATAGGGTGAGATTGTTGAAAAATTGCATATTTAAATTTGATGTTGAAAGTAAATATTCATGCTTATATGTAAAGTCCTGCCAGGAATACATGTACAAGAACTTAGTGGTAAATCAAACTTGTTAGGTTGATCTGAGCTTTAATGTTTATCATTCTGTAAATGAATGTATAGAAGAAAAGATCAAAGTTGTTAGGTTGATCTATGTCTTGATATGTAATAGATAGACTTCAACAAAATCGTAGTCTATTGAGTCAGTCAAGAGATTGCAGAAGCCAAGGCAGAATCGTAGAGCATCAAGAAATTGTAGTCTGCCTGCTTTGGAATGCCTCTCCCAGAATCATAGAGTGGTCCAAACACCTGCCGAGTCAACTCATGAATCGTAGTGTGCTCTCGGAAGCGTAGTGTGACGCCCACAAAATAGGTATACATCACCAATTCTGAGTCGCCAAATATATGGTACATAAATCAAATACAAACTTCTTTTATACAATACGACAAAAGCGTAGCTTAGAGTTTTTACACGAATATTTTCTCATAGACAGTATTCAAACTCAAATGAAGTCCTTATTACATCTATTATCACACTATTTCATAAAATAGTGAGGACTACTATAGCCACCATCTCGGACCGTCACTCTGTTCCCTGACTAATCCCTGCTACGTTATTATTTTCTAAAGAGAACAATGAAAACAAAGGGGTGAGCTCAACTAACCCAGTAAGAAATATTATGACTAAGATAATGCAGAATAAATTATCATTAGCCTTCAACAGTGTTAAACTGATAAAATACAATAAACATCAAGTTTAACTGCAGCGGAATAAGCAATCCATTAGAAGAGTCAAGTAGAGCATGATATCTACTATCTTCTATGATTTAAAAAATTTATCATCAATTTTATCGCTAAGACTCAGCTTAATAAATAAACCACATCATCGAATCATCCATGCACTAAGGGCCAAGGATATTCATGAAATCATCAATGGTCATGATTATACCGAATAATTCCTGGTCATAATCATACCTACAACTGTCCATCAATGCACTACAGGCAAATGAGAATTTTTACCACATCATTTGTAACATTACGGTCATGATTATACCGAATAATCCCTGGTCATAATCATACCAATCAATAGTACATCTATGCATGTAAGCCACAGATGACTTTTATCACAATATAAGCATGAGGATGATGACAATGATATAAGAATTCAATTAAAAGAAAGCAAAGGATAAATTTCTAAAGATTTATAATTTAATTTATCCAAAATTCAATAATGTTCAAATTGCCAACATGATACTGCTTTGTGGAGTAAAATTCAAGAATGATATTGTATCAAAAATGATTTGGACCCAAAAAAAATTAATTTTTGTCATGAATAGTACCCAGGTGAATAGTACCCCGTGAATAGTACTTCGAGAATAGTACTCCGTGAATAGTACTCATGAATAGTACTTCGTGAACAGTATTTTATGAATAGTACTTTGTGAATAGTATCCGTAAATAGTATCCATGAATAGTACTTTTATGAATAGTACCGTATAAATGAATAGTACTCATGAACAGTACTCCAGCATGAAAATAGTGAAGTAGCAGACTTCTCTTCTTCTTTCTCTCTATAGCTTCTCTCTCTATAATTTCTCTTGTGAGTCTTAGTGAATTGGTGAGAATGAAAGAAGAATGAGCTTCTATTTATAGGAAAATATAGTTTCAATAATTGCACGTTTTGGGGCTCAAAATATTACAGTATAATACCTTCATCTTTTCTTTCATTTTTAATTTAGTCCTACAAGTATTATCAAACTTGCACGACCTCCCCTAATAGTACATCACGTGAATCAATAGTACAATCATGTGAATCAATAGTTCTACACATGTGAAAAAAATAATTACAGTATAGTACCTTCTTCAATACCTCTATTTTTAATTTAGTCATGCAAGTATTATCAATCTTGCACCACCTCCCCTAATAGTATATGCATTTGAATTAATAGTACACATGTGTGAACAAATAGTTATAAGCATGTGTATTAATAGCAATTAATTACTCATTTATCTGATTAATTACCCGATTGGTCAATATAATCTCCAGACATCCATTATTATCGAAATAGATGTCGATTTTCACTAACACTAATAATTCCAACACAATGAAAATATCAATTTCATCTTTAATCAACACGAACTTATTCATCATTAATATTATAACTCACAATATTTAACAACCGGATCATTTCTAGGAAAGAGGGGACTTTTCGATAAGGATTTCTCCCTATTGGTGCGCAATTAGGTGACCAAACCTCTCCTTGATAGAACTTTCTAGACATCGTCATTATTGCAAATAATAATATGAATAACTTTTGTCGTCTCAATTATTGATTTAATAATAATAAATATTATGCAGATGATACCGTGACAATAATTGAATCAATAATATGAGAGATATTATGCAGTAATTATTGTAACAATAATTGAGTATAACTGAGTGACTTCTCACGTAAGCATCAATAATTAATACAGTGTGCAACTATGCAACTACGCGTATTACTGTACTTCTACTACCGGGTAGTTCAACAGTTTTAACGGTAAAACTTTCGCCGTTATTTTTATAAAAAGATAATTCTGTCGTTTTCTAACTCCGACAGTTATTCTGTTGCGGGGTCCACCAATGATTGTGCCGTCGTACGAATATTCCCTGTTAAAACGAATATTCCCCGACCAATCGAATATTTTTTGACAACTTGCATACTTTGCAAAATTTATAAATACTACCCACAACTATAACATTATATCAAATCTACACCATAATACTTAAAAAATATTTTGAGAAAATTAATCTTTATTCACAAAATTCGAGGTCTTACAATCTCCCCTCCTTATGAAATTTTGCCCTCGAAATTTACGTACCTGGTAGTTTGAAGAGATGAAAATACATTGATTTCATTTCAAATTCTAACTCTTGAGGTATAACCCTAGAGCGTAGAATATGATTCTTCTTATCTAAGATTTTAACAGGTAACTCTTCATACGTTAAATCTTCCGCTATTTCGTCCGGTTTTAACTCAATAATGTGGTTCTGGTCGTCCACATATTTATGTAACATTGAAATAAGAAAAAAAATGTTATGAACACGCGACATACTTAGCGGTAAAGCGAGTCTATAGGCCACAGTTCCTACTCGAGAATTTTAAATAGACCAATAAAATCAAGGGTTGAGATTTCCTCTTTTCGTCGATTCTTTCTTCTAGAGTAACGCCCTCTTAAACCTTCTTCTTCACATTCATCTGCTATGAGTCTGTAGCTTGAGCGGCTTTCACTTTCTCGATTAAAGTCGATTCTTCTCGTATATTCGCTATCTTCACGTAGGTTCTTGGAGTCTCTAACTCTATCTCCATCATTTGTACGTTATACGAAATGGGCCTTTGTGTTAGCAATATCGCACTCGTAAAAGCATACGATCTTCTACTCAATGCGTCAGCTTCCACGTTCGCTCTTCCACGATGTTATTGAATGGTATGGTTGTAATCTTCAACAGCTCGAGCCAACATCTTTAGCACATGTTATGTTCGTTCTAGGTGAAGAAATATTTGAGGGTTGTAGAAATGGATTTTGTACTGGGGTCAATACAAAATTCGATTTCACGCTCTGGGGTAGGCCAGGAAGTTCTTTGAGAATAAGTCAGGAAATTTATTAACGATAGAAATATCATTTAAAAACTGTGACTCTTATCCAAGACTTGGATAGCACATATAATGAAGGTTTCTTCTAACGGAGTTTCAACAGATAAGTCAAAGTCTAATTTTTTCGGAGTTAAATTTAAACGTTAAGCGCAAGTAGGAGAAATAAAAGAATGGGTAGAACCGGTATCAAATAAGGTATAGACTTCGCAAGAATTTATAATTAACTATGTGACGCCCCCAAAATTAGGTATACATCACCCATCTTGGGTCGTCAGATACATAGTACAGAATACAAATACAACTGATTAATACATCTGTCGTGTACAATACGACAAAACATAAACTGTGAGTTTGAATACAAATATTATCTTCTAGAGAGTATTCATACTCAAAAGGAGTCCTCATTACATTTATTAACACACCATTACATAGAATAGTGAGGACTACTAACTAATACTATCATTCGGACCATCACTCCGTACCCCGACTTGTCCCAGCTACGTTCTCATTTCCTGAAGAGAACAGTGAAAGAAAGGGTGAGCTCAACTAGCCCAGTAAGAAATATTATGACTAAGATAATGCAGAATAAATTATCATTAGCCTTCAACAATGTTAAACTGATAAAATATAATAGACATCAAGTTTAACTGTAGCGGAACAAGCAATCCATTAAAAGAGTCAAGTAGAAAATAAACTCTACTATCTTTTATGATTTAAAAAGTTTTTCAACACTGTGATCGCTGAGACTCAGCTTAATAAAATAATCCACATCATCGAATCACCCCTGCACTACGGCCAAGGATATTCGTATATTCATTAATGGTCATGATCATGCCAACAACTGTCCATCAATGCACTACGGGCCAATGAGGACTTTTACCACATCATTTGTAACATTACGGTCATGATTATACCGAATAATCCCTGGTCATAATCATACCAAGTCCATCTATGCACTACATGCCACAGATGACTTTCAACATTTTATAAACATGAGGATGATGACAATGATATAAGAATTCAATAAAACAAGTTCAAGAATTAATTTATCCAGGAATTAACAACGTCCAAATTGTCAACATGATACTGCATTGTGGAGTAAAATTCAAGAATGCTTAGAAGAATATTTTCTTGAAAAGATACTGGATGAAACGCAACTATCAAGGATATTCCACAAATTTCATGGAGTATAGAAGTCAAAACTTAACCAACTGAGTACAATAAAGAATGGAATAACAAAAGAAATCACCATGCATGCGATAGACCGCACAGACAGGTTATTCCAATAGAATAATAAATAATGGAACCAGGTCCGGCGTAAACGCACAGACAGGATATTCCGACAGAATAATAAATAATGGAACCAGGTCCGGTGTAAAACACACAGACAGGATATTCCAACAGAATAATAATAAAACGGAACCAGGTCCGGTGTAAAACACACAGACAGGATGTTCCAACAGAATAATAAACGGAACCAGGTCCGGTGTAAAACACACAGACAGGATGTTCCAACAGAATAATAGAAGAATGTCACCAAGTATAGGGTAGACCGCGTATACTGGTTATTCCAACAGAATAATAACAAATGGAATAACAGAAGTTCTCTTCATGAATATAAAAGAAATAATATTCCCTACCTTAAAAGAACTGGATATTGGAAAAGTGATGTAGCAGAATACTTTTATTCTCTCTCTCTTATTCTCTCTATACTTTCTCTCTCTATAGCTTGAATGAATTCGTGAAAAATAATGAAGCCCTAGGCCTCTATTTATAGAAAAACTGAGGGTGGCTCTTGGTCTTAACGAAGGGTCAAATGACTCTTGGTCTTAACGAAGGGTCAAATGACTCTTGGTAATATTGAAGGGACAACTACTATTGACGAAAGTAATTACTATTGACCAAGGTAAATACTATTGACGAAGGTAATTACTATTGACCAAGGTAAATACTATTGACCAAGGTAAATAATATTGACGAAGGTAATTACTATTGACCAAGGTAAATACTATTGACGACGGTAATTACTATTGACGACGGTAATTACTATTGACGAAGAGACTCTTAGATGATGACATATGGCCCCCCATAAAATAACCAAACTTACCACAACGTCTCAATTATTGATTTAATAATATAACATATTATACAGATGATACTATGACAATAATTTAAGAGATATGATGCAGCAATTACTGTAGCAATAATTGAGTATAGCTGAGTGACTTCTCACGTAAGCATCAATAATCAATACCGTGTGCTACTATGCAACCACGCGTATTACTGTACTTTTACTACCGAGTAGTTCAACAGTTTTAACGGTTTTAACGGTAACACCTCAGCCGTTATTTTTATAGAAAGATAATTCTGTCGTTTTCTCAATCCGACAATAATTCCGTTGTGGGGTCCACCAATGATTGTGCCGTCGTACGAATATTCCCCGACAAAAAGAATATTCTCCGACCAAACGAATATTTTATAACAACTTGCTTACTTTGCAAAATTTATAAATATTACCCACAACTATAACATTATATCAAATTAACTCCATAATATTCAAAAATGATATTTATAGAAAATTCATCTTTATTTATAAAAGTTGGGGTCTTACAACCTCCCCTTCTTATGAAATTTCGCCCTCGAAATTAGGGTACGTACCTGGTATGTCGAAGAGGTAAGGATACCTTGATTTCATTTCTGATTCTAACTCCCAAGTCATTTCCTCAACATCGTGGTTTCTCCACAAAACTTTGACTTGAGGTATAACCTTGGAGCGTAGAATATGTTCCTTCTTATCCAAGATTTGAACAGGAACTTCTTCATACGTCAAATCCTCCGCTATTTCGTCCGGTTCTAACTCAATAATGTGGTTCGGGTCTTCCACATATTTGCGTAACATGGATATGTGGAAAACGTTATGAACACGAGACATACTTGGCGGTAAAGCGAGTCTATAAGCCACAGTTCCTACTCGATCGAGGATTAAAAATGGACCGATGAATCGAGGATTTAGCTTTCCTCTCTTTCCAAATCTCGTAACTCCTTTCCATGGAGCAACACGTAAGAACACATGATCTCCTACATCAAATTCCACGTCCTTTCGATGAAGATCAGCATAACTCTTTTGTCGATCTTGTGAGGTTTTTATACGTTGTCGGATCGTTTGAATCTTTTCTGTAGTCATACGTACCAACTCCGGTCCCAACAACGTTGCTTCGCCCACCTCATCCCAGCATACTGGAGAACGACATTTTCTTCCATACAATGCTTCGAATGGAGCCATGCCAATACTTGCTTGATAACTGTTGTTGTAGGAAAACTCCACCAATGGTAAGAACTTGTCCCAACTTCCCTTGAAGTCAAAGACACAGAGTCTTAATAGATCTTCAAGAGTTTGAATAGTCCTCTCTGATTGTCCGTCCGTCTGAGGATGATATGCTGAACTAAATCGTAACTCCGTGCCCATAGCTTTTTGTAAACTAACCCAAAATCGTGAAGTGAATCTTGGGTCTCGATCAGAAACTATGGATACTGGCATACCATGCAGTCTTACAATCTCGTTTATGTACATACGAGCAAGACGTTCAAGTGTATAAGTTTCTCGTATCGGTAAGAAATGAGCAGACTTGGTCAATCTATCAACAATGACCCAAATCGCATCAATACCTTGAGAAACCCTAGGAAGACCGGTAACGAAATCCATGGTAATGTGCTCCCACTTCCATTCTGGAATTTCAAGTGGTTGCAATGGACCTTTTGGTACTTGATGCTCCGCTTTGACTCGTTGACAAGTTAGACACCTTGAGATAAACAACGCTATCTCTCTCTTCATATTGCTCCACCAAAATGTATGACGAAGATCATGATACATTTTGGTACTTCCAGGATGGATTGCAAACGGTGTGTTGTGCGCCTCCATCATGATTTCATACTTTAAATCAGGGTTGTTAGGAACACAAAGTCTGGAGTTGACTCGAAGTATTCCTTCTTCATCGATTCTTGCTTCCGGCATAGAACCTTCTTGCACTTTCTTCCTCATACGCATCAGCTCCAGGTCTGTAGCTTGAGCAGCTTTAACTTTATCGATTAAAGTCGGTTCTACTCGTATATTCGCCATCATCACATGGGTCCCTGGAGTCTTTAACTCTATCTCCATCCTTTGCAAGTCACACAAAATGGGCCTTTGCGTTGTTAATATTGCACTTGTACCCGCATATGATCTTCTACTCAATGCGTCAGCTACCACGTTCGCTTTTCCAGGATGGTATTGAATGGTATGATCATAATCTTTCAACAGTTCAAGCCAACGTCGTTGTCGCATGTTGAGTTCCTTTTGAGTGAAGAAATATTTGAGGCTTTTATGATCCGTAAAGATCTCCACTTTCTCCCCATACAAGTAATGCCTCCAAATTTTAAGTGCAAAGACAACAGCTGCCAACTCTAGATCATGAGTAGGATAATTCCTCTCATATTCCTTGAGTTGTCTTGATGCATAGGCTATGACTTTTCCATGTTGCATGAGAACGCATCCCAACCCTTTGCTCGAAGCATCACTGTAGATGACAAATCCCTCCGAGCCAGATGGTATTGTTAGAACAGGTGCTGAAATGAGTCTCCTCTTGAGTTCTTGAAAACTCTGCTCACATTCTTCGCTCCAACCAAACTTTGTATCTTTTCGAGTCAGCTGAGTTAATGGAGTAGCGATTCGAGAAAATCCTTCCACGAATCTCCGATAATAACCAGCTAAACCAAGAAAGCTACGTACCTCGGTCACTGATTTAGGTTGCTCCCAGCTTTGAATAGCTTCAATCTTTGCCGGGTCAACCGATATTCCACGACTTGATACTACGTGCCCAAGGAATGCTACCTCCTCCAGCCAGAACTCGCATTTCTTCAACTTGGCATAAAGCTTGTATTCACGAAGCTTTTGGAGTACCAGCCTCAAGTGTTGCTCATGATCTTCACGGCTTTTGGAATAAATAAGGATGTCATCAATAAAGACGACCACAAAGTGATCCAAATATTCCTTGAATACCCGGTTCATCATATCCATGAAGGCAGCAGGAGCATTAGTCAATCCAAAGGACATGACTAGGAATTCATAATGCCCGTACCGAGTTCTAAAAGCCGTCTTTGGAATATCCTCAGTTCTAACCTTCAGCTGATGATATCCAGAACGAAGATCGATCTTTGAAAAGAATTGTGCTCCTTGCAACTGGTCAAACAGGTCATCAATACGTGGCAATGGGTACCTGTTTTTGATGGTGACATGATTCAACTCCCGATAATCAATACAAAGTCGCATACTTCCATCTTTCTTCTTCACGAATAGAACAGGAGCACCCCAAGGAGAAGTACTAGGACGAATAAAGCCAATGTCTAACAATTCCTGCAGTTGGATCTTTAACTCCTGAAGTTCAATAGGAGCCATTCGATATGGGGCTTTGGAAATGGGTTTTGTACCGGGTTCAAGATCGATACAAAATTCAATTTCACGCTCTGGGGGTAGGCCAGGAAGTTCTTCAGGGAATACGTCAGGGAATTTATTAACAATAGAAATATCATTCAAAACTGACGTATTTTTGTTTAGATCTGTGACATGAGCTAAGAAAGCTTGACATCCGTTTTTCAATAAACGAATAGTTTTATGGCTTGAGATGACAGCGATTGATTTTAATGGTTTGGTTGCTTGAATTCGCATAATAGGTCGATTAGGAATATGAAAGCTAACAACCTTACGAAAACAATCAATTTTTGCATAATGAGTAGTTAACCAATCAATCCCTAGAATCACGTCAAATGCAAGTATTTTTAATGAAATCAGATCGATAGGTAATGTGTGGGTACCAACTTGAACCAAACAAGACTTATAAACAGTGGAGGTAATGAAGGTTTCTCCCAACGGAGTTTCCACAGATAAGTCAAAGTCTAATTTCTCCGGAATCAAATTTAATCGATGAGCGCAAGTAGGAGAAATAAAAGAATGGGTTGAACCGGTATCAAATAAAGTATAAACTTCTTTAGAGTTTATAATAAGCTTACCCGTGATGACCTCATTCGGGTTCCTTGCTCTCTGGGAGTTCACAACAAACGCTCTCCCTTGCACAACCGGTTTTGACTTTTCTGGGACGGCTTTTGGTGCCTCCATCCTAGCTGAATTTGTCTTCGGTAAACGACAAAATCGGGCTAAATGACCTTCTCTTCCACAATTATAACATGCTTTGGACGGCATCGCGCAGTTTGGACTGATGTGCCCCTCCCCTCCGCATTTGAAACATATGATAGGTGGTCGTTCTCCTTCCTTAACGACAGGTGCTGGTGCTGACGTCTTTCCATCATTGTTGAATCTCCTCTTCTTGAAATGTCCATTCTTATTGTTTTGGCCCTGATTACCACCGAAGTGGTTACCATTTCTGGCCTGTTGATTCCCTCCACGCTTGTTGTCACCGCTTCGATGACTGCTCTCACTGGTATTATCATTTTGCCGGCTGCTCTCTTTTGGTTGCGTTATCTCGTTATCGCGCTCCACCAACTGAGCCCTATTTACAACATCTGAATACAAACACAGTTTATGAGAAACAAGATGTTGACGTATCTCCGGCTTCAAACCTCTTAAAAACATCCGCGTCATTCTTTCTTCATTATCCACCAGGTGGGACGCAAACCGGGATAACTCCGCAAATTTTGCCTCGTACTGCGACACGGTCATATTATTCTGCTCCAATTTGATGAACTCCACCTCCTTCATGTGACGAATACTCTCGGGAAAGTATTTGTCGTTAAACAGCTCTTGGAACTTCTCCCAAGACATCTTCAGTGCGGCAGGTTGAGTACGCTTTATCGATTCCCACCAGTAATCTGCCTCTCCTCGCAACATAAAGGCGGCAAAGGGAACCTTTTGCTCCTCGGAGCAACCCAAGACATCAAATATCTTGGTGATCTGCTTTATCCATGTTTCAGCTACAAGTGGTTTGGGTTCTCCCTTAAACTCCGGTGGTCCCAGCTCCTTAAACTGTTTAGCGGTGACCGCCTGAGAGTTTCCAGTATTTCCACCTACGTTGTGGACAGGAGCCGCTTTCACCTGTTGTTGCATGAATTGCATAAAGCCTCTGAACATTTGATCATTCATCATTTGGTCAGTGTTGTTGTTTGCATGAGGATTGACACCTTCCTGATGCACATTATCCTGATTATTGATATGTGGTGAATCAACAGTCGTCTGTGCTCCATTGCTATTCTCAACATTCTCAGATGCCATTTTCAGATACTGCCACAAAATAAAAATTAATTGATATGTCATATATTATCCTTATATTATGACCGACCAATTAAATACCATGCAAATAAACTTAGGTATGTCATACTAGCGAAGGAATTCCCCGTCTCTCCCCTCCTAGTTCTATTCTCACATCTTAGCCAGGGATCATATCCCTAAGCTCTGATACCAACTGTGACGCCCCCAAAATTAGGTATACATCACCCATCTTGGGTCGTCAGATACATAGTACAGAATACAAATACAACTGATTAATACAACTGTCGTGTACAATACGACAAAACATAAACTGTGAGTTTGAATACAAATATTATCTTCTAGAGAGTATTCATACTCAAAAGGAGTCCTCATTACATTTATTAACACACCATTACATAGAATAGTGAGGACTACTAACTAATACTATCATTCGGACCATCACTCCGTACCCCGACTTGTCCCAGCTACGTTCTCATTTCCTGAAGAGAACAGTGAAAGAAAGGGTGAGCTCAACTAGCCCAGTAAGAAATATTATGACTAAGATAATGCAGAATAAATTATCATTAGCCTTCAACAATGTTAAACTGATAAAATATAATAGACATCAAGTTTAACTGTAGCGGAACAAGCAATCCATTAAAAGAGTCAAGTAGAAAATAAACTCTACTATCTTTTATGATTTAAAAAGTTTTTCAACACTGTAATCGCTGAGACTCAGCTTAATAAAATAATCCACATCATCGAATCACCCCTGCACTACGGCCAAGGATATTCGTATATTCATTAATGGTCATGATCATGCCAACAACTGTCCATCAATGCACTACGGGCCAATGAGGACTTTTACCACATCATTTGTAACATTACGGTCATGATTATACCGAATAATCCCTGGTCATAATCATACCAAGTCCATCTATGCACTACATGCCACAGATGACTTTCAACATTTTATAAACATGAGGATGATGACAATGATATAAGAATTCAATAAAACAAGTTCAAGAATTAATTTATCCAGGAATTAACAACGTCCAAATTGTCAACATGATACTGCATTGTGGAGTAAAATTCAAGAATGCTTAGAAGAATATTTTCTTGAAAAGATACTGGATGAAACGCAACTATCAAGGATATTCCACAAATTTCATGGAGTATAGAAGTCAAAACTTAACCAACTGAGTACAATAAAGAATGGAATAACAAAAGAAATCACCATGCATGCGATAGACCGCACAGACAGGTTATTCCAATAGAATAATAAATAATGGAACCAGGTCCGGCGTAAACGCACAGACAGGATATTCCGACAGAATAATAAATAATGGAACCAGGTCCGGTGTAAAACACACAGACAGGATATTCCAACAGAATAATAATAAAACGGAACCAGGTCCGGTGTAAAACACACAGACAGGATGTTCCAACAGAATAATAAACGGAACCAGGTCCGGTGTAAAACACACAGACAGGATGTTCCAACAGAATAATAGAAGAATGTCACCAAGTATAGGGTAGACCGCGTATACTGGTTATTCCAACAGAATAATAACAAATGGAATAACAGAAGTTCTCTTCATGAATATAAAAGAAATAATATTCCTACCTTAAAAGAACTGGATATTGGAAAAGTGATGTAGCAGAATACTTTTATTCTCTCTCTCTTATTCTCTCTATACTTTCTCTCTCTATAGCTTGAATGAATTCGTGAAAAATAATGAAGCCCTAGGCCTCTATTTATAGAAAAATTGAGGGTGGCTCTTGGTCTTAACGAAGGGTCAAATGACTCTTGGTCTTAACGAAGGGTCAAATGACTCTTGGTAATATTGAAGGGACAACTACTATTGACGAAAGTAATTACTATTGACCAAGGTAAATACTATTGACGAAGGTAATTACTATTGACCAAGGTAAATACTATTGACGAAGGTAATTACTATTGACCAAGGTAAATACTATTGACCAAGGTAAATAATATTGACGAAGGTAATTACTATTGACCAAGGTAAATACTATTGACGACGGTAATTACTATTGACGACGGTAATTACTATTGACGAAGAGACTCTTAGATGATGACATATGGCCCCCCATAAAATAACCAAACTTACCACAACGTCTCAATTATTGATTTAATAATATAACATATTATACAGATGATACTATGACAATAATTTAAGAGATATGATGCAGCAATTACTGTAGCAATAATTGAGTATAGCTGAGTGACTTCTCACGTAAGCATCAATAATCAATACCGTGTGCTACTATGCAACCACGCGTATTACTGTACTTTTACTACCGAGTAGTTCAACAGTTTTAACGGTTTTAACAGTAACACCTCAGCCGTTATTTTTATAGAAAGATAATTCTGTCGTTTTCTCAATCCGACAATAATTCCGTTGTGGGGTCCACCAATGATTGTGCCATCGTACGAATATTCCCCGACAAAAAGAATATTCTCCGACCAAACGAATATTTTATAACAACTTGCTTACTTTGCAAAATTTATAAATATTACCCACAACTATAACATTATATCAAATTAACTCCATAATATTCAAAAATGATATTTATAGAAAATTCATCTTTATTTATAAAAGTTGGGGTCTTACAAACTAACCCGTGCTAACTTCATTCAGGTTACTCACTTTTTGAGAAGTCACAAAAAACGCACTTCCTGAAACCACCGACTTTGTTTTGTCCGTATCCACCTTTGGTGCCACCGTCCCAGCTGGATTTGATTTTGCTACAGGACAAAATCGAGCTATTTGACCGTCTTTTCTACAACTAAAACATACCTTGGAAGGCCGTGAACAATTTGGACTTATGTGTCCCTCCTCTCCGCATCTGTAGCATCTAACTGGAGGTCGTTCTCCACCCCTAGAATTTGTTGCTGTTGCTGTTGCTGGTGCTGCTGCCGACGTCTTCCCATCATCGTTAAATTTTCTCTTCTTAAATTTTTTATTTGAATCATTTCTTCTATTATCTTGGCCATGATTACCACCGAAGTGGTTACCATTTCTGGCATGTTGATTCCCTCCACGTTTGTTGTCACCACTTCGATGACTGCTACCACTGGTATTGTAAGACCCCGAATTTTATGAAATAAAAGTATTCAATTTTTCTTATAATTACAATTCAGTAAATGGTTAAATTGATAAAAAGTTAAAGTTATGGGTGAAATGTGAAAATTTTTCAAAATAAACAAGTGGTTATAAAATAATCATTGTTGTCGGGGAATATTCGTTGGTCGTGGAATATTCTTTCTGTCGGGGAATATTCGTACAACGGCGCAGCTATTTATGGAACCCATAACGGAAAACGGTCGAATGAAGATAACGACAAAAATTGAGTTTTTATAATTAACGGTGTAGTTATTACCATTAACACTGTTGGAATACCCGGTAGTTAAAATACAGTAATACACGTTATTGCCCAGTAGCACACGGTATTGCACTATATTTTTGAAATTATTGATTCTTACGTAAGAAGGCACTACTGAATAATTGTCACAGTAATTGCTATTCAATATTTTATTTTATTGATTCAATAATTGCTGCGTTAATATTTTATATTATTGTTGTTTCAATAATTGTTGCTGCACATCATCTCTATTATCAAATCAATAATTCATATTATTTGAATAATATTATTAGATAGCATTATTGGCAATGTCTAGAAAGTTCTGTCTAAGGAGAGGTTTGGTTATCTAATTGCGCGCCAATAAGGAGAAATTCTTATTGGAAAGCCCCTTCTTTCCTAGGAACGGCCTGGTTGCCAGTACTGTGATTCTGTAATATTATTTGTGAATAATTAATTATTGATTTATATGATGAGAAAAATATTAATTTTATATGGACATAGATGGAGAAAATTTTTAAAGTGACAATTGTTGAAAAATGATATTTTATCTTTTCTGATAAAATAATTTATTATTATATTTAATAATATAATAATGGTGATAATTTTATAATGAATGTGGGATATATGAGTATATGAGGAGGAAGAGTATTTTTTTTTATTATATTAAATGATTAACACATGTTTTGTGTGTCGGTGAACCCCATTTCTTGACTGGAATTTGATTATAGCCTGTAAAATTGCCCGTTTATGAATTTCGGTCAATTTCTGTTTAGAATTTGGGAAAACTTTCTTCTGTAAAGTTGTAAAGAATTGAATTTCCTATAAAAAATCGCAAGATTCGAATTTTCTGATAAAAGGACTATTTTGTATGAATTATTGAAGTTTCGAAAAATAAAATAATTTTTATTAAATTATAGGGTGGGATCCACTTTGGTTGGTGTTGATTAAACACATGGGTTGCCAAAAATCCTTCCAATATGGCTGCTATGATTTTCAGAATGGGTGGCGTAGGAAACAAATAATAATATTATTATTATTTTATTATTTTAGTCTCCTTTGGCGTTCTAGCATTTTTCTATAAATAGGTGCTTAAGTTAGAATTAAAAATCACACCAGAAACAAGTTTTCTTTCTCTCTATATTATCAAGCATATTTTTGTGAGTATTTAGATATCTTGAGTGTTGCTCAGTGTTATATCCGATATTCAAGTCAGAAGTACTGCTCTTTTAAGGTAAGGGATTTTAAGGGTTATTATGTTTTTCAGTTCGTACTTCTTCTGACCTTCAAAAAATTCTGGAAAAATTTGAAATGATATTTTGATGAGTTTTATTGATTGTGTCCAAAAATGGTGATTTTTGGATGTATAGATTAAGAGTTATGAATTTTGCGGGAAAAGACTATTTTAAAAGTAACCGCTTATAACTCCTTGTGGTTAACTCCAAAATTGATGAAATTTTTATTGGAAGTATATCTATATAATATCAGTGTACTCTGTGAATTTCGGAATTTTTGGATAAAATTACAATTTATGATAAATGTCTAAATATTCAGCTGTTTTGGTCATATGAAAAATGGTAAATGAGTTTTAAAAATTCTGAGAAAAATATATGTTAAATATGGGACTATATTCTGCTAAATCCCAGAAATGAAATATTTTTGGAACTGATTTGGTATTTTTCATAAAAATGGACTAGTTATGAGTAAATGAATTAAATATGTTATGAGAAGTAAGAAAATTGAAAAATAGGATTTTATGGCTTGAGAATCCTATATGGGGTATATTCAGATTGTTTATGAGGGTTTTGGTAATTGGTAATGAAATCTTATGAGTTTGGCATTTTAGGATGATTAAATGCATTATTTAGTAAAGTGTAAACAATTAAAAATAAATTGTTTATAAGCTTAAGAAATATTATTTTTTTAATATCATTATACCGAAATATTGGTATGTATTTTATTGTAAAATTTCTATTTTTTGGTGTCAGGTTTACTATTCATGAGTTACTATTCACGAGTTACTATTTAGGAGTTACTATTCACGAGTTACTATTCACGACAAAACTGGCTTCTTTTTCTGACCAAATTATAGTTGATTTATGAATATTACTCTTAAGATTAAATCTATATTTTGATCATATTATTTTTATTATCATATATAATATTTTTATAACCCTGATGTTGAAATTCTATTTCACTTGAGTGTAAAGATGGGTAGATTGTTGGTATGATCATGACTATGGGTTCTCTTTGGCCAGTAGTGCAAAGTTGAATTGTTAACTGGTATGATCATGACCATTGAATTTATAACTGAATATCTTTAGCTTAAGTGTAAAGGTGAATTGATCAACATGGTTATAATTATTGTTTATATAATTCTTAAATGATTATATATTTCTTTGAGATATTAATATATTTGGCCTATAGTGCAAATATGAACTGTCGAAGAATATCTTTGGCCTGTAGTGCAAAGATGAATTATTGATGAATATCTTTGGCCTGTAATGCAAAGATGAACTGTTGATGAATATCTTTAGCCTGTAGTGCAAAGATGAATTATTGATGAATATCTTTGGCCTGTAGTGCAAAGATGAATTATTGATTAATATCTTTGGCTTGTAGTGCGAAGATGAACTGTTGTTGAATATCTTTGGCCCGTAGTGCAAAGATGGTTTGTTGATGAATATCTTTGGCTGTAGTGCGAAGATGGATTTATTAGCATGATTATGAACAGGAACTATGATTTGATATAACCATGATCTTTGATGTTTCAGGTAAAGACAGGTGATAAAAATATTCTTCGTCCTGGGTGCGAAGAAAAATTTAGAGTCACAATTATGATTATGAGTTATTCATATGATTGTGAAAAGGAACTGTTGAGTGATGTTACATGGATAAAACATTGTTGGTGGATTTTTAACATGGAGAAGATAATAGACTTTATAGTCTATTTGACTCTTCTAATGGATTGCTCGTTCCGCTGCAACTATGGTTGAAATTTTTATCATCTACCATATGTTCTAAATCTCTGATTTATTACTGATGAAGACTATTGATAATTTATTTATCTTTAGTCATGATATTCTTTACTGGGTTAGTTGTGCTCAACCTTTTGTTTCACAATTTCTTTCAGGTAATAAGAGTGTAGCTGAGTCGAGCGGGGGTAACAGGGGAATAGAACGGTGGTCATCGTTTAGTAGTTATATTTGGTGAAGAAAATAGGGTGAGGCGAACCCAACATTGGAAGGTTGTTTTGCCACTATCATACTAGATGTCTAATGACATACAACCTCGTGTCATCATAAGACAGGATTGTGCTCATCCACTTGCTGAGTATATTTACGAGCACTACCTATATAATCTTGGTGTTTGTTTGAAGTATAATTCTCAATTAGAGACAGTGGAGATAATGATAAGTCAAGAGAAGACTCACCATTGGGAAGAATATGATAGTAATCTTCTGGTTTTTCTTTGGGGTATATTAGGTCAACCAAGGATAATTCTGTGACCATATGATATCTATCACAACCTAAAAGCATGGCCTCCCATGTACGAAGGTTTCCTTGAGCACTTCCCAAAGATTCTAATTTCTAAAACAGTTTTTGACTATACCTTTATGTAAGGTGTCATTGTGAGGTGTTGTCCACGGTTGGGACATGAGTCACATTTGGTATATATTTGTATCCAAACTCACAGCATATATGTTGTTATATTTTGCACGATAATTGTTGTAATAAAGTTGTAGTTGTTTTCTGTACCATGTATTTGGCGACTCAGAATAGGTTGGATGGAATGGACCTATTTTGGGGTTGTCACAGGTATTATCATTTTGACGGCTTCTCTCTCTTGGTTGGGTTGACTCGTTATCGCGCTCCAATAACTGAGCCCTATTTACAACATCTGAATACAAACACAGTTTGTGAGATATTAGGTATTGACGTATCTCGAGTTTCAAACCTCTTAGAAACATCTGCGTCATTCTCTCCTCACTATCAACCAAGTAGGACGCAAACCGGGATAACTCAGCAAACTTAGCTTCGTACTGCGACACGGTCATATTATTTTGCTCCAGCTTGATAAACTCTACCTCCTTCATGTGACGAATACTTTCGGGAAAGTACTTGTCGTTGAATAGTTCTTGGAACTTCTCCCAAGACATCTCCAGTGCGGCAGGTTGAGTACGCTTTATAGATTCCCACCAGTAATCTGCCTCTCCTCACAACATGAAGGTGGCAAAGGGAACCTTTTGGTCCTCGTAGCATACCAAGACATCAAATATCTTAGTGATCTGCTTTATCCACGTCTCTGCCTTAAGTGGTTTTGGCTCTCTAATAAACTCCGGTGGTCCCAGCTCCTTGAACTGTTTAACGATGACCATCCAAGAGTTCCTATTGTTTCCACCTGTATTTTGAACAGGAGTCTCTCTCGCCTGATGTTGCATGAATTGCATAAAGCCTCTAAACATCCCATCGTTCATCATCTGATCGGTGTTGTTGTTTAGCTGAGGATTATTGTCTTCCTGTTGCACATTATCCTAGGTATTGATCGTTGGTGACTCAACGGTCTCATGTGCTTCATTGCTGATCTCAACATTTTCAGATGTCATTTTCAAACACTGCCAAAAAACAAGGGTTAATTGACATGTCACATGTTATCCCTATACTCTGACCGACTAATTAAATACGAAATAAACTTAGGTAGGTCATACTAGCGAAGGAATTCCCCGTCTCTCCCCTCCTAGTTCTTGTCTCACATCTCAGCCAGGGATCATATCCCTAAGCTTTGATACCCCCCAAAATAGGTATACATCACAAATTCTAAGTCGCCAAATACATGGTACATAAATCAAATACAAACTTCTTTTATACAATACGACAAAAGCGTAGCTTAGAGTTTTTACACGAATATTGTCTCATAGAGAGTATTCAAACTCAAATGAAGTCCTTATTACATTTATTATCACACTATTTCATAAAATAGTGAGGACTACTATAGCCACCATCTCGGACCGTCACTATGTTCCCCTACTAGTCCCAACTACGTTCTCATTTCTTGAAGAGAATAATAAAAACAAAGGGGTGAGCTCAACTAGCCCAGTAAGAAATATTATGACTAAGATAATGCAGAATAAATTATCATTAGCCTTCAACAGTGTTAAACTGATAAAATACAATAAACATCAAGTTTAACTGCAACGGAACAAGCAATCCATTAGAAGAGTCAAGTAGAACATGATATCTACTATCTTCTATGATTTAAAAAGTTTATCACCAATTTTATCGCTGAGACACAGCTTAATAAATAAACCACATCATCGAATCATCCATGTACTATGGGCCAAGGATATTCATGAAATCATCAATGGTCATGATTATACCGAATAATCCCTGGTCATAATCATACCTACAACTGTCCATCAATGCACTATAGGCCAATGAGAATTTTTACCACATCATTTGTAACATTACGGTCATGATTATACCGAATAATCCATGGTCATAATCATACCAATCAATAGTACATCTATACACATAAGCCACAAATGACTTTTATCACAATATAAGCATGAGGATGATAACAATGATATAATAATTCAATTAAAAGAAAGCAAATGATAAATTTTTAAACATTTATAATTTAATTTATCCAGAATTCAATAATGTTCAAATTGCCAACATGATACTGCTTTGTGGAGTAAAATTCAAGAATGATATTGTATAAAAAAATGATTTGGACTGTAAAAGAAATCAATTTTAGACATGAATAGTACTCTGGGTGAATAGTACCCCATGAATAGTACTTCGGAAATAGTATTCCGTAAATAGTACTTTGTGAATAGTACTCATGAATAGTACTTCGTGAATAGTATTTTATGAATAATACTTTGTGAATAGTACCCATTAATAGTGCTTTGTGAATAGTACCGTATAAATGAATAGTACTCATGGACAGTACTCCGGCATGAAAGCTTAAAATTTAACAAGAATGTGCAGAAAATATCCTTCTGAAACGATACTACATGAAGCACAAATTTTAAGGATATTTCCATAATTTCACGAAGTATAGAAGCAATACTTTAACAAAATGAGGGTATAATCAGGAATACGAGACGAAATAATATTACTCACATACTATAGAGTATGGAAGAAAATATTATTCCTATGAATACTGAACAAAATAATTTCCATTACCTCAGAAGAAGACTGGATACTGGAATAGTAAAGTAACAGACTTCTCTTCTTCTTTCTCTCTATAGCTTCTCTATCTATAATTACTCTTGTGAGTCATAGTAAATTGGTGAGAATAAAAGAAAAATGAGCTTCTATTTATAGGAAAATATAGTTTCGATAATTGCACGTTTTGGGGCTCAAAATATTACAGTATAATACCTTCATCTTTTTCTTCATTTTTAATTTAGTCCTGCAAGTATTATCAAACTTGCACCACCTCCCCTAATAGTACATCATGTGAATCAATAGTACAATCATGTGAATCAATAGTTCTATACATATGAAAAAAATAATTATAGTTTAGTACCTTCATCTATACCTCTATTTTTAATTTAGTCATACAAGTAGGAAATTGTTAAATCTACACAAGAAAATATTATTTCCACAACAAAAGTGTCGCTGTAGATCTTATAGCGACGGTTTTCATCGTCGCTGTACATCTACAGCGACACTTTTGTTGTGGAAATAACAAAAAAGAGTGTGGATTTAACAATTCTCATGCAAGTATTATCAATCTTGCACCACCTCCCCTAATAGTGCATGCATGTGAATCAATTGTACACACATGTGAATAAATAGTTATAAGCATGTGTATTAATAGCAATTAATTACTCATTTATACGATTAATTACCCGATTGGTCAATATAACCTCCAGAAATTCATTATTATCGAAATAGATGTCAATTTTCACTAACACTAATAATTCCAACACAATGGAAATATCAATTTCATCTTTAATCAACACGAACTTATTCATCATTAATATTATAACTCACAATATTTAATAACCAGATCATTATCAGGAAAGAGGGGGCTTTTCGATAAGAATTTTTCCCTATTAGCGCGCAATTAGGTGACCAATCCTCTCATTGACAGAACTTTCTAGACATTGTCAATATTGCAAATAATAATATGAATAACTTTTGTCGTCTCAATTATTGATTTAATAATAATAAATATTATGCAGATGATACTGTGACAATAATTGAATCAATAATATGAGAGATATTATGCAGCAATTACTGTAGCAATAATTAAGTATAACTGAGTGACTTCTCACGTAAGCATCAATAATCAATACCGTGTGCTACTATGCAACCACGCGTATTACTGTACTTTTACTTCCGGGTAGTTCAACAGTTTTAACGATAAAACTTTCGCCGTTATTTTTATAAAAAGATAATTTTGTCGTTTTCTAACTCCGACAGTTATTCCGTTGCGGGGTCCACCATTGATTGTGTCGTCGTACGAATATTCCCTGTTAAAACGAATATTCCCTGACCAATCGAATATTCTTTAACAACTTGCATACTTTACAAAATTTATAAATACTACCCACAACTATAACATTATATCAAATCCATACCATAATACTTTAAAAAATATTTTGAGAAAATTAATCTTTATTCACAAAATTCGGGGTCTTACACGTAGAGTCTGCAAATCAAGCAAGCAAATATCATAGTCTACCAGTGCTTCAGAGAAATCGTATTGTTTTTATCTACTAGTACCAGATTAAGCACTAATATTACAAGACTCCACGATCATGATCGTAGTGTATCATCATTCTGCATCGAAAGCATCGAGCCTTATCCATTTTTTTAAAAATAAATTATAACAAATGTGGAATGGATTATAGACGTTGAGACTATCGGGAATCCCAATGACACAACACTCATCCTTAGTATATAATAAAGAGACAAATTGAAGAAGCTAAGGAAAGTATGTAAGACCCAAACTTTTATGATTAAAGATTAATTTTTTCTCGAAATATATTTTTGAATATTATGGTGTGGATTTGATATAATGTTATAGTTGTGGGTAGTATTTATAAATTTTGTAAAGTAAGCAAGTTGTTATAAAATATTCGATTGGTCGGGGAATATTCGTTTTAACAGGGAATATTCGTACGATGACACAATCATTGGTGAACCACAAAATGGAATTATTGTCGGAGTTAGAAAACGACAGAAATATCATTTTATAAAAATAACAGCGAAAGTTTTATCGTTAAACTGTTGAAATACCTGGTGGTAAAAGTACAGTAATACGCGTGGTTGTATAATAGTACACGGTATTGATTATTGATGCTTACGTGAGAAGTCACTCATTTATACTCAATTATTGCTACAGTAATTGCTGTATAATATCTCTCATATTATTGATTCAATTATTGTCACAGTATCATCTGCACAATATTTTATATTATTAAATCAATAATTGAGACGATAAAGTTATTCATATTATTATTTGTATTATTGATGATATCTAGAAAGTTCTGTTGAAGAAATGAGTTTGGTCACCTAATTGCACGCCAATAGGGAGAAATCCTTATCGGAAAGCCCCCTATTTCCTGGGAATGATCTGGTTGTTAAATATTGTGAGTTATAATATTAATGATGAATAAATTCGTGTTGATTAAAGATGTTTGTTCATTTAGTTTTCTTTAATTCTTCCGTGACCCAGTTACCCTCAAAGGAGGTATTTTTGTGATTGGTTGGTTTTATTAACCAAACAGACAATTAATCGGATAAATGAGCAATTAATTGCTATTGGTTCATATGCAAATTACTGTTGGTTCACATGTATGGAACTATTAGATCACATGCATATACTATTAGGAAAAGTGGTGCAAGATTGATAAAACTTGCAGGACTAAATTAAAAATAGAGGTAAAGATGAAGGTACTATACTGTAATAATTCGAGCCCCTAAACGTGCAATTATCGAAACTATGTTTTCCTATAAATAGAAACTCATTTCTTCTTTCATTCTCACCAATTCACTAAGACTCACAAGAGCAACTATAGAGAGAGAAACTATAGAGAGAAAGAAAAAGAGTATTCTGCTACTTCACTATTCCAGTATCCAGTCTTCTACTAAGGTAATGGATATTATTTTTGTTCAGTATTCGTAAGAAATAATATTTTCTTCCATACTCTGTAGTATGTGAGTAATATTATTTCGTTTCGTATTCCTAATTTATACTCATTTTGTTAAAGTATTGCTTCTATACTCCGTGAAATTAGTAGAATATCCTTGAAATTTGCGCTTCATCTAGTATCGTTTCACAACAATATTTTCTAAACTTTCTTGTTAATTTTTAAGTTTTTCATGTCGGAGTACTATTACCGTGGTACTATTCACAAAGTACTATTCACAGGGTACTATTAATAAAGTACTATTCACGGGATACTATTCATAAAGTACTATTCCCGAAGTACTATTCACGGGATACTATTTAATCGGGGTACTATTCATAACAAAAAAATGATTTCTTTTATGTCCAAATCATTTTTGATATAATATTATTCTTGAATTTTACTCCACAAAGCATTATCATGTTGACAATTTGGACATTATTAAATTCTGGATAAATTAAATTATAAATCTTTAAAAATTTATCATTTGCTTTCTTTTAATTGAATTATTATATCATTGTCATCATCCTCATGCTTATATTGTGATGAAAATCATCTTTGGCCTGTAGTGCATAGATGGACTATTGATTGGTATGATTATGATCAGGGATTATTTAATATAATCATGACCCGTAATGTCACAAATGATGTGATAAAAGTTCTCGTTGGCCCGTAGTGCATGTTGGGTTTTCGGCATAAAAACGCAGCGGAAAATAAAAATTATAAAGCCAAATCTGAAACCCTAAAGCAGGATCCATGTGAAAACAGACATCAATTCAGTGTTTAAGAGATTATACCGATTATGAAAAGCTTGAATTGATGCGGTCGAATCTCCAATGCAATCCAAACGAACTGCGTCTCTACGGTATCCACACGAACGCTCCGCGAATCGTCTTACGATCTACAAAAGAAGGAACCGCGATACTAGCCACTAAGGATGAGGATTTTCGAAACTGTTTTCTCTAGTCTCTCTCTAAGAGCGGCTAGGGTTTTGTATTTTGACATAAATACTAAAATGACTGATATATATCATATATATAGCAGTTAGGAGGAATTAATCAAAACCTAATATTATTAAAATCCGAATTTATATATATATCTTAATTAAGTCTTACTTAATTAATATACATATATACAAATTATCCTTTTTAATTTAAATTCGTGATTTAAAATACTATCAATCATATTGATATATTTAAATCCTTACAATTTAAATTAATTTTCTTTTTAAATTACGTTCTATGTGTGTGACCCTATAGGTTATTATTACATTGGCAATAATTTTAGAATCATATTATAAAATTATAAACAGTGAGCGGCATCTAATAATGCATCATTGCTACCCAAGTAATAATAAGATCGATTATTCGATGCAACCGTTTTGTGACCAATGTTTCAATGTAATTTAATCTTTTTAACCTTAATATCCTAGATTAAACTCGAGTCATGGAATGTGTCATACTCTTCATAATTTAATCTGAGTATTTTTTGATCAATGAGTAGACTATATAAACAAATCACTATTTGAGCATGGCCATGCATTTCATAGTCCTATTCAATCAAGAGGCCTATGGATATCACTCCTAATACATAAGAGGGTTAAATTCTATCTAGATCACTCATATTCCTCACACGATTCATGATGTATCCAATAATCACCTTTATAGTCCACCCTATTAAAGGTGACATTTGATGATATCAAAGTACATAAATTTCCGTGAAGAAATATAGTGATTTCAGTTCGGAGGACCATTACATCATTGCCACTATGAGAATTGCTAATGACACTTCGCATAATGCTCCACATAGAATTCTCATGGTGGGTCTGTCCAGTACATCGTTCTCTAATATGTACCTATGCATTGACTTAATATCCCATATATTTATGACCATTGAGATTTGGTCATCAGTCAATCCACATACTAGTCTTAATGCATCATTGTTGTCCCATCAATAATTATACTCGACTAGGGATATTTAAGAACAATGATACTAATTGTAATTATATAATCTCATGTTCAAGTCACATACTTGAAACTATATAATTTGTATCACTATTCTAAGGATTTTTATTATGTTAACATTTATATAACGCAGCAAATAAAACCATAATAAAATCATTCATTTATTCAATCAAATATAATATCAAAACGTTAAGCAATTATATCAAATAATTGGCCTATAGGGCATAAACTCTAACAGTGCATTGATGGACAGTTGTTGGCATGATCATGACCATTAGTGATTACATGAATATCCTTGGCCCGTAGTGCA
This sequence comes from Panax notoginseng, assembly GCA_016801055.1. NCBI lineage: Eukaryota > Viridiplantae > Streptophyta > Magnoliopsida > Apiales > Araliaceae > Panax > Panax notoginseng. The sequence goes on along the minus strand of CM029014.1, from coordinate 47,820,425 downwards.
TGGATAATTCGTGGACGTGATACTAATGAATATCCTTGACCCGTAGTGCATGGATAATTCAGTGATGTGAATTATTTATTGAGCTGAGTCTCAGCGATAAAGTTGATGATAAACTTTTTAAATCATAAAAGATAGTAGATATCATGCTCTACTTGACTTTTCTAATGGATTGCTTGTTCCGCTGCAGTTAAACTTGTTGTTATTATCAGTTTAACACTGTTGAAGGCTAACGATAATTTATTCTGCATTATCTTAGTCATAATATTTCTTATTGGGCTAGTTGAGCGCACCCTTTTGCTTTCATTGTTCTCTTCAAGAAATGAAAACGTAGCTGAGACTAGTCGGAGAACGGAGTGATGGTTCGAGATGGTGGCTATAGTAATCCTCACTATTCTATGAAATAGTGTGATAATAAATGTAATAAGGACTCCATTTGAGTTTGAATACTGTATAGAAGAAAATATTCGTGTAAAAACTCTCAGCTACTCTTTTGTCGTATTGTATAAAAGAAATTTGTATTTAAATTCGGTACCATATATTTGGCGACTCAAAATGAGTGATGTATACCTATTTTGGGGGAGTCACAAAGTACTACATGTCAGCCGAAAACACATTTTCAGGTGTTAGGTGAGATAGCAGTCTGCTGTGTCAGTGGGTCAGACGTCTAAACAGAAGATTTGTAGAAAGTCACCATCAATGCTCAAAAATGTCAAATACAATTAATGCTTCAACGGATGCCTTCAAATGGATACATTTCAAAGGCACCTTATATTCAAAACAGATGCAGAAGTAAGAATCAAGCAAGCATACAACAAAACGCTGAAGAACACACAACGCTCAACTCTATGATCTGAAAAGAAAGCTTGCTCAGCTACTCAGTTCTTTCGAACACAAGCTTAACGACAACAGAGTAGCACCATTCAAGAACTCAACTATCATTAAGTGAAGTAAGAAGTTCCAAGTCTGCTAGACTTGAAGAGTTCTAAGTGAACTAAGAAGTTCCAAGTCTGCTGGTCTTGAAGAGTTCTAAGTGAATTAAGAAGTTTCAAGATTGCTGGTCTTGAAGGAATCTAAGTGATTCAAAGATTGTAAAAATATCCTTAGTGGATTTCCTACTCAAGGAGTAGAAGAGTGGACTAGGAGCTTTGAATGCTCTGAACCACTTAAATTCTCTGTGTCTTTTATATTCTTGCTTTAACTGCTATACTTGATATAACTTCCTATCAACTATTAACTCTGTTTATCTTAAAGGGGAATAAACAAATCACATATTCTGCTGAAATTGATTAGCAATATCTGACAAAGTATTTCGAAAAGAATTTTTAAAATATCTATTCAACCCCCCTTCTAGATAACTATTGTGCCTTTGGGAACTAACAGTTGTATCTAGAGATTTTCGAAATTGAAAAATCTATTTTTGTTAGGTCTGCCATCGTCTCAATTGGTTAGAGCTTCATGCTGATAACGTGTTATAAAATTGAAGAAATAACAAAAGATGTAAAATGGAAATTTTAGAAATTTCTCCTTTCTTGGTGTATCTTCTTTCATTAGATCTGCATCAAGTGCCCAAGTCAAATAGTTATCTCCAGATATTTTCAAAATTGAAAAATCTATTTTTGCTAGTTTTGCCATCGTCTCAGTTGGTTAGAGTTTCGTGCTGATAACGTGTTATAAAATTGAAGAAATAACGAAAAATATAAGATGGAAATTTTAGAAATTTCTCATTTCTTGGGGTATCTTCTTTCATTAGATAAGTTGCCTTTTATAGATAAAGAAAGGGAACATAAATCTAACAAAATTAATTACACCATAGACTAGACCAATGGTGTAATTTATAGCCATTGACTTGAGAGCGTTAGGAAATCATACAATATTATAATAATTTTTCTTTTTTGTTTGGCTGGGCCATTTTATTCCATTAGGAATGGAGTAATACCTTACAGAATGTGAATTTTCTTTTAAGAAAGTGAAGAAAATTAAAAACAGAACGTGGAAAGTTTTAGAGAGAGAAAGTGAAGGTGAAAAAAAAATTAGAGATAAAATGAAAAAAAAATATAGAGAGAGAAACCTACATAGACAAATTGAAAATTTTTAAATGTGTATTTATAAGGTAATCTATCACAAATGTATTTTGAGTTGGAATAGAACATACTAACTCATCCCCATAAAAAGTAATGAATGGAATGGAATAAATCAATCAAATCCATCAAAAAATTATTTCTTAAAATGATTATTCCATTTCGGCCATTTTTAATGGTGAATAGTATCTGGTTCTGATCAGAGGTTGAGATTGGGTCGATCCGACCTGCAAGAGGAAGAAATTAAAAATATCCTTGACAGTCAGAGCCCTTGGGGGATATCTTTTAATGTGAGAATAAGTGTTGCACAGATGAAGAAGATAACCAAAAATATGCAACGGAGGGTTACAGATGTTTCAAAGAGAGAACATATGAAATTAGAGTTTAAATCCTTACATCTAAAGGTCATCTAATATTTATAGGTACATGTTGGATCGTTCCTAGTGATGTGTGTCATCTTTCTATTGGTTAAGAGCACAAACTCACATGCAAGGGGTGTCCTTACTTGGAGAGGAAGTAAGTAACTATCCTAACAACCTTCTAGAAGGTTGATATGGATACGAGTATACCTTTGACATTGTATCTGCAGGACCACTACAAGGTGTCGTGAATATAAAGTTAAAAAAAATGAGGTTACTGTTAGGTTTGTAATATTCATGAACGCAATCAAATTGCACAAATTAAGCGGAAGCATGGAAAAACATAGTTTTAAAATTTTACAAACCATATACCCGGATCATCCTTTATGCACAATTATTAATTAAACACAAATATAAAGAACAAGAATTATATCATTGAAGATTCGAACTTCCTCAAGTACAAGTTCACCTCAAATCCTTTTCGCGTTCAACTTTAATCCACCGGGTTTGGCTCCTTTCTTTGATCAATGTTAGTCACCCAAGTGTTTGGCCTCTAGAGGTGATCCACCAAGGAAGAAGAAAGATTCAAGAAGATGGGTATTTGACAAAATCCTAGTGTTTTCTATCTCTCATAGAAAAGGGTGTACTCTCCAAACTATTAGAATTACGTCTGTTGTGAAAAAGTCAATCACCACCACCCATAATAAGACTCCTCTTATTTATAGATGTAGTCAACCCTCCTTAACAATTAAAGAATTAGGTTTTATTTTAATTAATTAAACTCCTTTAATTTATTAGGCTCCCAATTTTATTAGGAATAATTAATTAAACTTTTTTAATTAATTAGTCTCCTAATCTTATTAGGATATATGAGAGTACTTTTATTAATTAATTTCCAAACTCCTTTAGGAATTAAATAATGATAATAGTAATAATAACAATAAGACTCCTCTTATTAATTTATATTTAATATTTCCAAAATATTAAATAATAAATATTATGTTATTTAATTTATTCCATCATCATAGATTAAATTAAATATACTTAACTTATTATTACGATTATGTCATTTGCTTTTTAAATAATTATTCTTCCTTTTATGGTGTGACTCTTTAGGTTCTCCATATTAAATCGGTTGTGAATAAATCAATTAGAACAATTCTAATCTTATTTAAATAAATAAATTAAACTATTAATTTATTTAAATAAATAATATTTATTCTACAATAGGGATAAGCCTCCCTAGCGATTAACGATTTTTCAGATAATATAGATTTCAACATTAATCATAAAAGAACTTTTGAGTAAATAGTTACCGTACAATTCAATCCTTCCACCATACAATGTCCCAATTAAATATAAGACATATAATTACTGTCAAGTCTTATTTTATTTAATTATATGTATTTCGACTCTTAAATGCACAAATCCAAATAATACAAATTAGAAACTCCTTTCTAATTTCATTCTGCCTTGGCCAAGGATTACTGGGTTCTCATTTATCGAATCACATATGATATTTCTCTTCTTTTACTAGAAGCGATAGATTCTTTATTGATCATACATTAACTTTATGTACAACTTATTATACCCAAGCATACCATTTGATATACCCAAAGAGTCTTAAGGAATAAGTCAAAGTATAACTCATCATACACAAGATATAATGATCTCAAGTCCAATGATCACTTGTACTACTATCACTACAGGAATTCCTATTGACATGCAAGTAAAACTCCATTAGGTATTCCTTAGCGAGCCACGTTCAGTGAACTTATTCTCTAATAATCACCTATATATTTGCTTTAGTGTCTCCACACAAATGATCATGAGATCAATCATCCTCATCCAATGAGCAAGCAACGTATGTACCAATATATCCGAATTCACTAATCCTCAATTTAGTAATCCAACGATTGATAACTATTTTAGTTTTAAGATTTCTAAGAATTCTTATCTCATTAGAATGATCATCATCATTATTCTAAAAGCATTGCTTAAAACTATGGATTTATCACATATTATAAAGCAGCATCATGTAGATAATTAAAAGCCTTTAATAAATTAATACTTTTTATTAATAAATGAATAAATTTGTTACAAAGTATATACTTTATCATCAAACATAATTGATTTTTGTACATACTACTTTCAGTTACCATACCTCCTGATACCTCTTAACCACAATTTAGAGTATACTTCTTAACCACAGTTTAGAGTATCTTCTTTCGTCCTAGCCTTATATGGCGAGGGATTCCTTAGGTGGGAGTTAGTAAATTTTATCCAAATTTGAAGATTTTTTTTTAAAAAACCTTACTATAAAAGGCATTGCTACTCAATTTTTTGAAAAATTGATTTTACGAAACACAAATGAAATATAAGAAATTTTTGTATTGACAACGGCGAAGATATTGATTCGAATTAAAGAAGTTGAAAAAGAATTTTTGTAATTTAATAATAAAACAAAAATAAAAATGAATTTATAGATGAGAACTTTAGTTATTTATACATTACAAACAGAATAGAAAAAAGCTAACCAACTTAACTAACATAACTATTACTTGATTGCATTGTTGCAAGTTTCGTTCCCTTTGACAATCCAATCTTGAAGGAGTTGTTGATGTGACATTGATCTGTTTATCTCCTGCAACACTTTTATAGTTTCCGTGTCATATAAAGGTTAATACATTTTAGTATGAAATTTAAATAGATTAGACACATAATATAAACATTTCAACACATTTAACATAATTAAACGCCTTCAATTAAAATAATATTGAGATAATTATGATATAAATATTTTATTACACCATAATTTACTTAAAACTAAATAAATTATAAATTTTTAAATGATTTATTTAAGCATGACATGTTCATTTTAAATACAATTGTGTTACTAATTAATAAATAAGCAAAATTGTAGAGCATATTTTGATTTGTATAACATAATATATGACATGTTTTCATAAATGAACATATTAATATTAATATTGCCATTAATTAAATGAAAAATATGTTACCTATTTATTAATATACACGTGACTTAGAAAGTTGAAAAATACTTCATCTGTCTCAAATTATAAATTATTATTGGTTTTTGAAAGTTAATTTGAAATATTTTTAAATTTAAAATTGAGGTGATTTATTAAAAATTATGAAATAATAAATTTTATAATGAATAATACTTTTTAAATATTTTACAATATTCATCATTATATTACTTCAAATTTGAAAATTTTATATCAAATTTGAGTTTAAAAATGTCTGTAAGTTAACTTTGAAAAATCAATAATAATTTTATATTTTGGAACATAGATAACAAATACACAATAATTATAGGGAATTGATATTTTTACACAGAAAAATGATATTTTCACTACCTAAATAGTACTCCTATATAGTTTCACATTCATATGAGAGGCTAAAAATATCATTTTTACTACTCCATTCATCCACAAAGGATGACTAAATATATAATTTTTTTTGTCTCCAAAATAATAAAATGAAATATATAAATTGAAGAGTAACTATATTATTTAGTGAGGTTAATTAGTATAAAAAAAATAAAAATACTTGTCATTTTATTATATGAGGAAGAATCGAGAGCACTCTCCTTATTTAGCACTCTTCCTTAAATAACACTTATTTATTAAAACTACGTCGTTTTGGAAATTATTACTTTTCTTTTATTTATAAAAATTCCACCCGGACCCCACTTATTTTTTAAAATTTTTTTTCAAAATGACCTTCCTCTTTTATTATATAATCTTACGAGACCAAATAAATTAAAAAATGTGCGTAAATTGTATTATCCGTTTGAAGACGGAGTTACGTGGGAATACTTCCTCAAACTACCCGTCAAAGGTTTCAAATCCTTCTCCAGTCAAGGGCTGATGTACAAAAGATACCCAAATTGTCTAAAAATTCATTTCCTCAAATCCTACAAAGATATACATACATATATACAAACACAAATAGAGCAAATAATCACATAGCAATGTCTAGTCTTATACGATTATTTCCACCAGTAAAAGCTTTAGAAGTATCAAGATCACTTCATTCCCAATCTGACCTTAATGGGTTTCCTATGTTTCACTGTAATTCCAATTCATCAGTCTACAAAATGGGTTATGTGATCCCCAATTATTTAGCTTATTCCACGAAATTTCATAGAATTGGGGGTGGGAATGTTAGGGCATTGACTAATTATAGCGAAAAAGGGCCTGTTCAAGGAGCCCTAGATTCTATGCCGGTTTCGGTGGAGCTGGAGGCTATTTCTAGCGAAAGCCAGTTTAATCGGGTAATTGCAGAGGCACAACAGCTGGAGGAATCAGTGGTGATTTTATGGTATGTGTAATGGGTTTGGTTTATGTTGTTGAATAAGCTGAGTATTTTTGGCTTAATTTGTTAGTTATTGAGTAGGTTGATTCAATTTTTTTTGACAGAAACGTTAGTCTTTAATTAAAAATTTAGTTAACTATCATGATAAAATTTTAATTGGATATTTAAATTTTTGGTACTTTGATTCTTAAAGTGAACTATATCACAAGACTTCCAAAAGGGAAAAGATGGACTCTCTATATGAGACTGAGGACTGGGGGTTATTGGATGATGGTTCTAGTTTGCTTGTTTGTTTGTTGTTTGTTATTTTTTTTATGTTGCATTTGGTAATGGAATGGCTTTCTAAGCAAAAGTAGCTTCATTATTAGAGGGATACACTGTGCTTGTGTTTCTAAATTGGGTAGTTGTTTTTTTATTCTAGCGGTTTTTCATTATTGACGTCCAAAAAAACAGAACTAAATGGTGTTTCAATCCTACATTTTTGTAGGTACAGCCGTACAGTACAAATTAGCTTCTATAGAATGCCAATGACCTGTATTTAAGAAAACATGTACAAATATTAGATATTCCACGCACGTGCTAACTTTGTAAGGATCATGTGGCAAATATTGGAGGGCTGTCTACATACTTAAATAAAACAAGGATGCTGCCTTTGTAAGATAGATTGGCTGATGAAATTACTCATGTTAGACATAAGAGAGAAACTCTGGAAAAATTAGACTATTAGAGTATAAGATTATAAAGTTTCTTAGAGTATAAATGGCTCAATTTTTCAGAGCAGGACCCTCTCTAATTTTCAAGTAGAATTAGGTAAGCTTGCTTTCATGGAAAATGAATCTCTTTGATGAATTATAATGAGAATTGAGAATAATGAAGTACATAATTGACAATGATGGATGCATACTATGGCAAGATTCCAAATAGGCCCTCAGTATGGGTGTATCCTGTTTCTGTAATGCCAGGTGGATCAGAAATTAATTCAAATTGCACAAATTATTACTATTAAATGTTTTAGCAAACAAGTTACTCAAGTAAGGGAGCAAACTTGTCTTTCCACTTCTACCCAGCAAGGGTGCAAACTTTCCATTCAACGCTTACCCTAACAAGGGGGCAAACTTGTCATTCAACGTTACCCTAGTAAGTGGGCAAACTTGTTGTCTAACATATGCCCTCGCTCCTCACCATTAAAAATGAGTTTTTTCCCAAGGCAGACACCAAGAAGCTTTCGAGTTTCGTATGGTGGTGCAAACCACTCTTTAAGTCCTTCATTGACTCTTGGATTGAAGACTAGTGACAAAGTGTTAATACCTTGGCAGCTCTCAGGAGAACTCATGTCAAGACTTCTCAGGAGAAAAATTGAGTCACATGTGATTCCTTGGTAAGGACACGTGTCAGATGCTCAAGAGTCCTGCTACTCCTTCTAAACGAGCGATCTGCAGAGGTTGGACGCATTATCGCAATAGGCCAAACGGGAATGGACACGTGGCTACGTTCTACTAGGTCTAGAAGATTCTTATCCTCGCATATGCAAGCCACACGTCGAAACCCTTGCTATGAATATCAACACTCCCATATAATCCAAAGTTCCGATCAATTAAGGTATCTTCAGATATATCTCATCTTTTCTTCGTTCTTTGAAGAACAAGCCCATCTCTGTTCTTGTGAAAACCTCCTTTGAGATTTCCAAATCAAGTCTGCTTCAACTTCTTAGTGCTCGTTCGGTAGTCTTCAAACGCAGCGTTTACGTTTGGACAACATACGCAACAACCCATCTTGTTTGGCTATTAAATGCAGCAATCCAAACGCGGGTGGGCCGGGTTCTTAATCTGCATTAAGAGAGAAAAAACGCATCGCCAAAATTCTCCGTGTTAGGTTCTCATTCCAAATCGCAATGGCAAATGCACCAAAAATTGACCTTATTACCCATATCTTGGAGCAGTCTGAAACTATGTTGTGGTAATTTCTCCTTAGAAATTATAGTGGCAAAAAGGGGTAATACCCCACTGTGGTTGTCCGAGTTTATGCATTATCTCATTGAACTTTAATAAAATGGAATTGACAAACTGAACTTTTTAAAAATTATTAATTGGACTATTCTATCCAAGAAACTGGACGAACATTAAATTGGATTGCATATTTACATGTGGAAGCGCGACAAAAAGAGAACAAAATATTTACTGAATTTTTTTGATTTTCTTTCTTTCATTTTCTTATTATTTCTCTCTTCCTAAGTTCTTCAGCTAGTTACTTCCTTCTTCATATGGGTTTAATTTCATTTCCCTAAATCCTTAATCACACATTGCCCACCACTACAAAACTTATATTTATCATCTATTTGGTCTCAACACAAGTGGGTGATTTAGATCCATCGTAGTTTATCTCAAAAGCGACAACCTAGTCAACTCGTGGGTCGAATGCTCCGATTCAACTCAGGTCTTCATCATATCGGTATCTTACTCCAATCTCAAGTCTAAAGTACCCCTTTTATCCTTCACTCTCGATCTCGATCTCGATCAGTACGTGAACGATTTCATGTTTGTTGGGTTCACTAGGTCGACTGAGGGCAGCACTGAAATTCATAGCATTGGATGGTTCAATTGTCGAATATGTAGTCATATGAGAAGCAGGACTAGTTCGCAGTAGCGTGAGAATTAATTACCTAGCAAAATCCCTAATTTTTCACAGCAAATTGATCCCAATTTTTGTAAGTTTCTGAAACCCTAGTTCTTCAATCATCTTTTTGCTCATGTTTCTCTGTAATCAATTTGGGGAATATATATAGGGTTGAAGATGAAGAAGAGGAGAGAAAAAGAAATTTTAATCAATTTGGGGAATATATCTAGGGTTTCAATTTGGGATGATTCAATTTGGGCATGTGTTTTTTGGGTATTGAATGAAGAAATGGAAAGAGAAAGATGTGTTTTTTGGGTTGAAGATGAATAAGAGGAGAGAGAAAGAAAAAGTTTAGTCAATGGCTAAAAATCCACATTGGAAGCAACTGATAAGCAATATCAACATTTAAGCCACTTATGAAAATAGATGGAATTCGACGTCTGTACAATTTCTTGGATAGAATTGTCCAATTAATATTTTTTAGAAAGTTCAATGTGCCAATTCTATTTTTTTAAAGTTCAGTGGGGTAATGCTTAGACCCGTACAACCACAGTGGGGTATTACCCCTTTTTGCTAAATTACAGTATAGACTCAAAACTTGAGTGATCTCTCTAAAAATTGAAAATAGGGCTTGAAAATTGAATTAATCTCTCTTTAGAAATTGCAATTAGGACTTGAAAATTGCAATTGCTCATTCCCAATAAAACTCGCAGGAATTGTATGAGGATTGTGAGATATTTAGATTGTGGAAGCAGAGAGAGAGGAAGGAGAGACGGAATTGTGGAAGCAGAGTGAGAGAAAGATGAAGAGACAACCTCTTTTCTTCCTTTTATTTTCCTTTTCTCTTTTTTTTTCTTTCCTTTTCATTTTATTTTCTTATTAATTACGAGACACATGCTCATCCTATTATATGTCCCTACACTATCACCACGTGTCCCTTTAATTTACCGCTGTAACCCACTTTGTTATTAACCATCATATCTAACATGTAATTTTACTATTAATTATATTGAATGATTGAATCGTAAATTATAAATTGAAAATTCTCTCTCTATATATATAGAGAGATAGAGATAGAGAGGAAAATGATCCATAGTCATAGTTGTAAGAATAGGATTATCCTTACAACAAACCTCCACCGTTCAATTTCAGTCCTGATGGTGAAAATGATAACCCGTCCATAATTTAATATGGTGAGCGTGCACAAACTAAACTGCGGATGGGACAAAAGACCAACATACCCTCCGTATTGTCCATAGTTTAGTTGTGCGGACAGATAATCCAGATAAGTCACATATGCATACTTGCGCATGTGTTTGTCAATGTATTTGTGTGTGTTTATATGTTAGGATGCATATAATGTTGTAAGTTTGATTCGTTCTCTCTTTTTTCATGGATTTTTTTCTTAAAGGGAAGCTTAAGGTGAGTTAGGATGTCATATAAGTTTTCTGGATTGCAGGATGGCAAGATGGTGCAGGAAATGTATATATTTGAAACCAAAATTGGAAAAGTTGGCAGCTGACTATTATCCGAGGTTTGATTAATTTTATTTGCTACTTATCTATGCTTAACTTCTAAAACTGCTCATGATTAAAAAGATTTCTGTCATGACTTGAGTCCGTTTACCAACCCAGTTCCGTGCTTAGTACTGAATGTATTAAGAGATGTTTTAATTTAGCAAAAGATCTATATTTACTTGACTTATTCCCCCCCCACCCCCCACCCCCCACCCCCCCCCCCCCCCCCCCACCCCCATACACACACACACACATAGAGAGAGAAGATAATATATCAATTAAGAGATTAAAGCCCACGTAGAGAAGTACAAAATTTTAGGCCAATATTATTCAACTTATTACTTCAGTCCAAACACGCCAAATGAAGGATCATTAAAATTTTGTGCTACCAGAAGAGTTGTCTATCAGATAATTTGAGATGGCCAAAAGTCTTGTATTCGTTTTGCTAATAGTCATGGTGACGGTGATAAGTTTGGGGAGCAAATCCCTTGATTAGCTTTTGCTACCGAAGGACATCGTGACTGATGGAGATGATGTGTTTGTGAGGATGATTTTGTTTACATCAAGAAAGAGTCCTATTAGATTTATAAAATGGGCCCAAAGTCTAGTATATAAAGACATCAAACTCTTTAACTCAAAACTAATTGGCAATGAGAAGAGTTAAACCCTAGTCATTATATACTAGACATATTTTCTTAAGGTATCAACGTGGGACAAGATATATACTCACACTCCCCCTCACGTGTAACTCGGTGTATCCGGTGTCTTGAGAGTTGCACATGGACCTGATGAATATGAAGACCCACACAAGATAAGCAAGTCCAGAAGAAGCTAGTCACAAAACAAGCCCATAAGAAGTTTAGTAAACTACGAACAACTATTGACCCGATTGATAAGTGGTACTAGTTAAGAAATTGATTACTTTGACCCTTAAGAAATGGATTGTAAGTGGGTAAGAATGAAGGTTAAGAAGAGTGTTTAATTAGGCCCAAGAATAGCTCACTCTGGTACTATGTTAGATTTATAAAATGGGCCCAAAGTCTAACATACAAAAATATCAAACTCTCTAACTTAAAACCAATTGGTAATGAGATGAGTTGACCCAACTCATTATATACTAGATATACTTTGTCGAGGTATTCAATGTGGGAAAAGATATATACTCAAACACTTCCCTTCACGTGTAACCCGAATACCCGATGTATCTGGGGTGTAGGTTTGCACGTGGACCTGATGAATATGAAGAATCACAAGATAAGCAAACCCAAAAGAAGCTAGTCACAAGACAAGCTCGGAAGAAATCTAGTAAACCACTGGCAATTATGGCCCAATTGATAAGTGGTATTAGTTAAGAAATGGGTAACTTTGACCTTTAAGAAATGGACTGCAAGTGGGTAAGAATGAAGTCTATGAACAGTGTTTAATTAGGTCCAAGAATAGCCTGCTTTGATACCATATAGATTTATAAAATGAGCCCAAAGTCTAGTATATAAAGATATCAAACTCTCTAACTCAAAACCAATTGGCAGTGAGAAGAGTTGGCCCAAGTCATCATATATTATACATATTTTCTCAAGATATTCAATGTGGGACAAGATATATACTGTAACAAGTCCTTCCAATATCAACGATTCCAATCAAGTTTCATGCGCTGAAGCATATAACTCATAAGCACAATAATTTTGGGACTTGATGGCTTCAACAATCAATGATTATTAACTTTTGATGGTAGATTCAACACTATATGGGGCAACGATGCATGCTGCATAAATCATTGTGTCCATAAGTTTCTTTTGTTTCTTGGAGTGATGAGACTCATTCTCATTTATTTTGCCATAGGTTAGTGGCTTGACATCTTTGGAGTTCTTTGTTTGAAATGTTTGACGAGGCCTAGGTGTTCCCTTTGTCGTTGAAAGCCATTCTCCTTCCAAAGTTTAGAGGTTTTGGAAGTTTGAAGGACTAGATTTTGTGCCAAGGTGGATGATTCACGACCTCTGGGGTCTATGAACTGAGTAATGCCTGGATTTTTTAGAGTAGATGTTTATTTTTAATCTTTTGGGGAGCGGAAGTCATTTTAGCTTCTCTGTGGATGGCTAAATTTGGGGCATTTATTGGAGTTTCTATATCAGATATGCGAGTGTTTTAATCTTTTTTACTTTTTTAAGATTCCTAATCTTGTATCCTTCTCGTACGCAAATTGTTATTCACTCTCCCCATTTTGTCACAAAGTCAAAGCTCCCTTTACATGTGGGTATATTACATGATGAAAATGTTGGCATTTGATGGAAAGTGCTAATGATAAAGTGTAAAAGATACTTTTGTCTTTTATGACAAAATTTGGAGGGCTAATAACAATTTGCAAGGTGACAATACCATTCCCCTAATTAAATGCTATAGGATTTGGATCCCCTTCACTACACATTCCCTCCAATTTCATCTAATACACCATATTTTTATATTTTTAAATATTATAATTGATATCGATATCGGTCAACTAATTTATTATATTGAATATCATAATTTTTTCAAAAATTAAAGTAATCCGACACTTTTTCACCATTTGATGAACATATAGATTTTTCATTAAAATTTTAATAGATAAAAATTTTGTCTTTTAACGGTGAAAATATTTTCTATGATTTTAAGTTTTTGTAGGATTGATCTTAATATAATCAACTATCTATTAACATATTTTGATCATTATTGACAAAATTATTAACATCAAATAATTGGTATATTAGATGGAATTGGAGGAAATGTGTGAGGGGAGCTAAATCCAATTTTATACTTGAAATTTTTATGGTGCTTAATAATATTTTGGATTGCAAAATTAGCCACTCAAAAGTTTTCAGTTCTACTAATTTGGTCATAGCCTTCAATAAATTTTATTTTCAGTCTGGTCATAGATTTTTACTTCCATCGTTACATAATTCTCATAGCCACGTTTTAGAATAAATATGGGTTCATCACTCCCCCCCCCCCTCTCTCTCTCCCTCTATCTCTCTCTCACACGCACATGATGATTGTTTCAAGCCTTTTCAAATCTCGCCCATTTTATAATGAATAGAGCAATTCGTGTTTTACATCATCTGATTTCTTACACTGTTTGTGTGGGTTTGCGCTTTTTGCACACCCAATAGCAAAACATTTATTTATTATTGAATATGCATTTAATTACAGGTATAGTTTCACTATTTCAGGTTTATATTTGTATTTTCAATCTGATATGTGACCACCTAATTCTGAAATGTGTTCCATGTACTGAGACAGAATACGATTCTATTGCATTGATGTCAACAATGTTCCACACAAGCTTGTGGTTCGTGCAGGAATCACCGTAAGTTTCTCCTTAATGCTAAATGGTTCTGATGCTATTTACTTCCTCCATTCCAAAATTTTAGATACAATTTAACTTTTGAGGTGAAACGACGACATATTAAACTTCAAAATTAGTATGACTCATACAAGTTTAGAATGATATAAATTTTATGATTAATAGTTTTTATTGTATATTATACAATTATAATAATTGTATTAACTAAAATTAAATAAATTCACATCAATTTAAAGTTTATTATGTCGTTGTTTGACCTCAAAAATCAAAATTGTATCTCTAATTTTGGAACGGAGGGAATAATATTTAAAGTACACAATTGTACATTTATGGTAACAGTGAGCCTAGAAATATTCATAGCATAATAGACTTTTCGGAAGTTGCCTGCACTTTTTCCCGTCAAAATTATATGGCCTCCTTCCACTAGAAGCAAATTATTTTTTTTGTTCTATGTGATTGCAGTATTATGAGTTTGGATGGAGGAATGTGATTGCCTCATCTCAGAATCTCTAGATAATCTGAATTTTGTTTGTTTTCTATCTTTCATGAGAAGTGCTATCAAACTTAGTTCCATGTTGATGTTAGAAAAAAAAATTTATGTGGTTCGTCCAAAGGTAGGGTTAGTTTACGTTCAGCGGTAAATCAATTTAACATCTCATAAATTGTACATAATTCAGTGTAGGTTCCCCTCATATAATGTAATATAAGAATCCTATTCACCCCGAATGTACAAAACTACTCTAGACCTACAGATCCTTCACTCCAAGAATAGACCCAATCATCTTTTGGTAGCTTTACAATTACGTCGGATTAGACTTCACCAATAACAATTTAAGCCCCTGATATATTCTTTGGTGTAGTTTCTGGATGTTAAGAACAGAGACAGTTGTATAGCCTGATATGATAAGATGTTTCGGTGTATTGTGGGACTCATTCCTATTATTTTTCATATTGATCGCTCCAGCAACATACTTAAAACTATTTTACTTTCTCTTTAAAAAGATGATAATATTCACTACCCATATTGGGACCCGTTTTTCTAGGATTGGCTACATAACTGCTATTGCCCTTTCCCCTTGCTTTACCCATTTAAGTTTACAGCAGTATTAACACTAAAATTATACCTTTTCATGCTATTTGAATTGGCGCGGTTCCAAAACTGAGCAGAAAATGCCAACCATACAGGTATTACATTGTATTCATAATTTTTTTTTTACTTTTATGCCGTGTATTGCGTAAAATTTATCATCATCATATGCACTAATGACGTTTTGGACTGTGTGATAGCTGTGGAAGGATAGCAAGAAACTGGCTGAGGTGATTGGAGGCCACAAAGCATACTTGGTAGTTAACAAGGTTCGTGACATGATTGAAAGCGAGATTACGATGTAAATCTCTATTGTACAAACACAGTCTTAGTTTATTTTCTTATTCTTTTTGCTCCTCCGAAAGCAGTCAAACATCAGGTAATTTCTTCATTGCATTGTGTGTGCCATGGGCAGGGAGTTGTTTTCTTTGTACATATAAGAAACAGAGTATCCATTATCTACTTATTGGATTTACATGTCAAATTTGGAAGAGTGAATTCATATCTCATACACTTAGATGTATTAGATTTGCCTGGGATCATATTTCATACAATTACATGTGCTTAGTGCATATTGAAAAATTGGGTTGCCTTTGTCAACAATTTCTAATATTTTTATGCGACTCAATTGTGCATAGAAGTGCCAAGGCTATGTTTGTTTGCAAAAATGATGGGTAGAATAGGACTATTTGCAGTAATTTATTATCCCTCTTGATTATTTAATCTCATAATTAGTCTGTTATAAATCCCGTGAACGATGTTTTTATCATTTCTAAGACCATTTGATGATGGGTTATAATCAAAGTAGAAAGATGGTATAATCAAATGATCAAAAATAGTTCATGGATTGACGGACTAATCATGTTATAAAATAGTCCCTAATAATAAATTAGAGCAAAGTCTTATTCATCAATCATTTTTGTAAACAAACGTAGTCCAAAAGTTTATTTGCATTGTTCAAATTGGTTTACATACAAGTTGTTCTATGAATTTTTAAGTTTATTTGCATTGTTCAAATTGGTTTACATACAAGTTGTTCTATGAATTACTGAACAATGTTCGGAAGAACCTTTTCTATAAATTATGGAAACTGATATTTTCACATGTATTTTTGATATTTTCACATGGTCATCTCTCAGTATACAATGGGTTTCACCTCCATGTGAGAAGAAATTATGTAGAAATATTAAAAATACATGTAAAAATAGTGTTCTTCTAAATTAGACGAGGATTCTGCAAAAATAATACACAAGCTATACAAACAAGCGAGATTTCGATAGTAGGAGCAACTCGTAGAGAGTGAGAGCTTTGTATAGAGAAATTTCTCTGTAAGAGAGATGGCGAGAAAGAGTTGTATTCTCCATTAATTTTTTTATAGTGGATTTCTGATATGTCTGATTTTCTTCGAATTGGATTTTTCAAAAAATAAAATTTAGTCTCTTTACTCTGTACTTGTAGAGATGAATGTGTATTATTGTCTAGTGTTTGATTGCATCTTAATGTATTTTATGAATAGTTTAGATTGCATCTTAATGTATTTTATGAATAGTTTAGATTCATATTTGTATTTTAACTATTTAGAAGAACTCTTAATACAAAGATGTGAGTTATTAAGATGTATTAAGAGGTGAACTGTTCAGATGTATTAAGATGCAATCAAACACTATCTTATGTGTCTATGTATGCCGATTTCCTCAACAAGGTGATGAGAGGTCATCAACTTATAAGCTGTTTAAAAAATTTATATTATTACATCGCCTAATGATGTTTTGTTTCGGCAAACTAACCATTAAACTTGGTTATTACCATTATGCTCACCATGTGTTTTGAAAATGAACTCTCATTCTAGGGCGAAAAAAGTAAGAGCTCAAAAGTGTAATAATTAATTAGCAAACAAAGTTTGCGATTTTCAAGTTCTTGTTATTAGGAAGAGACGGTCAAGAAAGTCCAGATAAAATGTCTGAAAACCATCTCCTTCCTTTTCATGACAAATAAAGTGAAGGCGCTACTTATCCATAACAAGAGAGATCATACGATAAGCTCTTGTTGTTTTTTGTCTTGGTGTTTTAAAGGGAGCATATCGTTCTAGATCAAAAGTAATCTTGTATAAGACCGTAAAATTAGCAAACAGTTAGGACTCGATTCGTACTCGATTAAAAATTCGATTCGAGTTCGACTCGAAATATAAATGATTCAAATATGAAAAAATATTAAAGTTCGATAAATTACTCGAACTTCCTCAAGTTGCAATTTTTTTTATACTCGGATCATATTCGTTCGAAAAGTTCAAACTGATAGGGCTCGATTCGAGATCATGAGCCTCAATCAAATTAGCGTTTAATACTCTATATATTTTGTGAACCAAATCTGAGCAACTCAATACTCGGCTCGACTCGCCCTAAATCTTGTATAATAAAGGCTCGACTCAACCTAAATCTTGTATGATAAATAGATCGATAGTAGGCAATTAGTCATATGTTCCCAGAACAAACCCACATTTGCTCTTGTTGGACCTTCTTGTTTTCCACTTGCGTATTTTTTAGGGTTCTTTACATTATTATATAACAATTAGAAAGTAATTATAAGATTAGTGCATCCACAAAATAATTACAAAAAGAGTACAACACAATAACCACGTAACACATACCAAAAAGCATGAAGATCAAAGGAGAAAACATTGGTGTAAGATCCCAACTTTTATGAATAAAGATTAATTTTTTTCTAAATATCATTTTGAATATTATGGTGTGGATTTGATATAATATTATAGTTGTGGGTAATATTTACAAATTTTGCAAAGCAAGCAAGTTGTCATAAAATATTTGATTGGTCGAAAAATATTCGTTTTATCAGGAAATATTAGTACGACGACACAATCATTGGTGGACCCCACAACGGAATTACTGTCAGAGTTAGAAAACGACAGAAATAACTTTTTATTAAAATAACGTTAAAATTTTTACCGTTAACTGTTGAAATACCCGATGATAAAAGTACAGTAATACACGTGGTTGCATAGTAGCACACGGTATTGTACAGTATCTTTGATTATTGATACTTACGTGAGAAGTCACTCAGTTTATTTCAATTATTGTCACAGTAATTGTTGCATATTATCTCACGTTATTGATTCAATTATTGTCACAATATTTTATATTATTAAATCAATAATTGAGACGACAAAGTTATTCATATTATTTTTTTATTATTGACAATGTCTAGAAAGTTCTGTCGAGGAAAGAGATTTGGTCACCTAATTGCGCGCCAATAAGGAGAAGTCCTTACCGAAAAGTCCCCCCTTTCCTGGGAATGATCTGGTTGTTAATATTGCGAGTTATAATATTAATGATGAATAAATGTTATTAAAAATATATTTTATGAAGCCAAGTAAATTGAGGTAAATAGAGGAGATTTTTATGAAGTATTTGTTGTAATTTTGACGTATTATTTGGACCCCCATTTACTCATTTTTCAAAATCATCGGTAGAAGTTATCTCAATTATATATATATATATATATATATATATATATTATAATTTTTTTTATATAAAATAAAATATATTATATTTTATTTTCATAGTACTGCATAGTGTTGCATAGTACTGCATAATGTGTGTATAGTGCGGCATAGTACTGCATAGTAAAATCAAAAAAAATTTAAAGTTTCAGCCGATTGCGTCCGTGAACTTTTCTCCTATGCTGTCCGTGATGCTCTAATTCAAATAGTATCTTACCATTCTCCTATAAATAAGATACTTAGTTTAGAAATGAAAATCACATCAGAATCAGAGAATTCTTCTTCTATAATATTGAACGTACTTCTTTAGAGTTTAAGGAAGTTTTGAGTGTAGAAAATAATGCATGTTTTCTTCAAGAATATCTCCACTATACCATTCATAAGTACTCTCCTTTTAAGTTAAGGGATATTATTTTTGTTCAATATTTGTAAGAAATAATATTTTCTTCCATACTCTGTAGTATATAAGTAATATTATTTCGTTTCAGATTTTGAATTCTACACTCATTTTGTTAAGTATTGCTTCTATACTCCTTGAAATTAGTAGAATATCCTAGAAATTTGCGCTTCATCTAGTATCTTTTCACAAGAATATTTTTCTGAACATTCTTGTTAAATTTTGATCTTTTCATGCTGGGGTACTATTCACGAAGTACTATTCACGAAGTACTATTCACTCGGGTACTATTCACCCGGGGTACTATTCACGACAAAAATTAATTTCTTTTCTGTCCAAATTACTTTTGATACATGAATATTATTCTTAAATTTTATTTCACAAAGCAGTTATCATGCTGACAATTTGAACATTCTTGAACTCTGGATAAATTGATTTATAAATTTTTAAAATTTATCCTTACTCTTACTTAATTGAATTTTTATATCATTGTCATCATCATCATGCTTATATTGTGATGAAAGTCATCTTTGGCCCGTAGTGCATAGATGTACTGTTGATTGGTATGATTATGACTATGTATCAGTATAATCATGACCTATAATGTTACAAATGATGTGGTAAAAGTCCTCATTGGCCCGTAGTGCATGGATAATTCGTGGATGTGATAATAATAAATATTCTTGCCCAATAGTGCATGGATAATTCATGGATGTGATACTAACGAATATCCTTGGCCCGTAGTGCATAGATAATTCGATGATGTGGATTATTTATTGAGCTGTGTTACAACGATAAAATATACTATGATGAATTTTTAAATCATAGAAGATAGTAAATATCATGCTCTACTTGACTTTTCTAATGGATTGTTTATTCCGCTGCTTTTAACACTTTTTGTCTATTGTATTCTATCAGTTTAACACTGTTGAAGGCTAACGATAATTTATTCTGCATTATCTTAGTCATAATATTTTTTACTGGACTAGTTCAGCTCACCCTTTGCTTTCATTGTTCTCTTCAGGAAATGAGAACATATTCGGGACTAGTCGGAGAATGGAGTGACGATCCGAGATGGTGGCTGTAGTAGTCCTACTATTCTATGAAATAGTGTGATAATAATTATAATAAGGACCCTATTTGAGTTTGGATATTGTCTATGAGACAATATTCGTGTTAAAACTCTCAACTGCATTTTTATCGTATTGTATAAATGAAGTTGCATTTAAATTTTGTACCATGTATTTGGCGACTCAGAATGGGTAGTGTATACCTATTTTGGGGGTGTCACAGTTGGTATCAAAGCTTAGGGATATGATTCATGGCTGAGATTTGAGGTTAGAACTAGGAAGGGAGAGACGGGTAAATCTTTCGCTAGTATTACCTACCTAAGCTTATTTATTATTTAATTGGCCGGTCAGAATATAGGAATAATATGTGGCATATCAATTAACCCGTGTTTTATGGTAGTTTTTGAAAATGACATCTGAAAATGTTGAGATAAGTAATGGAGCACATGAGACCGTTGAGTCACTGACGATCAATAACCAGGATAATATGCATCAGGAAGGCAATAATCCTCAGGTAAACAGCAACACCGACCAAATGATGAACGATGGGGTGTTCAAAGGCTTTCTGCAATTCATACAACATCATGCGAGAGAGACTCCTGTGCAAAATGCAGGTGAAAACACTGACAACTCACGGTTGGTCACTGCTAAGTAATTCAAGGAGTTGGGACCACTGGAGTTTTTGGGAAAGCCATAACCACTTAAAACGGAGACGTGGATTAAGTAGATCACCAAGATATTTGATGTCTTGGGATGCTTCGAGGAGCAAAAGGTTCCCTTTGCCACCTTCATGTTGCTTGGAGAGACAAATTATTGGTGAAAATCTATAAAATGTACTCAGCCTGCCGCACTAAAGATGTCTTGGGAGAAGTTTCAAGAATTATTCAACAACAAGTACTTTCTCAAAAGTATTCGTCACATGAAGGAGGTAAAATTTATCAAGCTGGAACAAAATAATATGACCGTGTCGCAATACGAGACTAAATTTGCGGAGTTATCTCGGTTTGCATTCTATTTGGTAGATAATGAGGAGCATATGACACGAATATTTCTAAGATGTTTGAAACCCGAAATACGTCAATACCTCATTTCTCATAAACTTTGCTTGTATTCAGATACTGTGAATATGGCTCAATTATTGGAGTGCGATAATGAGAAAACCCAACCAAGAGATAGCAGCCGACAAAACGATAATATCAGTGGTAGCATTCATCGAAGCGGTGACAACAAACGTGAAGGAAATCAACATGCCAAAAATAGTAACCACTTCGGTGATAACCCTGGCCAAGATAATAGAAGAGATGAGTCAAGTGGAAATTTCAAGAAGAGAATGTTCAATAAGAATGGAAAGACAACAGCACCAGCACCCATTTTCAAGGAAGGAGAACGACCATCGGTCGTATGCTACAAATACAAAGGGGAGGGACACATCAGTCCAAACTGTACGCAGCAATCCAAAGAGTGTTACAATTACGAAAGAGAAGGCCACCTAGCCCGATTTTGTCATGTAGTAAAGTCAAGTCCAGCTAGGATGGAGGCACCAAAGGCCGTCCCAGACAAGTCAAAGCTGGTAGTTCAAGGGAGAGCGTTTGTCGTGACCTTCCAAAAAGTTAGGAACCCGAACGAGGTTATCACGGGTAAGCTAATCATAAACGCTTGCAAAGTTTATACCTTATTCGATATAGGTTCTACCCATTCTTTTTTTTCTCCTACTTGCGCTCAACGTTTAAATTTAACTCCGGAGAAATAAGACTTTGACTTATCTGTTGAAACTCCGTTGGGAGAAACCTTCATTACATCCATTATTTATAAATCTTATTTGATTCAAATTGGCACCATCAAGTTATCTGTCGATTTGATCTCTTTAAAAATACTTGCATTTGATGTGATTTTAGGGATTGATTGGTTAACTAATCATCATGCTAAAATTGATTGTTTTCATAAGGTTGTTAGCTTTCATATTCCTAACCAACCTATTATGCAAATTCAAGCAACCAAACCACTAAAGTCAATCA
This sequence comes from Panax notoginseng, assembly GCA_016801055.1. Lineage (NCBI taxonomy): Eukaryota > Viridiplantae > Streptophyta > Magnoliopsida > Apiales > Araliaceae > Panax > Panax notoginseng. Next base: position 47,798,097 of record CM029014.1, on the reverse strand, counting down.
CTGTCATATCAAGCCATAAAGTCATTCGTTTATTGAAAAACGGATGTCAAGCTTTCTTAGCCCATGTCATAGATTTAAACAAAAATACGTCAGATTTGAATGATATTTCTATTGTTAATAAATTTCTTGACGTATTCCCTGGAGAACTTTCTGGCCTACCCCTAGAACATGAAATCGAGACCTTGAATCCGGTACAAAACCCATTTCCAAAGCCCCATATCGAATGGCTCCTATTGAACTTTAGGAGTTAAAAATCCAACTGCAAGAATTGTTAGATGTCGTTTTCATTCGTCCTAGTACGTCTCTTTGGGGTGCTCCTGTATTATTCGTAAAGAAGAAAGATGGGAGTATGCGACTTTGTATTGATTATCGGGAGTTGAATCATGTCACCGTAAAAAATAGGTACCCTTTACCTCGCATTGATGACCTGTTTGACCGGTTGTAAGGTGCCAAATTCTTTTCAAAGATCGATCGTCGTTCCAGATATCATCAATTTAAGATTAAAACTGATGACATTCCAAAGACTGCTTTCAGAACTCGGTATGAGCATTACGAATTTCTAGTCATGTCTTTTGGATTGACTAATGCTCCTGCTACCTTCATGGATATGATGAGCTGAGTATTCAAGGAATATTTGGATCATTTTGTGATTGTCTTTATTGATGACATCCTCATTTACTCCAAATGCCGTGAAGATCATGAGGAGCAACACTTGAGGCTGATACTCCAAAAGCTTCGTGAGAACAAGTTATACGTCAAGTTGAAGAAATGCGAGTTCTGGCTTGAGGATGTAGCATTCCTTGGGCGCGTGATATCGAATCACGGAATATCTGTTAACCCAACGAAGATTGAAGCAATACAAAGCTGGGAGCAACCTAAGTCAGTAACCAAAGTACGTAGCTTTCTTGGTTTAGCTGGTTATTATTGGAGATTTGTGGAAGGATTTTCTTGAATCGCTACTCCGTTAACTCAGCTGACTCGAAAAGATACAAAATTCGGTTAGAGCGAGAAATGTCAGAAGAGTTTTTAAGAACTCAAGAGGAGACTCATTTTAGCACATGTTCTGACAATACCATCTGGTTCGGAGGGATTTGTCTTATACAATGACGCTTCAGGCAGAGGGTTAGGATGTGTTCTCATGCAACATGTGAAAGTCATAGCCTATGCCTCACGACAACTCAAAGAATATGAGAGGAATTATCCTACTCATGATCTAGAGTTGGTAGCTGTCGTTTTCGAGCTTAAAATCTGGAGGCATTACCTGTATGGGGAGAAAGTGGAGATCTATACGGATTATAAAAGCCTCAAATATTTCTTCACTAAAAAGAAACTCAACATGCGGTAACGATGTTGGCTCGAGATGTTGAAAGATTACGATCATACCATTCAATACCATCCATGAAAAGCGAACGTGGTAGCTGACGCGTTGAGTAGAAGATCATATACGGGTACGGGTGTGATATTGTCAACGCAAAGGCCCATTTTGTATGACTTACAAATCATGAAGATAGAGTTAAAAACTCTAGGGACCCACGTGATGATGACAAATATATGAGTAGAACCGACTTTAATCGATAAATTAAAGTTGCTCAAGCTACATACCTAGAGCTGATGCGTATGAAGAAGAAAATGCAAGAAGGTGCTATTTTGGAAGCAAGAATCAATGAAGAAGGAATACTTCGAGTCAACTCCAGACTTTGTCTTCCTAACGTCTCTAATTTGAAGTATAAAATCATGATGGAGGCGCACAACACACCATTTGCAATCCATCCTGGGAGTACCAAAATGTATCGTGATCTTCGACATATATTTTGGTGGAGCAATATGAAAAGAGAGATCGCAGAGTTTATCTCAAGGTGTCTAACTTGTCAATGAGTCAAGGCGGAGCATTAAGTGCCAAAAGGTCCATTGCAACCACTTGAAATTCCATAATAGAAGTGGGAACATATTACCATGGATTTCGTTACTGGTCTTCCCAAGGTTTCTCTAGGCATAGATGCAATTTGGGTCATTGTTGATAGATTAACCAAGTCTACTCATTTATTACCTATACGAGAAACTTATTCACTTGAACGTCTTGCTCGTATATATATAAATGAGATTGTAAGACTACATGGTATGCCAGTATCCATAGTTTCTGATCGAGACCCAAGATTTACATCACGATTTTGGATTAGTTTGCAAAAAGCTATGGGCACGGATTTACGATTCAGTTCGGCATATCATCCTCAGATTGACGGGCCGTCAGAGAGGACTATTCAAACTCATGAAGATCTATTAAGACTCTGTGTCCTTGACTTCAAAGGAAGTTAGGACAAGTTCTTGCCATTAGTAGAATTCTCCTACAACAACAGTTATTAAGCAAGTATAAGCATGGCTCCATTCGAGGCGTTGCATTGAAGCAAGTGTCGTTCTCCAGTATGCTGGGACAAGGTGGGTGAAACAACGTTGTTGGGACCGGAATTAGTACGCATGACTACGGAAAAGATTCAAATGATCCGACAACGTATAAAAACCTCACAAGATCGACAAAAAAGTTATGCTGATCTTCATCGAAAGGACGTGGAATTCAATGTTGGAGATCATACGTTGTTACGTGTCGCTCCATGGAAAGGAGTTACGAGATTTGGAAAGAGAGAAAAGCTCAATCCTCGACTCATTGGCCCATTTGAAATCCTTGATCGAGTAGGAACTGTGGCCTATAGACTCGCCTTACCGCCAAGTATGTCTCGTGTTCATAACGTTTTTCACATATCTATGTTGCGTAAATATATGGAAGACCCGAACCACATTATTGAATTAGAACCAGACGATATAGCGGAAGATTTAACGTATGAAGAGGTACTTGTTAAAATCGTGAATAAGAAGGAACATATTCTACGCTCCAAGGTTATATTTCAAGTCAAAATTTTGTGGAAAAACCACTATGTGGAGGAAATGACCTGGGAGTTAGAATCTGAAATGAAATCAAGGTATCCTCACATCTTCGGCATTCCAGGTACGTACACTAATTTCGAGGACGAAATTTTATAAGAAGGGGAGGTTGTAAGACTCCAACTTTTATGAACAAAGATTAATTCTTCTCTAAATATCATTCTGAATATTATGGTGTGTATTTGATATAATATTATAGTTGTGGGTAATATTTATAAATTTTGCAAACTAAGCAAGTTGTCATAAAATATTCGATTGGTCAGGGAATATTCGTACGACAGCACAATCATTGGTGGACCCCACAATGGAATTACTGTCGGAGTTAGAAAACGACAGAAATAACTTTTTATAAAAATAACGGCAAAAGTTTTACCGTTAACTGTTGAAATAATCAGCGATAAAAGTATAGTAATACACGTGGTTGCATAGTAGCACTGTATTGTACAGTATCTTTGATTATTGATGCTTACGTGAGAAGTCACTCAGTTTATTTTAATTATTTTCACAGTAATTGTTGCATAGTATCTCACGTTATTGATTTAATTATTGTCATAATATTTTATATTATTAAATCAATAATTGAGACGACAAAGTTATTCATATTATTATTTACATTATTGACAATGTCTAGAAAGTTCTGTCAAGAAAAGGGGTTTGGTCACCTAATTGCGCGCCAATAAGGAGAAATCCTTATCGGAAAATTCCCTATTTCCTATGAATGATCTGGTTGTGAATATTGCGAGTTATAATATTAATGATGAATAAATATTATTAAAAATGTGTTTTGTGAAGCCAAGTGAATATAGATAAAACAGAGGGGATTTTTATGAAGTATTTGTTGTAAGTTTGGCGTATTATTTAGACTCCCACTTACTCATTTTTCAAAATCATCGGTAGAAGTTATTTCAGTTTTATATATATATATATATATGTAACATTCCATAATTTTAAATTATAATATTAAATATTTATTGAATTATATAAGTATTTAATGGATATGTTTATTGTTGAATAAATAATTGTTCAATTTGATTTGATTTGATTTAGTTAATTATTTGTTAAGTAAATAATTAAGGAATTAAGAAAATTAATTGTTATGAGATAATATACTAATTTAATTTAATAGTTAAGTTAGTGAGCTTATAATGATTAAATGAATTATAATATTTTAATTGGAATTTGTAATTAAAGTAAGGTGTTAGTTGTTAAATAAAATTATAATTATAAAAGAAAATTATAATTATGTGGTAGTGATTTATGTGATAAAGTAATTTAATAGATTAGTATTAGAATTTATTAAATTGATTATTAAAATTTAATTAAATAGAAGTGTGACAAATAATCTTGCTATAAAGGAGTTATTAAAATAAATTAAAGGAGTTTAATTAGTTTTTTTGCCAAACAAGTCTTAATGCATATTAAGTCGTTAATTTAATAGTGTTTTATCAAACAAGGTATAAGGATTAATCAATTTATTTTAATTAGGTTTACCAAACAAGGTGTAAGGTTTAAAGAGTTATTTTTATTAGCCTACCCAAACCAGCCTTATGGCTTTTGAATTTTAAAACTTAGATAACTGATATCAGTTATCTCTATATTAATATTATATAATTAATACATATATTATTACCTATATACGTTATATTTTACTACGTAAGATAGAGTTAGGAGAAGAAAAACTCAGAAGAAGAAAAAGGAAGAAAAGAAGAAAAATTGAGAGAGAATTGAGAGAATCCTAGAAGGTTTTGATAAAGGAATTTGAGGAAAGAAGTATTGTTGATCAAATGAAGGAAAATTTTCATCTACAAGGTATCATCTAAACCTTTTAAAATTCTTTAAAGTTTTGTTGTCTTCTTCTCCAAAAGTTCTCTGTAAAATATTTGTAAAAGATGAATTGTTGGTGTATATAGTTTTACATGATAATTGTTGATCGATTTCGCAATCAAAGAATACGTGCAAGTATACACGGTCAACAAGTAATAAAGTGATAAAATAGAGTGTCGATCCCATAGAGAATTCTTAATTAATAAATTCCAACTACTAGCACTATATCAACCCAATTTTATTTAAACAATGATAAATTATGATTTTCTGAAATATTAAAACTAAATTAAACAATTAAAGATATTATTAAAGAATAAACAAATAAATAAACTAAGATTTAAATGAATGATTTTCGATAAATAAGGATTAAGACTTCAATATCCCCAATTATGAACTATAAATCAATTATCCAATTATCCCACTTATTATGTATACTGAATTGTTAACAGGAATTCTCAAATGTCAAAAGGCCTTTTCCAAGTGAGCAATTGACTTCTATTTAATTCAGATTAATCTTGCTATATTCCTATGCAAAATAATTGAATTAAACTCTTTCAATTCCAATTCCTTATGTGTTACATGTGGTGAACAAATATTTCCATTCAATTCACAAACTTAATTATTCACTGTGTAAATAACCAAGTCACACGTTATCAAACCCAATTCTAACCCTAGAATTCCTCTTTCAATTCCTTCTAGAGTAACAAGGTAATTATTGGCCAAATAATTAATCAATAGATGCAAGGCATGATAAACAATTCACTTCAACATAAATAATTGGAATAAACTGAATAACTAATTTATAGCCATAAAGGTTCAATTGAAATCTTAATTAAAGAATTAGTTCATAACGGAAATAAAAACCAATAATCGTTCGCAAATTATTCTTAAAGAATTACAAATTGAAAGTAAGGAGAAGAAGAAGAAAACTCTGTAGCCAATCCTTAGTCTTCAAGTAATCCTTTGTGTAGCCTCCAATGAATGAATGATAAGCTGAATAATTGATAAGGTCCCCTAGAATGCAGCAACATAAGCTTTATATATCCTCCCACAAATCCTAGTCCAAATCAAATTCGCTAATCTTCAATTGAGCAGTCAAACCATTGGTCAACGCACATCTTCGGTCAACAAGACTCACGACCCAGCGCCCCGGCGCTGGGATTAACACAGGATAGAGCGTCCTGACACTGAAGGTTGAAAGATTTACCATAATGCCATTAAAGCTTGAAATTCCCAGAAATGCCCCTGCAGCTCCCGAATCTGCAAAACAACAACTAAACACAATAAAAATGCTTCTAAAGAACTTGAGAATACAATAATTTAAGTCCAAATATATCCAATTCATGGGTATATTACCCAATCATCAAATACCCCCAAACTTAAACCATTGCGTGTCCTCAAGCAACAAACACAAAACAATACTAACAATATGAAAAACGACAACTCATGCAAATGCAACTAACTAAATGAACGTAATTCCAACATCCAATAGCTCACGTATATCCATAGGCCTTAGAAAAATCACAAAAACATGCTAATACATCATGTGAACACAGATCAATGATATCCCAACAATCAACGAATCTGAATATGTTATTACTGATATTGTGAGTGTGTGTTCAACAACCATGCTAACCCATGAAAGGCAAAAATATGAAAGATAATAAATTTCTTAGTACAGTGTAACTTGAGAACGCATCAAATATACTTGTTTCAACTGAAATCAAACAATCACCCGAATCCAAGAGTCAAAATGGAATACTTATGCTTTTCTTTGCTTTTTTTATATAACGGGGGCTTTTTGCACTTTTCCCGCTTTATTTGTATTTTTACCTTTTTTTTATATATACATAAATGACTGTGCAATGTCTCATCCTATTAGGCTAACAGTGTTACCCCTTAGCGAGCTTTCGACCAACGACTCCCAGACCATAAAAGACCTTAGGGCGCTAGGTGTAAAGACAATCCCCTCGGGCGTACTTGATCAAGTAACAAAGGCCCCGAAACAAGACTAGTCACCATGTATACCCTTTTTTTTTTGCTTATATATTCCAAATATTTTTCCCCCAAACTCGAGTTTATGTATAAATTCAGTCTTCACTAGCTATTCAAATTGTCCCTTCATTTCACTAGCAATCATCCTTTAGAACTCTATTATCTAACCATTTAAACTATTAAAGCCAACATGGTCGTTTTTCAAAGTGCTATCCTATAATATCAGTGTCAAACAGATAAAGATTCAAATCATGTCAAGAAAATCATATCACTGACTCAACAATCCTTACTAGACTTGTTCATGCAATTCTAATTTCATCATGGGCCCCCAAATAAACGCACTATCAAACGCTGGAATCATCATGCAATCCTAAATGCAATGTTTAACTAACAATCACAATCCAAATCCACAAACTAATAATAAACTACACTTAGAAATAAAAATTAACTACCCCCAAACTAATCCAGAGCAATGTCCTCATGCGAAAAATAAGGCAAAATAAAACAGAGGACTTCCATGACGAGCTTATTCCTCGGGTGGAGCATCATCGTCCTCGCTCATCTCTTGATCGGAAGGGGGAAATACTGGCAGAACTGAAGCAGTTGGGAAATGGCTAAGTTGAACGCCCGGATGTGATTGGACGGTCAGTGCATTCTGTGCAGCAAATTGGTTAACTAAAAATTTGAAAATCACGTCTTGACGTTCCGACAAGCGTACATTATGGGACTCCATGTTGTAGAACCAGCCGTCTATCTCCCGCTGGACTGCTTCGGGGACCACACCACGATGAGCTGCTGTAGATGGACCATAAGTAGGTGGAGCCTGAGGTGGTGGGGCTTGTGTAGGTGCAACTTGGGGAATTATGAAACCCAATCCCCTAGGGTGATTTGCCCCACCCGTCCACACTTTATACCGGCTGATCAGCTTGTGGTCCAAAACTGGCATAGGCATTTGAATCATCTCATCCGATTTCCATTTCACCCCAAACTTGGCATATAGAACACATATCAATGAAGGATGGGGTAAACCTCCTGTGGTTCCACCTCGAGATGCTCGAAGAATGGACTGCTGGATCACGTGACCGATATCTATTTGCAAGCCTTGAATAATTACATATAGCAACACCGCTCTTTCTTTGGTGACATGGCTCACATGCGTGCATGGCATGAGTTTGGCACAGATGAAGGCATACAACGCCTTCCCATATAGACTGAGGTTAGAATGGGGGAAGGTCATGCTACCCCGTTCATGCACTGTCCATATGGTGCCCGGTTGACACAGCTCTCAGATTATCTTCTCATAATCTGGACCTTGGCTCAGAAGCCCGGCATACTCGTCGTTAAGATCTTCCAAATTTAGTTGATAGCACCCATTGATATCTTCGGCGCCAATTTCCACTGTCTTTCCTTTCACAAACACTCCGTAGTGATCGTGCTCTGAAACATTAGTGTAGAATTCCTTGACAATTGCAATCACTGCTGGGTCAGGTTGGTCGGTGAGGGAGAACCAATTTCTTTGGGCAATCATTATCGCTATTTCCCTATCTTTGGTTTGGTCGGGCCGTAAACCATGTTCGGGGACGAGAGAGCGGGTAGCCATGCGATTATAGCATTTTATGCCTCGGCGGAGACAAATCGTCGGCTATCAAATCTCGGAGGAGCCGAGGTGGAACCGAAACTGTCTCCACGTTGTCGTTTTGAATTCATTGAGAAATTCTACAAAAAAGGTTGCATTCACATGAATTAGTATTGAATATAACTCGAATATGTATATAAGGACTACGAACACACCCCCACACTTCATGTTATGTGCATTTGATGTACATTATTAGGGGTGTGTTACAACTGTAAGACCCCAACTTTTATAAATAAAGATGAATTTTCTATAAATATCATTTTTGAATATTATGGAGTTAATTTGATATAATGTTATAGTTGTGGGTAATATTTATAAATTTTGCAAAGTAAGCAAGTTGTTATAAAATATTCGTTTGGTCGGAGAATATTCTTTTTGTCGGGGAATATTCGTACGACGGCACAATCATTGGTGGACCCCACAACGGAATTATTGTCGGATTGAGAAAACGACAGAATTATCTTTCTATAAAAATAACAGCTGAAGTGTTACCGTTAAAACCGTTAAAACTGTTGAACTACTCGGTAGTAAAAGTACAGTAATACGCGTGGTTGCATAGTAGCACACGGTATTGATTATTGATGCTTACGTGAGAAGTCACTCAGCTATTCTCAATTATTGCTACAGTAATTGCTGCATCATATCTCTTAAATTATTGTCATAGTATCATCTGTATAATATGTTATATTATTGAGACGTTGTGGTAAGTTTGGTTATTTTATGGGGGGCCATATGTCATCATCTAAGAGTCTCTTCGTCAATAGTAATTACCGTCGTCAATAGTAATTACCGTCGTCAATAGTAATTACCGTCGTCAATAGTATTTACCTTAGTCAATAGTAATTACCTTCGTCAATAGTATTTACCTTGGTCAATAGTATTTACCTTGGTCAATAGTAATTACCTTCGTCAATAGTATTTACCTTGGTCAATAGTAATTACCTTCGTCAATAGTATTTACCTTGGTCAATAGTAATTACTTTCGTCAATAGTAGTTGTCCCTTCAATATTACCAAGAGTCATTTAACCCTTCGTTAAGACCAAGAGTCATTTGACCCTTCGTTAAGACCAAGAGTCACCCTCAGTTTTTCTATAAATAGAGGCCTAGGGCTTCATTATTTTTCACGAATTCATTCAAGCTATAGAGAGAGAAAGTATAGAGAGAATAAGAGAGAGAGAGAATAAAAGTATTCTGCTACATCACTTTTCCAATATCCAGTTCTTTTAAGGTAGGGAATATTATTTCTTTTATATTCATGAAGAGAACTTCTGTTATTCCATTTGTTATTATTCTATTGGAATAACCAGTATACGCGGTCTAACCTATACTTGGTGACATTCTTCTATTATTCTGTTGGAACATCCTGTCTGTGTGTTTTACACCGGACCTGGTTCCGTTTATTATTCTGTTGGAACATCCTGTCTGTGTGTTTTACACCGGACCTGGTTCCGTTTATTATTCTGTTGGAACATCCTGTCTGTGTGTTTTACACCGGACCTGGTTCCGTTTTATTATTATTCTGTTGGAATATCCTGTCTGTGTGTTTTACACCGGACCTGGTTCCATTATTTATTATTCTGTTGGAATATCCTGTCTGTGTGTTTTACACCGGACCTGGTTCCATTATTTATTATTCTGTCGGAATATCCTGTCTGTGCGTTTACGCCGGACCTGGTTCCATTATTTATTATTCTATTGGAATAACCTGTCTGTGCGGTCTATCGCATGCATGGTGATTTCTTTTGTTATTCAATTCTTTATTGTACTCAGTTGGTTAAGTTTTGACTTCTATACTCCATGAAATTTGTGGAATATCCTTGATAGTTGCGTTTCATCCAGTATCTTTTCAAGAAAATATTCTTCTAAGCATTCTTGAATTTTACTCCACAATGCAGTATCATGTTGACAATTTGGACGTTGTTAATTCCTGGATAAATTAATTCTTGAACTTGTTTTATTGAATTCTTATATCATTGTCATCATCCTCATGTTTATAAAATGTTGAAAGTCATCTGTGGCCTGTATTGCATAGATGGACTTGGTATGATTATGACCAGGGATTATTCGGTATAATCATGACCGTAATGTTACAAATGATGTGGTAAAAGTCCTCATTGGCCCGTAGTGCATTGATGGACAGTTGTTGGCATGATCATGACCATTAATGAATACACGAATATCCTTGGCCGTAGTGCAGGGGTGATTCGATGATGTGGATTATTTTATTAAGCTGAGTCTCAGCGATTACAGTGTTGAAAAACTTTTTAAATCATAAAAGATAGTAGAGTTTATTTTCTACTTGACTCTTTTAATGGATTGCTTGTTCCGCTACAGTTAAACTTGATGTCTATTATATTTTATCAGTTTAACATTGTTGAAGGCTAATGATAATTTATTCTGCATTATCTTAGTCATAATATTTCTTACTGGGCTAGTTGAGCTCACCCTTTCTTTCACTGTTCTCTTCAGGAAATGAGAACGTAGCTGGGACAAGTCGGGGTACGGAGTGATGGTCCGAATGATAGTATTAGTTAGTAGTCCTCACTATTCTATGTAATGGTGTGTTAATAAATGTAATGAGGACTCCTTTTGAGTATGAATACTCTCTAGAAGATAATATTTGTATTCAAACTCACAGTTTATGTTTTGTCGTATTGTACACGACAGATGTATTAATCAGTTGTATTTGTATTCTGTACTATGTATCTGACGACCCAAGATGGGTGATGTATACCTAATTTTGGGGGCGTCACAACAACCCTTGGTGCAATTTGCAAAGAAGTACACTATGTAACAACATCTTATGCATTGACGTTGAGTTAGACAAAACATCAAACCCTTTGTGTGTAGTGTATACTTTGCTTGGAATCATTCTAATTTTCTATCAATTCAAGCCCCTTGTAAGAAATCACACATATGTAGGATATTCCTTTCAACACTTGTGCACAAACGTTCATGATTCACATGCAATCAATTCAAGAGAACAAAAACAAAGGGGATGAAAGTCTGCACTTAAGGTGTAAAGCGTGAAAATCAATCGTACTTATCGTGGAAATCAGTTTTCACCGAATGTAGTTCTCGCCCAACTGGAATGAAATTACATACGTACCTTTGCAATAGAGAAGATAGATGAAAATTGTTTTGTGAACGAAATTCCCAATTTGCTATGTAGAGTTGTGTTTGGATTGGTAAGTTATATGCAAGGTTTAAAATCAGTTACCATACGTGTAATGGAAATGCGTGTGGAAGGTGGAGAGCATGAAGTGGGAACTGAGAAGTTGGACTAAATTAGGAGTCTGATTCGCACCCCAGCGCCGGGGCGCTGATATGTTAGCCTTATAAGAGCGCTGGGGCGCTGTTGGTCAGTAAGTAGTGACAATGCTCAGCGCCGGGATGCTAAGTTGTATGGGGACCATAGAGCCGGGGCTCTGTCCATCAGAAGGTGTTAACAAGTTCCAGCACCGGGGCGCTGAGATTGCCTTTAGTTCAAGCATCGGGGCGCTAAGAGGCAGGAGCTGCTGGAGTGGTCTAGCACCGGGGCACTGATAATGCACTGGAAACCAGCGCCGGGGCGCTGGGCTCTTTTTTCACATTCTGGTGCCTAGCGCCGGGGCTCTTGATTCAAGTATATATTGGGCGCCGGGGCGCTGGTGCTTCTGTGTGCATCCTACCTGAAAGTGAGAAGTCCAAAAATAAAAATTGTCATGTGTGAATATAAACTAGCAACTACAACTAAAAATGAATAATATTAAATGACAAATATGGTGAATGACGTAAAATAAGCTAAACTAAAAATTTGGGTTGCCTCCCTATAGCGCTTGGTTTATAGTCGTCAGCCCGACTTTTCGGCGTTGGTCAGATGATCGCCGATTCGGAGAGGTACATGGCCGTGGCTTGACGTTCGACGGGTCCGTTCCAGTAATGTTTGAGTCGCTAACCGTTTACCTTGAATGTACGCTTTGAGTTCGGTTCTTCTACCTCAATGTTCCTATGTGGAGCGACATATATAATCACGAATGGGCCGGACCACCGGGTTTTCAATTTTCCAGGAAATAGACGTAAGCGGGAGTTGAACAGTAATACTTGTTGGCCCGGTTCAAATGTTCGATCGAGAATTTTCTTATCATGCCAGGCTTTGACTTTCTCTTTGTAAAGCTTTGCGTTCTCGTAGGCATTGAACCTAAATTCGTCCATCTCGTTTAACTGCAGTAACCTTTTCTCACCCGCTGCTTCTAGATCAAAGTTTAGTTTTCGAATGGCCCAGTGTGCACTGTGTTCTAGCTCGACTGGAAGGTGACACACCTTTCTAAATACCATTCTGTAAGGTGACATGCTGATTGGATTTTTGTACGCTGTTCGATATGTCCATAGAGCATCGTCAAGACGCAATGACCAATCTTTTCGTGACGGATTGACCACTTTTTCCAGAATTCGCTTGACCTCTCTATTCGAGACCTCCGCTTGACCATTGGTTTGGGGATGATAAGCAGCAGCAATTTAATGATGAACCCCATACTTTACAAGCAACTTTGTGAATTGTTTATTGTAGAAGTGAGTCCCCTCATCACTTATTATTGCTCTCGGCATCCCAAATCGAGTGAAGATGTTTTTCTTTAAAAATCGAAGAACAACGTTGGCATCATTCGTGGGTAACGCTGCGGCTTCTACCCATTTTGAAACATAATCGACCGCCAACAAAATGTACTGATTATTGAAAGATGATGGGAATGGTCCCATAAAGTCGATTCCCTACACGTCGAATAGTTTAACCTCCAAAATGGTGTTGAGTGGCATTTCATTGCGCTTGGAGATATTGCCCACGCGTTGGCATCAATCACACTTCAACACAAAGAGGTAAGCATCCTTGAATAAAGAAGGCCAGAAAAATCCCGATTGTAGCACTTTTGCTGCTGTTCGCTCACCGGAATACTGACCTCCGTAATCTGAGGAGTGGCAATGGCCTAATATACTGTCCATTTCTTCATGAGGCACACAACGTCTAATCATTTGATCTGCACATGCCTTAAACAAAAATGGTTCGTCCCAATAGTATTGCTTCACATCGTGGAGGAACTTCTTTCGTTGTTGTGAAGTCAAATCCGGCGGTAACACTTTGGCAACCATGTAGTTCACATAGTCAGCATACCAAGGCAATATTGTGGTTACCTAGAACAGCTGTTCATCCGGAAATTTTTCATTAATCAATAAGTTGTCTTCTTTCTGTACCTCTGCGTTTTCTAACCGAGATAGATGATCCGCCACTTGATTTTCGGTACCTTTTTTGTCCCGGATCTCTAGATCAAATTCTTGTAACAACAGTACCCACCGTATTAACCGCGGTTTTGCATCTTTCTTCTCAATCAGTTATTTAATGGCAGAATGATCAGTGTAGACAATTACCTTGGTGCCAATAAGGTATGATCTGAATTTGTCGAAGGCAAACACGACTGCAAGTAACTCCTTTTCGATGGTTGTGTAGTTCAACTGAGCGTCCATCAATGTCTTGCTAGAGTAATAGATAGTGTGAAAAATCTTGTCGTGACGTTGACCCAATACTGCTTCGACCGCGTAATCACTAGCGTCACACATCAGTTCGAATGGTAAAGACCAATCGGGCGCCACAATAATTGGCGCAGATACTAATTTCTTTTTCAATAGCTCGAATGCCTCGATACATGACTGATCCATCTTGAAAAGCACATCTTTCTCTAAGAGTGAACATAAGGGTTTTGAAATCTTTGAAAAATCTTTAATGAAGCGTCTGTAGAAACCCGCATGTCCCAAGAAGCTTCGTATTCCCTTCACAGATGATGGAGGAGGTAATTTCTCAATCGTTTCTATCTTTGCTCTATCTACCTCTAATCCGGCCGCGGAAACCTTATGTCCCAGAATAATCCCTTCTTGTACCATAAAGTGACATTTTTCCCAGTTAAGCACCAGGTTAGTTTCCACACATCTTTTTAACACCAAGATCAGATTCTTCAAACACAAGTCGAAACTATCACCGAACACGGAGAAGTAATCCATAAAGACTTCCAAATTCTGTTCGACCATGTCGGAGAAGATTTCCATCATACATCGTTGAAAGGTCGCCGGCGCATTACATAAACCAAAAGACATACACCGGAATGCAAACGTACTGTATGGACATGTGAACGTGGTCTTTTCTTGATCTTCCGGAGCTATGGCAATTTGATTATACCCGAAATATCCATCCAGCAAACAGTAGAATTGATGTCCCGCTAACCTGTCCAACATCTGATCAATGAACAGCAAGGGAAAGTGATCCTTGCGTGTGGCTTTATTCAACTTGCGGTAATCCATACATACTCTCCAGCCTGTAACAGTTCTAGTCAGGATGAGCTCCTTAGCTTCATTCTTCACCACTGTCATACCCCCTTTCTTCGGTACGCACTGTACAGGACTTACCCACGAACTGTCTGAGATTGGGTAAATAATACCGGCATCCAACCATTTTATAATCTCCTTCTTCACCACATCTTTCATAATGGGGTTTAGCCTTCTCTGCATCTCAATGGTTGGTTTTGACCCCTCTTCCATTAAAATCTTGTGCATACAAAATGAAGGGCTAATACCTCGAATATCCGCTATAGTCCACCCAATTGCTGTTTTGAACTCTCGCAGAACCTGTAGCAGTTTTTCCTTTTGCGTGTCAGTTAACTCCGTAGAAATAATAACGGGTAAAGTCGAATCCTTCCCCAGATAAGCATACTCAAGATGAGAGGGAAGTGGCTTTAATTCCAACACCGGTGGCTCTTCTATCGAGGGTTTGCACTTTTTACCTTCCGTTGCGGGCCTATCAAGGGTGTCGAATGGTTGATTGTTTTTTTGGAAGAACGATGTTGTATTTAGCCATTTGACATGCTCGATGTCCTCTTCAATATTGTAGTCGTCTATGCCGAACAACATGGCTTCTATTGGGTCCTCTGAGTAGTTGCCGCAGAACTTGTGATTAACGAACTCATCCATTAAATCCACCCGCAAACACTCACCTTTTTCCTTCGGATAAGACATTGATTTAAACATATTAAAAGTGACCTGATGATCTTAAACTCACATCGTCAATTCTCCTTTCTGTACGTCGATCAATGTTCTCCTCGTTGCTAAAAATGGTCGCCCGAGAATGTTGGGGATTTCCTTATCTGCTTCACAATCCAAGATAACGAAATCTACTGGGAAGATGAATTTATCCACTCTTACTAATACGTCTTCAACGATACCTCATGGATATGTAACTGATCGGTCTGCCAACAATAAACTGATATTTGTCAGTTTTGGTGCCTTGAGCCTGAACTGACTGTAGACTGATAATGGCATCAAATTAATACTGGCTCCCAAATCACATAGTTCTCTCCCCAAAGACTGATTACCAATGTCGCACGGTATAGTAAAACTACCTGGATCTTTCAACTTTGGAGGCAACTTGTTCTGGATAATTGCGCTGCATTCTTCGGTTAGCGCTACTGTTTCAAAATCACCTAGTTTCCTTTTCTTGGACAACACATCCTTCATGAATTTAGCGTAGCTCGGCATTTGTTCTAAAGCTTCGGCAAATGGGATGTTGATATGCAATTTTTTGAAAATATCTAAAAATCTTAAAAACTGCTTATCTAACTTGGATTTCTGAAACCTCTGCGGATACGGTATGGGCGGCATTGTGATAGTTGGTTCCGGTGCATTCTGCTCTACGATTTCCTCTTTATTTTTCCTTGTTTCCACAACTTCTTCGATTTCAGCTGTTAAGTTATCCCCCTTTCCCTTATCCTTAACTGTTTCGTGTAAATCCTTCCCACTACGTAAAGTTACCGCCTTGCAATGCTCGTTTCTGCCCAGATTTATTTCTGTATCACTCGGGAGTGTTCCTAGTGGACAGTTATTCAATGCATGTGCTATTTGCCCCACTTGATTTTCCAAATTCTTAAGCGATGCCCCTTGGCTTTGCAAAGTCAGCTCTACTTGATTCATTTTCTTATCTTGTTCCTCGTTCCTTTTGTCAGACGCTCTAATGAATTTTTCTAGTGCTTCTTCCCAACTTGGTTTCCTCTCTGGTGGTTGTTGAGTCTGATTTTGAAATTCGGAGGTGTTTTGTTGTCTAGGTGCTTGAGCTGAAGCTTGATTGTTACTCCATAAAAATCCCGGATGATTTCTCTAACCCGGATTATATGCATTCTGAGTCGGATACGGTTGAGTTGATCAATTATAGCTTCCTACGAACTGAGCTGATTCAGAATTTATGCCACATTGATCCGTAGTATGACCCCCAGCACATAACTCAAACCATTAGACCTCGTCATGGGCCACTGATAGTTATTGGTGGCCATTGTCTCTAACAACTGGTATGCCTCATCAAAACTCTTAGACATGATCGCTCCTCCTGCTGCTGCATCAATACTAGCCTTCGTGGACGCGTGCAAACCATCACAAAATATCCCTAATTGCATCCACTGCGGAATTTCATGATGAGGGTACTTACGGAGCATATCCTTGAACCTTTCCCACGCCTCATATAACGACTCTGAATCAAATTGTGCGAAAGTGTGAATATCGTTCCGTAGTTTTGCCGACTTCGCTGGTGGGAAGAACTTAGCTAAAAATTTTTGAGCTAAGTCGTCCCAAGTGGTGATTGAGCCAGGAGGCAAAGAGTGTAACCAACTTCACGCTTTATCTTTCAAAGTAAACGGGAACATCCTCAACCTTGTAGCATCTTCCGATACATTGTTAAATTTAAAGGTGTCGCAAACTTCCAAGAAACTCAAGATATGCTCATTAGGATCATCTATCGAATTACCCCCAAACTGACATGTATTCTGTAGCATCTGAATTGTTCCCGGTTTTATCTCGAAACTGTTTGCATTGATTGCCGGCCTCCTAATACTCGACTTTATATCCGTGACATTCGGCATGACGTAATCCCTAAGTGACTTCTACTTGTTCCCTGCCATGTTCACGGGTATTTCCTGATCTGCCAGTTCTTCTTCCAAATGTATAACCTCACTATTCAACCGCAATTTCTGGAACTTCTTTTCGATGTCGTCTGTATATGGAAAAAGTTCCTTTGTAGCTTTCGATCTAGTGTGCATACACTCACAAGAATTCCTGCCAATCCAAGAAAAAAAATAATAATAAGTAGCGTTTAAATTAAGACCGAATTGATTATAACTAATATGAAATTAATATTAATAAAAATTCCCCGGCAACGGCGCCAAAAACTTGTTGATCGATTTCACAATCAAAGAATACGTGCAAGTATACACGGTCAACAAGTAATAAAGTGATAAAATAGAGTGTCGATCCCACAGAGAATTCTTAATTAATAAATTCCAACTACTAGCACTATATCAACCCAATTTTATTTAAACAATGATAAATTATGATTTTCTGAAATATTAAAACTAAATTAAACAATTAAAGATATTATTAAAGAATAAACAAATAAATAAACTAAGATTTAAATGAACGATTTCCGATAAATAAGGATTAAGACTTCAATATCCCCAATTATGAACTATAAATCAATTATCCAATTATCCCACTTATTATGTTTACTGAATTGTTAACAGGAACTCTCAAATGTCAAAAGGCCTTTTCCAAGTGAGCAATTGACTTCTATTTAATTCAGATTAATCTTGCTATATTCCTATGCAAAACAATTAAATTAAACTCCTTCAATTCTAATTCCTTATGTGTTACATGTGGTGAACAGATATTTCCATTCAATTCACAAACCTTATTATTCATTGTGTAAATAACCAAGTCACACGTTATCAAACCCAGTTCTAACCCTAGAATTTCTTTTTCAATTCCTTCTAGAGTAACAAGGTAATTATTGGCCAAATAATTAATCAATAGATGCAAGGCATGATAAACAATTTACTTCAACATAAATAATTGGAATAAACTGAATAACTAATTTATAGCCATAAAGGTTCAATTGAAATCTTAATTAAAGAATTAGTTCATAACGAAAATAAAAACCAATAATCGTTCGCAAATTATCCTTAAAGAATTACAAATTGAAAGTAAGGAGGAGAAGAAGAAAACTCTATAGCCAATCATTAGTCTTCAAGTAATCCTTTGTGTAGCCTCCAATGAATGAATAATAAGCTGAATAATTGATAAGGTCCCCTAGAATGCAGCAATATAAGCTTTATATATCCTCCCACAAATCCTAGTCCAAATCAAATTCGTTAATCTTCAATTGAGCAGTCAAACCATTGGTCAACGCACATCTTCGGTTAACAAGACTCACGACCCAGCGCCCCGGCGCTGGGATTAACACAGGATAGAGCGCCCCGGAGCTGAAGGTTGAAAGATTTACCATAATTCCATTAAAGCTTAAAATTCCCAGAAATGCCCATGCAGCTCCCGAATATGCAAAACAACAACTGAACATAATAAAAATGCTTCTAAAGAACTTGAGAATATAATAATTTAAGTCCAAATATATCCAATTCATAGGTATATTACCCAATCATCAATAATTGTTTGTTGTAAAACTGTTTTTCATAGGTTATGTATGGTTATAATCAATTAATTCATGTATGTATGCAATTTGTGAAGAAAACTATATTACAGTGTGTTTATATGAAAATATATGAATATGGCTTAGTTTAAAATAAAATTAAGGTTTAAATTAGTTGTTAATATATATATATATATATATATATATATATATATATATATATATATATATATATTGACTATTGATTTTGAAAGTAGATGAATAAACATAAACATGATAGTTTGAATTTACTGTTTTGATTGAAAAACAAAGTTACAGTGATGATTTTCATTAAAAATTTCAAAAAATGGAGTTTTATCAAAAACAGTAAAATTGGGTGTTGTAAATTTGATGTTTATGTTATTATGTGAGTAAAAACATGTTAAGAGTCTTTAAATTATGTTATGTTTATATGAAGTCTATATGTGTATTACATGTTAATTAGTTTGTTAGAAAGGAGCTTGTAGGCCAAATTAGCTTTTGTTCATGCTGTTGCCGAAGCTGGTCGCCGAAGTCTGGAGTTCGGCGCCGCAGCGCGGCCCAGCAATGTTATTCCCCGCACCGCAGCACCGGTACCATGCCACAGCGCCAACTGCTGACCTGAGTCTCGCGCCGCAGCGCCAGCTCAGCACGGGAGCGCTGGCCCACAGTGTAAACTGTGGCGCCGCAGCACGAGTTAGCAGAATGGACAGACAGTGTAATTTATTTACACAAAAGTCTGAAAAAGTGTTATGTGTTAATAATAGGACTGTTAAATTATGATTACAGTAGTACTAAATTAAGAATGAGCATGTTATCAACGATTAATTAGTATTAGTATTAATGTAATTTGAATATGTGATTTGAAAATCAAACCTACATGATGTATATACTTGTTTATATATATAAAATATTGGTAGTGACTAATTATGTCATGATGACATATATATAGGGTATTGAGATTCAAGTTGTAAGGTTTAGCTTGTGCTCAAGGCAAGTTTCCTAACCCTAAAACTTCGTTGTGCAAGTTTAATTTCGTTGAGTACGTTATTGCTTCTAATTCAATTACAATTACGCAAGTTTGCTAACTCTACACTTTTGTAGGGTTAGACTGTCTATTATCAAGCAAGTTTCTTTAATATGTAACTTGTTATTTAGCATGCGAGTTACTATATTCTGATATCCTAGAGTTGAACAACTTTATCGTTCAAATTACTATTCGTTATGCATGCTTAGTATCCAATTCTCAATAACCTTGACTTAATATTGTTCAAGCCTATTATGTTATGATTATTCAATGATTATTGTATTAGATTATTCCTAAAGCATGATATTAATTTACAAATATCGTTTCAGTTATGATTATTCCATAGCATGTAGTTATTTCTGTTGTATTCAACTAATCCTTAGTTGATGACCGTTGAATTCTAAATTACCTTGTATTGTATCCAAACCAAACCAACTTTGGTGTAGACTTGTAATCTAAATACTGAGATGAACAACTCTTTTATTAGAGGTTTACGCTTAGCGTTGAAATGGTTGTGCACAATACATTGTACGAAGGGTTGATACCCCTAAGTACGTGGAGTCCTTATAGTTATATGACTGTTAAAGTTAAAGTTGAAAGATTACTTATAACCGTGGACATGGTTCGTGGTCATTAGACCCTCAGTAGTATGTTTCAGAATGTTAATAGAACATATCATTCAGTTCTATTGAGCCTATTTCTGGCAAATGTTGTAATGTTAATAGAACATACCATTCAGCTCTATTGAGCCTATTATTTGGCAAATATTGTAAAGTTATTTATTCTTATTTCAAGTGAGCTTTGTTTGCTCACTCTTGCATATTTATACACTTATTGCAGCTAAGGTTGAAAAGGTAAATGAACCTACCACTAGCAAAGGAAAGGGAAAAATGTACAAATGATGAAGACTTGTAATTTTATTTTATCATTATGATTATAAACTTTTAATAATGATGTGATGTAATAATTTTAATTTTCGCATTTGAATGATTGTAATTAAAGGTTAGATAACTTGAGAGATTTTTATTAAATGTAATCCTATATGGGCAGATTTTTATTATTCAATTTTATTATGATTGGGTAGTTAGAAATGAATGTTTTGATTAAGTGAACACCAAATTTTGAGGAAATGATGTACCATGATTTGGGGGTGTCACAATATATACCCATATATATATATATATATGTGTGTGTGTGTGTGTGTGTGTGTGTGTGTGTGTGCACGCGCGCGCGTGTGTGATGGTGTGTGTGTGTGTGAGTGGATGTTATATATATTTTATATATATTTTGTTTTTTATATAAAATAGAATATATTATATTTTATTTGCATAGTACTGCATAGTGTTGCATAGCGTGTGCATAGTGCATCATAGTAAAATCAATTTTTTTTAAAGTTTCAGCCGATTACGCCCGTGAACTTTTCTCCTGTGCAATCCGTGATTTTCTAATTCAAATAGTATCATGCCATTCTCCTATAAATAAGATATGGCAAAACTATGTTTTTCACCACTAAACTTGGCACGTTTTACTTAATACACCATTGAACTTTTAATTTTTCGAATTACATCACTGAACTAATTATTATTTTAGAATTAAGCCATTCCGTTAAAAAATATTGACAGACGTTAAATAATTGCTGACATGGCGCTGACTTGGCAAAAAAATAAAAAAATAATGCTGACGTGGCAAAAAAATACGTAATACTCATTTTAAAGTTTTAAAAATAACAAAAACATAATAAAATAAAATAAATTTTTTTAAAAAAATATAATTTTTAATAAAAAATCGATTTTTTTAATAAACATAATTTTTTTAAAAAACATATTTTTTTAAAAAAAATATAATTTTTTAAAAGAAATATAATTTTTTTAAAAAAACGTAACTTTTAAAAAAAAACATAATTCTTTTAAAAAAACATATTTTTAAAAAACATAATTTTTTTTAAAAAAATATAAAATTTTTTAAAAACGTAATTTTTTTAAACAACGTACTTTTTTTAAAAAAACATAATTTTTTAAAAAAAAACGGAACTTTTTAAAAAAAACATTTTTTTTAAAAACAGATTTTTTTTCAAAAAACAGTTTTTTTTTCAAAACGTATTTTTTTTAAAATAAGTAAATTTATTAAAAAAAGTCATTTTTTTCAAAAAATAGATTTTTTTAAAAAACATAAATTTTTTAAAAAAAGCATAATTTTTACATAAAATTTTAAAATCTGTTTTTTAAAAAAATTATGTTTTAAAAAAATCTGTTTTTTAAAGAAAAAACTGTTTTTTTTTAAAAAAATTGTTTTTTTTAAAAAATATGTTTTTTATGTTTTAAAAAAAATATGTTTTTTAAAAAATTTACTTTTTTTTTAAAAAAATTATTTTTTTAAAAAAAAGCTGTTTTTTTTATCAAGCTGATATTAAATTTGCTTTATTTTGTTATATGAATTTGTTGCACAATTCATTTTAAAATTTAATATCATTCATTTTAAAAAGCACAATTCATAATTTTTTTTAAAAAGCAGATTTTTTTTAAAAAGCATAATTTTTTAAAAAAAACATAATTTTGATTTTTTTTAAAAAAACTGTTTTTTCTAAAAACAGATTTTAAAAAAAAATGAATTTTAAACGTAATTTTTTTAAAATAACAATTTTTTTAAATTTATGTAAAAATTATGCTTTTTTAAAAAAATATGTTTTTTGAATAAAATGACGTTTTTTAATAAATTTACGTATTTTAAAAAAATCACGTTTTGAAAAAACATCTGTTTTTTTTAAAAAAAATTTGTTTTTTTTAAAAAGTTCCGTTTTTTTAAAAAAATTATGTTTTTTTAAAAAAAATACGTTGTTTAAAAAAATTACGTTTTTAAAATTTTTTATAAGAGAATTTAAAAACAACAGAATTTAAAAACAACATAGTATGTAAAATCAAGCGGAATATTTTTCATAAATAGTAGACTTACATGTAAATACAAGCTTCATATCCTTGAGCACACAAGAAAACTTAGAAATATACTGAGTACAAGATTTTCGGATGCCTTAAACTGAAAACAAACTTCCTCTCTTATAGGACTGAGGAAAGACACACTTATTACAATAGACAAACAACTTTAACAAAAGCAAACCCACTAAAAAAACTTTAAACCAAATGCTGACGCGTGTCCTGGAAAAGCTGGAGTCGAAAAGACAGCACTTGACTAGATAAGATAAGAATCTTATCTTAAAAGTCCTGAGATTAAGAACTGGATCACCAAAGATGCTTTAAGCATGCCGACCTTATCTTGGTTGAGAGCAGGGACCACCAAAAGGATTATTAGATGAGGCACTATCATCATCGCTGTCGCGCATGGTGGCTGGGTCATTATTCTTCAGAAAATCTAAAATTTCATCCTTAGAGATTCCCTTAAGGATAGACTTCAATTTTTGCTGAGACGCATCATGCTTATCTATATCACAATCAACAGTATTGGGAGAAAGGTCAGAAATTTTATCTGCATCAAATTTATCCCACCATTTTACTGCCAATTGCCGACACAGCCTATGGACTCCTGTTTCCACATGCTGAGTAGAAATGTAAGACCATCTGAATATCCAAGGGATATCATTAGCACCACAAAAATTGAGTAAAGCCTGGTTGTCATTTAGATTAGCCGAAGTCTGATAATATTTATTAAACTTATCAAGGACCGAAGGGGGAAAAATCTGAGGAACTGGTCCCCAAACATAGAACCAAGATTGGAACCAAGCCGAGAAATCCTGAGCCTTTACAGGTTTAACAAATTTAGGATGGAGAAACCAGCTATGAGTGTAGTGCTCATTCTGGTAATACAAAAACTTTTCCCAGGCCAAAGCATAGTCAAAATAATTGAAATATTTCGGCACCATTGATTTGGTTTCGAAGTATTTATGTGACCTAAGATCACCAACCCAGTCCGAAGGGCATAAGACCTTTAAGATCTTGACTGTAGAAAAAGCCAGATTATATTTGTCTCTTGGTTTATGTGATATTTTTATCGAACCAGTTTCAATTAAATTTTTTTCAAAAAACTCCCTTGTTTTAGGAAGAAAGACAAGAAGATCATGAGAGTACGAAAGATAGAGATCTGCTATCTGCTCAGGGGTTCTAGCCGCATCCATATCTTCAATATCAACCACCTCTCTAATTAAGGTGTCGACGTACTGAGAGTCCAAATCTTTAATCATAGGAACTTGCTCATGAGCTTTTCCTTTATTAAACTGTTTCTTAGATCCAGAAGACTGTCCTCTAAGATAATCAGAAGAGGGTCTTTCCATTGCTGGTTTTGCTGAACGCCTTGGAGACCTGACAATTTGTAAAATGCAAATATTAGGAATATCATGCAGGAATTCTCTAGTTAAGAAATCCGGTAAAGAATTAGAATCTCCTTTAATGAATTCGATATCAAAATCAAAGGCAGATAACAAGGCTTGCCATCTAGCAAAAATTTGTTTAGAAGCAATGTTTTTAATATCTTTTTCCAGAACCTCTTTAGCTGATTTACAATCAACTCTAAGCAGAAATCTCTGATTTAAGAGATCACCTTGAAATTTATTGATACACATAACTATAGAACATATTTCCTTTTTAATAGTGGAATAGTTCTTCTGCGCATCATTCCATTTTCCATAAACGAAACAAACCAAAACTTCTTTCGAATTTTTAATTTGTTTCAGAATCCCTCCATAGCCTTCATCAGAGGCATCAATTTCAACAATTTTAGGGACATCTGGATCAGAAAAATGTAAGCAAGGAAGGATTTTAACTCTAGACTTTATCTTTCTAATTGCCTGAGTACATTCATCCGTCCAAGGAGAAGGCTTTTTATTTAGCCTTTTATAAAGAGGGGCAGCATCCATGGCTAAATCTTCGTAGAAATCTCTGACGTAATTAACACTTCCCAAGAACCTTTGCAGCTGAGTTTTATTCAAGATTTTATCTGGAAATTTATCAGCAAAACTAATGGCTCTATCAATAGGGACATATTTTCCTTGAGAAATTTCAAACCCTAGAAATCTTATTTTTGTTTGAAATAACTGCATCTTGCTAGCAGAGACCACTAACCCTTCTCTCTTAACAGCTGATCTAAACACATTTAAGTGTTTCCAATGTTGATCAATATCCTTAGAAAAAATAAGAACATCGTCAATGTAAACGATCATGAAATCCATAAATGGATTGAAAATTTCGTTCATAATAATCTGGAACTCTGAAGGAGCATTTTTAAGACCAAACCCTAAGACATTCCATTCATAATGTCCGAAGGGAACTGTAAAGGCTATTTTATACTTATCTTCTTCTTTGATTTGAATCTGCCAATATCCACTTTTCATATCAAACTTTGAGAAGATATTTGCTTTTAGCAACCGATTTAACAAATCTCTCTTATTAGGTATAGGATACCTAATCCATCTTAAAACCTTATTTAAAGGTTTATAATTAATTACTAACCTTGGAACTCCTCTTTCAATTTCTGCAGCATTTTCTACATAAAATGCTGAACAAGACCAAGGAGAATAACTTTTACGAATTAATCCCTTTTTTAAGAGATCATTTATTTCCTCTTGACAAAGCTTAAGATATCTTTCATTCATCTGAATTGGCCTTACTTTGGTAGGGATAAGCTTCTCGTTGAATCCTTCTATGTAAGGAAGCGAGATAACATGCTTCTTTCTTTTCCAAAAAGCCGTAGGATCTGTGGAGCATATTTCTTTACTTAGATCCTCTTGATAATCTTTAAGCTTTAGTTTAAACTTATCATCTTTAAGATGTTCTTCTATTTTTTTCAATTCTAACTCTTGTTTGAGAAAGAAGAGAAAATCCTCTTTGCGTTTAAGCAAATGATTGACTCCCTGATAACGAGGTTCAGAAATAAAATCAAATCTTACTTCTATCCCCTCCTTATTAGTGCTAATCCCCTTATGATCAATAGCGATTGGGAAAAGCAAACTAATAAAAGGTATACCCAGAATAGCGGCTTGAGCCATATTCTTAACAAGCAGGAAAGGAGTTTCAAAACAAACTCCATTATTGCAAACCACAGCATCGGATAGCTTATAATCAATATTTAGATGAGATCTGTCTGCAGTACTCAGCTTTTGAGCTGTTTTGGAGTAATATTTTGAAGGAACAAGACCTTCAGCCAGACAATTTAAGTCTGCTCCTGAATCAATCAAAGCCTCCGTAGTGACTGAAAATTCATCATTAATAAGAATGGTTATTTTTACATACCATTTTTGAGTAATAACACGATCAATCAAATTAATCTTTAACCCCTTTAATTCACTTGAGATAATTCGTTGATCTTGGATAGCGAACTCAAAAGCTTCATCACCACCGTCATCACTTTCATCCTCAGGAATATGAGATGAACTAACATCCTCAATCTTACCCTTACCCTTATCATCCTTGCTTTTAAGCCAACGGATATCCTTCTTAATTTGCTTGATCTCTCTCTTGAGATCATTAATATCCACTTCATGGGCGTCGTTATTAGCTTGAAGATTAGTAACAAGCCCTTGTAACTCTTTAAGAGTAGGCTCTCTATGCCTTTCATTAACTTTATCAAAAATCTTCTGTAAAGAGTATTGACCAGGGTCAAATCTCTCATCATTATCAGAGGATTTCTTCTTACTTTTAGCAAGTGTGATGTATTTCTCAATCATCTGCCTCTTTTTAACAGAATCTTCAACTTGATCGATGATATCAAGAATAAAGCTGTCTTCTTTGGATAAGACATTAATAGAAAGTCCATTTAAGGCACATAAACAGTCAGCTTTGTTCTCACAAGAACAATCATCTGATTCTTCTCCTGAACCTTCAGATTCTTCATTGTCAGAGATTGAACAAACACTCGAACAGAATGAATTAGAGGAAGAAAATTCTTCTTCATCAGAATCAATGAATACTGCAAGAAGTTGCCGTTTAAGACCTTCATCCGCAACCAACTGATTAATCTTCTTTTTGGTTGTACAGTCAGGACTTTTATGTCCTATTTTCCCACATTTATAACACGTCAGGAGTTTAAACTTAGTCGTTCTTCTTTTAGATGACTCCCTTTTCTTAGGTCTGTCTTCCTTAGTCTGATATTTAGACTTTGATTTCTTATGGTAAGTCTTTCTGGATCTTTTACCATCATTATATCTAGAAGATTCTTTAGAAACCTTCCTTTTCTTTTTATCCTTCGGGATTTCAGCTAGACCGTATTGCTCACAAAAATCTCCTAGAGCCCGTTTTCCTCTAGATCTTTCTTCAGCAATCTGCTTCTGTATCTTTAAGATATTACATAAATCAGCGCCTTCAGCTATAACTTCTGAGGCTAACTCTCCATAGGTATATTCTTCCCAAGGAATAACTCCATCGTTCTTATTCTTCAACCTAGTCTTTACTCTTTGAGAGAATAGAATAGGTAACCCTTCAATGAACTTCTCTTTCCAGTAGTTACTATTACAGTCTGCTCTATTGAAGACTTTGGACAAGAACGTATCACGATAGAATTTAAATTCTGAAAGTGATTTGCACTTTAAGTTGCTCAACTGTTCGTAAGTTCTGGACACTATCAGCTGATTATTTCCTACAAAATGGCGCATAATAGTGTAAAGTAAGGTGTTAACAGCATCTTCCACAAAAATTGGTTCATTACGTTCATCGATTCCCTTTTGAACCTGGAAATTAAAGACACTCTCTTTAACTTCACTAGTGAGAAGATTATCCCACCATAAACCAAGCTGTCCCACAAACCCGGATGCTAACGCTTGAGCAATCCTTTTCTCCGAATTGGCTTTAATTCTAGCCGCTTGAGCAAACATGGTCATCTGCTTAAGGAGAACAATAATTTGATAGTCAGTAAGACCATCTAGATTCCATTCACAGATGTACTCACCATTAAACTGAATACCATCGTTAAACGCTCTATTTTCAAATTGAGCGTCAATCGGAGATGGCCGGTGATAATAGGGTTGATTTTTAATCTTTCCCCATTTTAATCTGTTTATTTGAGGATTATCACTATGTTCTTCTTGGATTTTTTCAAAGATCTCCTCCAGATCTAATCCATCTTTTTTAAGAACTGAAATAGTTGGCCCTTGAGACGTTGATCCCGTTGAATTACGCTTAATCGTTCACTTTTCAAGCCTATTTTTTAATTCTTCAAACATCTCCGTTGAAGTTGAACTAAGCTTAAAATCTTTAGCAAGCTCTGGTGGAGGTTTGAAAAGAACTACTCCAGGTTTGTCTTTTGACATCAATCTTTCTTCCTTTGAGGAAGTCACAAGAATCTCTGCAGGAGAGGGACTAATAGAAAGGGGTTTTTCTTTAGCATTAACCACCTTCTCTATTCTTGTAAGTTGTGTTCCTAGGGATTGTAAAAACAAATTTGTATAATTATTTTGTTCTAATACCTGGTTAATCCCTTGAATTTCTTCAGATTTCCTTTCTGCTTCCTTATCAAAAACCTTTTTATACGGAACGGCTCTGGTTTTTCCTGTTCCAACATAAACTGGAACAGAGGGCGGATGGATAGAATTATGTTTTTAAAAAAAAAATCTGTTTTTTTAAAAGAATTATGTTTTTTTAAAAAAGTTCCGTCTTTTAGAAAAAATTATGTTTCGGGTTTTTATTAAAAATTATATTTTTTATAAAAATCTGTTTTATTTTATTATGTTTTTGTTATTTTTAAAACTTTAAAATGAGTATTATGTATTTTTTTTGTCACGTCAACATTATTTTTTTATTTTTTTGCCAAGTCAGCGCCATTTCAGCAATTATTTAACGTCTGTCAATATTTTTTAACGGAATGACTTAATTATAAAATAATAATTAGTTCAGTGATGTAATTCGAAAAATTAAAAGTTCAATGGTGTATTAAGTAAAACGTGCCAAGTTTAGTGGTGAAAAACATAGTTTTGCCAATAAGATACTTAGTTTAGAAATGAAAGTGCCACCAGAATCAGATAATTCTTCTTCTATAACATTAAGCGTATTTCTTTAGAGTTTAATGAAGCTCTAAGTGTAGAAAACAGTGCAAGTTTTCTTCAAGAATATCCCCGCTATACCATTCAGAAGTACTCTCCTTTTAAGGTAAGGTATATTATTTTTGTTCAATATTCGTAAGAAATAATATTTTTTTCCATACTCTGTAGTATGTAAGTAATATTATTTCATTTCAGATTCTGAATTTTACACTCATTTTGTTAAGTATTGCTTTTATACTCCTTGAAATTAGTAAAATATCCTTGAAATTTGTACTTCATCTAGTATCTTTTCACAAGAATATTTTTCTGAACATTCTTATTAAATTTTGATCTTTTCATGCCGGGATACTATTCACGGGGTACTATTCATAAAGTACTATTCACGGGGTACTATTCACCCGAGTACTATTCACCCAGGTACTATTCACGATAAAAATTGATTTCTTTTCTGTCTAAATTATTTTTGATACATGAATATTATTCTTGAATTTTACTCCATAAAACAGTTATTGTTGTGACACCCCCAAATCCTGGTACTTCATTTCCTCAAGATTTGGTGTTCACTTAATCAAAACATTCATTTCTAACTACCCAATTATAATAAAATTGAATAATAAAAACCTGCCCATACATGATTACATTTAATAAAAATCTCCCAGGTTATCTAACCTTTAATTACAATCATTCAAATGCGGAAATTAAAATTATTACATCACTTCATTATTAAAAGTCTATGATCATAATGATAAAAATAAAATTATAAGTTTTCATCACTTGTACATTTTTCCCTTTCCTTTGCTAGTGGTAGGCTCATTTACCTTCTCAACCTTAGCTGCAATAAGTGTATAAATATGCAAGAGTGAGCAAACAAAGCTCACTGGAAATAAGAATGAATAACTTTACAACATTTGCCAAATAATAGGCTCAATTGAATTGAATGGTATGTTCTATTAACATTACAACATTTGCCAGAAATAGGCTCAATAGAACTGAATGATATGTTCTATTAACATTCTGAAACATACTAGTGAGGGTCTAATGACCAAGAACCATGTCCACAGTTATAAGTAATCTTTCAACTTTAACTTTAACAGTCATATGACTATAAGGACTCCACGTACTTAGGGGGATCAACCCTTCGTATAATGTATTGTGTAAGACCCCAAATTATTAATAAATGAAATTTAATTCCTCTATTTATTATTTTGAAATAGTAAGGGTTGATTTGATTAATGTGGTTAGTTATGGGTAAAATGCGCAAATATTTTAAATAAGCAAGTGGTCCTAAAATATTCATTATTGTCGGGGAATATTTGTTTGGTCGTGGAATATTCTTGTTATCGGGGAATATTCGTACGACGGCGCAGCCTTGTGTGGGCCCCATAACGGAAAGCGATTGGATGAAGAAAACGACAAAAAGAAGTTGTTTATAAATAACGACATAGTTGTTACCGTTAATACTGTTGGAATACCCGGTGGTTAAAACACAGTAATATGCGTTGTTGCACAGTAGCACACGGTATTGCACCAATTATTGATTCTTACGTAAGAAGGCACTACTCAATAATTGTTACAGTAATTACTGTTCAATATTGTATTTTATTGATTCAATAAGTGCTGCGTTGATATTTTATATTACTGTTGTTTTAATAATTGTCACTACACAGTATTTTCTATTATCGGAACAATAATTCATATTATCTGAATAATATTATTAGATAACATTATTGGCAATGTCTAGAAAGTTCTGTCTAAGGAGAGGTTTGGTCATCTAATTGCGCGCCAGTAAGGAGAGATCCTTATTGGAAAGCCCCCTCTTTCCTGGGAACGGCCTGGTTGCCAGTACTGTGATTCTGTAATATTATTTGTGTATAATTAATTATTGATTTATATGATGAGGAAAATATTGATTTTATGTGGATATAGATGGAGAAAATTTTTAATGTGGCAATTGTTGAAAATTAATATTTTATCTTTTTCTGATAAAATAATTCATTTAAATATATTATTTTAATAATATATTGATGATGATATTTTTACAATGAATGTGGGATATATGAGTATATGAGGAGGAAGAGTATTTTTGTGGCATTAAATGATTAACACATGTTTTGTGTGTTGGTGGACACAATTCTTGACCGAAAATTTATTATTGACTGTAAAATCGTCCGTTTGTGGATTTCGGTCAATTTCTGTTTGGAATTTGGAAAAACTTTCTTCTGCAAAGTTGTAGAGAATTGAATTTTCTATAAAAACTCGCGAGATTCGAATTTTCTGATAAAAGAGCTATTTATTATGAATTATTGAAGTTCTGAAGTTCTTCCGAAATAATTGATTTTTGGAAGTTTTAATTATTATTTTTAAGAAAAACGTTTTTTTTTTCAATTGAGGGGCATGTGTTAAATGGTTGAAATCAGCTGGTGGTGTGCTTAAGAATTTTGTTTATAAATAATATTATTATATTCAATTTTCTGCTTTGGTGTTCTAAGTATTTTCCTATAAATAGGGTGCTTAGGTTAGAATTGAAAATCACACTAGAAACACAAGTTTCTCTCTATTTCTCTCTCTATATCGAGCGTATTCTTATGAGTATTTGATACTTTGAGTGTTGCTATACGGTGCAAGTTTCCTTCAGCACTATATCTAGTATTCCAGTCAGAAGTACCGTCTTTCCGAGGTAAGGGATGTTATTTCTTCTTAAATGATATTATTTTCTTCAATATCATTATGCCGAAGTATTGATCTGAATTTTTTTTTATCAAATTTGGAACTTTTCATATCGGAGTTACTATTCACGAGTTACTATTCATGAGTTACTATTCACGAGTTACTATTCACCGAAAAATGAAATTTTCTTCTTTTCGTCCAAAATATCTATTCTGGATACTAGCTTTGATTGTATCCATGTTTTGATCATTCTTGAATTTTATTCCACTATGATTATTTATGAGGTATTGCTGGACATGGAATAGCTGAAATACGAATCCTTAACATTTATTATTTTGTTTCACTGGATTCGTTTCCTTAAAAAATATTTTTCATCATCCTCAGTTCTAAATGATGACATAAATGAATATCTTTGGCCTGTAGTGCAAAGATTAATGATTTCTGATGAATATCTTTGGCCCGTAGTGCAAAGATGAACAGGTGTTGAGGTGAACATGACCAACTGATGAATATCTTTGGCCTGTAGTGCAAAGATGACTATATGATTCAAGATATTTATTGATTGATATTACAGGGATAAAATGTTGATGATGGACTTTTAAATTCATAGATAATCGTAGATTTCATTCTCTACGTAACTTCTCTATGAATTATTATTTTCCGCTGCGAATATTGTTTTAAAACTTGTTGTCTATTGTATTCTATTAAATTTTTCCCTGTTGAAGACTAACGATAATTTGTTGTATATTATCTTAGTCATAATATTCTTTACTGGGCTAGTTGAGCTCACCCTTTTCCTTGTTGTTCCATTTTCTTCTCAGGAGGCGAGAATGTAGCAAGTACTAGTCGGGGTATGGAATGGAGGTTCTAGGAAGTTGTTTTAGTAGTCCTCACCATTTTTTTTTGTAAAGTATTGTACCAATAATTGTAATGAGGACTTATTTGAGTGTGGATATTGTCTAGATGACAATATTTGTATTTACACTCACAATTTTTATGTTGTATTAATAAAGTTGTAGTTATTTCTGTACCATGTTATTGACGACTCAGAATGGGTGTTGTATACCTGTTTTGGGGGCGTCACATATTGTGCACAACCATTTCAACGCTAAGCGTAAACCTCTAATAAAAGAGTTGTTCATCTCAGTATTTAGATTACAAGTCCGCACCAAAGTAGGTTTGGTTTGGATACAATACAAGGTAATTTAGAATTCAACGGTCATCAACTAAGGATTAGTTGAATACAACAGAAATAACTACATGCTATGGAATAATCATAGCTGAAACGATATTTGTAAATTAATATCATGCTTTAGGAATAATCTAATAGCATAAACATTGAATAATCATAACATAATAGGCTTGAACAATATTAAGTCAAGGTTATTGAGAATTGGATACTAAGCATGCATAACGAATAGTAATTTGAACGATAAATTTGTTCAACTCTAGGATATCAGAATATAGTAACTCACATGCTAAATAACAAGTTACATATTAGATAAACTTGCTTGATAATAGACAGTCTAACCCTACGAAAGTGTAGAGTTAGCAAACTTGCATAATTGTAATTGAATTAGAAGCAATAACGTACTCAACGAAATTAAACTAGTACAACAAAGTTTTAGGGTCAGAAAACTTGCCTTGAGCACAAGCTAAACCTTACAACTTGAATCTCAATACCCTACATATGTCATCATGACATAATTAGTCGCTACCAACATTTTATATATATAAACAAGTATATACATCATATAGGTTTGATTTTCAAATCACAAATTCAAATTACATTAATACTAATACTCATTAATCATTGATAACATGCTCATTCTTAGTTTAGTACTACTGTAATTATAATTTAACTGTCCTATTATTACCACATAACACTTTTTCAAACTTTGTGTAAAAAAAATATACACTGTCTGACCATTCTGCTAACTCGCGCTGTGGCGCCACAGTTTACACTGTGGTCCGGCGCTGCGGCGTGAGACTCAGGCCAGCAGTTGGTGCTGCGGCGTGGTACCGGCACTGCGGCGCGGGAATAACAATACTGGGCCGCGCTGCGGCGCCGAACTCCAGACTTCGGCGACTAGCTTCGGCAACAACATGAACAAAAGGCAATTTGGCCTACAAGCTCCTTTCTAACAAACTAATTAACATGTAATACACATATAGACTTCATATAAACATAATTTAAAGACTCTCAACATGTTTTTACTCATATAATAACATAAACATCAAATTTACAATACCCAATTTTACTGTTTTTGATAAAAACTCCATTTTTGATATTTCTAGTGAAACTCATCACTGTAACTTTGTTTTTCAACCAAAACAATTAATTCTAAATACTTTGTTTATGTTTATTCATCCTCTTTCAAAAACAATAGTCAATACATAATTTAAACAACTCTTTAAACCTTAATTTTTACTTTTAAACTAAGCCATATTCATACATATTTTCATATAAACATACTGTAATATAGTTTTCTTCACCAATTACATGCATACATGAGTTAATTGACTATTCTCACATATAACTTATGAAAAATAGTTTTTTAACAAACAATTATCATATAAAACTATATACACAAGCAATTCATCTTTTACAAAAATTTTACAAAGAACTTTTGGAAGAAGAAGACAACAAAACTTTAAAGAATTTTAAAAAGGGTAAGAGAATACCTTAGTTTTTAGAAGATGATAACTTTTCCTTTGATCAAAAATCTTTCTTTTTCCCCAATTCCTCTTTAGGATTCTCTTAAGCTTTCTCTCCCTTTTTCTATTTTCTTCTTTCTTCTAAGTATTTCCTCTCTAACTCTATTCTAACTTTCGTACTAAACCAAAAGATATAACGTATAATAATAATAATATATATTAATTACATAATATAATTATAGAGATAACTGATATCAGTTATCTAAGTTTTAAAAATTCAAAAGCCATAAAGCTTGTTTGGCTAGGCTAATAAAACTAACCCATTAACTATTACACCTTGTTTGACAAATCTAATTAAAACAATTGGATTACTCATTATACCTTGTTTGATAAAACACAATTAAATTAAAGACTTAATATGCATTAAGGCTTGTTTGGCCAAAACTAAATTAAACTCCTTTAATTTATTTTAATAACTCCTTTATAGTAAGGTTATTTGTCACACTTCTATTTAATTAAATTTCAATAATCAATTTAATTAATTCTAATGACAATTTATTAAATTACTTTAACACATAAATCAATACCACATAATTATAATTTCCTTCATAATTATAACTAACACATCATTTTAATTACAAATTCAACTTAAAATATAATAACTCATTTAATTATTATAAACTCTCTAACTTAATTATTAAATTAAATTAGTATATTATCTCATAACAATTAATTTTCTTAATTCCTTAATTATTTACTTAACAAATAATTAACTAAATCAAATCAAATCAATGTGTTGTGCACAACCATTTCAACGCTAAGCGTAAACCTCTAATAAAAGAGTTGTTCATCTCAGTATTTAGATTACAAGTTCGCACCAAAGTAGGTTTGGTTTGTATACAATACAAGGTAATTTAGAATTCAACGGTCATCAACTAAGGATTAGTTGAATACAACAGAAATAACTACATGCTATGGAATAATCATAACTGAAACGATATTTGTAAATTAATATCATGCTTTAGGAATAATCTAATACAATAATCATTGAATAATCATAACATAATAGGCTTGAACAATATTAAGTCAAGGTTATTGAGAATTGGATACTAAGCATGCATAACGAATAGTAATTTGAACGATAAAGTTGTTCAACTCTAGGATATCAGAATATAGTAACTCGCATGCTAAATAACAAGTTACATGTTAAAGAAACTTGCTTGATAATAGACAGTCTAACCCTACAAAAGTGTAGAGTTAGCAAACTTGCGTAATTATAATTGAATTAGAAGCAATAACGTACTCAACGAAATTAAACTTGTACAACGAAGTTTTAGGGTTAGAAAACTTGCCTTGAGCACAAGCTAAACCTTACAACTTGAATCTCAATACCCTATATATATGTCATCATGACATAATTAGTCACTACCAAATAAGGTATAGACTTCGCTAGAGTTTATGATAAGCTTACCCGTGATGACCTCGTTCGGGTTCCTTGCTTTCTGGGAGGTCACGACAAACGCTCTCCCTTGAACTACCGGCTTTGACTTTTCTGGGATGGCCTTTGGTGCCTCCATCTCAGCTGGACTTGTCTTCGCTGCACAACAAAATCGGGCTAGGTGACCTTCTCTTCCATAATTGTAACATGCTTTGGACTACTGCGTACAGTTTCGACTGATGTGTCCCTCCCCTCCGGATTTGTAACATACGACCGACGGTCGTTCTCCTTCCTTAACAACAGGTGCTGGTGCTGACGTCCTTCCATCATTATTGAATCTCCTCTTCTTGAAACTCCCACTTTTATTGTCTTGACCATGATTACCACCGAAGTGGTTACCATTTCTAGCATGTTGATTCCCTCCACGTTTGTTGTAGCCGCTTCGATGACTGTTACCACTGGTATTTTCATTCTGCCGGCTGCTTTCTCTTGGTTGCGTTGACTCATTATCGTGCTCCATTAACTGAGCCCAATTTACAACATCTGAATACAAACACAGTTTATGAGAAATAAGATATTGACGTATCTCCGGTTTCAAACCTCTTAAAAACATCCGCATCATTCTCTTCTCATTATCAACTAGGTGGGACGCAAATCAGGATAACTCGATA
This sequence comes from Panax notoginseng, assembly GCA_016801055.1. Taxonomy (NCBI): domain Eukaryota; kingdom Viridiplantae; phylum Streptophyta; class Magnoliopsida; order Apiales; family Araliaceae; genus Panax; species Panax notoginseng. Next base: position 47,761,771 of record CM029014.1, on the reverse strand, counting down.
AACTTAGCTTCGTACTGCGACACAGTCATATTATTCTACTCCAACTTGATGAACTCTACCTCTTTCATGTGACGAATACTTTCGAGAAAGTACTTGTCGTTGAATAGTTCTTGGAACTTCTCTCAAGACATCTTCAGTGCGGTAGGTTGAGTACGCTTTACCGATTCCCACTAATAGTCTGCCTCTCCTCGCAACATAAAGGTGGCAAAGGGAACCTTTTGTTCCTCGGAGAATCCCAAGACATCAAATATTTTGGTGATCTAATTTATCCATGTCTCCGCCTTAAGTGGTTTTGGCTCTCCAATAAACTCCGGTGGTCCCAGCTCCTTGAACTGTTTAGCGGTGACCGTCTGAGAGTTTTCAGTGTTTCCACCAACATTTTGGACGGGAGCCGCTCTCGCCTTATTTTGCATGAATTGCATAAAGCCTCTGAACATTCCATCGTTCATCATTTGATCGTTGTTGTTTACCTGAGGATTATTATCTTCCTGTTGCACATTATCCTGGGTATTTATCTGTGGTGACTCAACGATCTCTTGTGCTTCATTGTTATTCTCAATATTCTCGGAAGTCATTTTTAAATACTGCCACAAAATAAGGGTTAATTAACATATCACATATTATCCTATACTCTGGCTGACCAATCAAATACTAAATAAACTTAGGTAGGTCATACTAGCGAAGGAATTCCCCGTCTCTCCCCTCCTAGTTCTAGTCTCACATCTTAGCCAGAGATCATATCCCTAAGCTTTGATACCAACTGTAACGCCCCTAAAATAGGTATACATTACCCATCTTGGGTCGTCAAATACATGGTATAGAATTCAAATACAACTTAATTATACAACTGTCATGTAAAGTACGACAAAACATAAGCTATGAGTTTTAATACAAATATTGTCGTCTAGACAATATACAAACTCAAATTCAATATTATTACATTTATTTTCCCACTATTTTAGAAAATAGTGAGGACTACTAAGGCAGACATCTGGACTGTCACTCCATTTCCCGACTAGTTCCAGCTACGTTCTCAATTCTTGAAGAGAACAATGAAACAAAAGGGTGAGCTCAACTAGCCCAGTAAGAAATTTTATGACTAAGATAATGCAGAATAATTTATCATTAGCCTTCAACAGTGTTAAACTGATAAAATATATCAAACATCAAGTTTAACTGCAGCGGTACAAGAAATCCATTAGAAGAGTCAAGTAGAGAATAAAATCTACTAACTTCTATGATTTAAAAGATTTTCATCACTTTTATCGCTGAGACTCAGCTTAATAAATAATCCACATCAGCCCTGCACTACGACTAAGGATATTCGTTAGTATCACGACCACAAATTATCCATGCACTACGGGCCAAGAATATTCGTGTTTTCACCAATGGTCATGATCATGCCAACAATTGTCCATCAATGCACTACGGGCCAATGAGGACTTTTATCACATCATTTGTAACATTACGGTCATGATTATACCGAATAATCCCTGGTCATAATCATACCAAGTCCATCTATGTACTACAGGCCACAGATGACTTTCAACAGAATATAAACATAAGGATGATGACAATGATATAAGAATTCAATAAAACAAGTTCAAGGATAAATTTTTAATGATTTATGATTTAATTTATCCAGAAATCAATAACGTCCAAATTGTCGACATGATACTGCTTTCTGGAGTAAAATTCAAGAATGCTCAGAAGAATATTTCCATATAAAGATACTGGATGAAACAAAAATATCCAGGATATTCTAACAGAATAATAACGAATGGAACCAGGTTATGCGTAATCCGCATAGACAGGATATTCCAATAGAATAATAAAGAATGGAACCGGGTCATGCGTAATCTGTACAGACAGAATATTCCAACAGAATAATAAAGAATGGAACTAGGTCATGCGTAATCCGCACAGATAGGATATCCCAACAGAATAATAAAGAATGGAATAACAACAGAATTCACCAGGCATGCGATAGACCACACAGACCGGTTATTCCAACAGAATAATAAAGAATGGAATAACAAACCTTACGAGTATTGAAAGAAAATAACTCTCTTCATGAATACGAAAGAATAATACCCCTTACCTCATAAGAAACTTGATACTAGAATAGTGAGATAGCAGATTTCTCTTCTTCTTTCTCTCTATAATTTCTCTCTATAATAATTGCTCTATAGCTTTAGTTAATTGGTGAGAAATGAAAGAAGTATGATCTTCTATTTATAGAAAAATATAGTTTCGATAATTGCACGTTTTGGGGCTCAAAAAATTACAGTATAATACCTACCTCTTTTTCTTTATTTTTAATTTAGTTCTGCAAGTATTATCAAACTTGCACCACCTCCCCTAATAGTAAATAATATGAATCAATAGTTCAATCATGTGAATCAATAGTTATAATCTTGTGAAAATACGAATTACAGTATAGTACCTCCATCTATACCTCCATTTTTAACTTAGTCATGCAAGTATTATCAATCTTGCACCAACTCCCCTAATAGTACAAGAATGTAAATCAATAGTACACACATGTGAACAAATAGTTATAATCATGTGAGTTAATAGTAATTAATTGCTCATTTATCCGATTAATTACCCGACTGGTCAGTGTAACTTCCAGACATCAACTATTATAGAAATAAATGTCAATTTCTACTAACACAAATAATCCCAACACAATGGAAATATCAATTTTATCTTTAATCAACACGAACTTATTCATCATTAATATTATAACTCATAATATTTAACAACCAGATCATTCCCAGGAAAGAGAGGGCTTTTCGATAAGGATTTCTCCCTATTGGCGTGTAATTAGATGACCAAACCTCTCCTTGACAGAACTTTCTAGACATTGTCAATATTATAAATAATAATATGAATAACTTTTTTGTCTCAATTATTGATTTAATAATATAAAATATTATGAAGATGATACTGTGACCACAATTGAATCAATAATATGAGAGATATGATGCATCAATTACTGTAGCAATAATTGAGTATAACTAAGTGACTTCTCACGTAAGCATCAATAATCAATACCGTGTGCTACTATGCAACCACGCGTATTACTGTACTTTTACTACCGGGTAGTTCAACAGTTTTAACGATAACACTTTCGCAATTATTTTTATAAAAAGATAATTCTGTCGTTTTCTAACTACGACAATACTTCCATTGTGGGGTCCACCAATGATTGTGCCATTGTACGAATATTCCCTGTTAAAATATATATTCCCCAACCAATCGAATATTATATAACCACTTGCTTACTTTATAAAATTTATAAATATTACCCACAACTATAACATTATATCAAATCCACACCATAATATTTAAAAATATATTTCGAGAAAATTATTCTTTATTCATAAAAGTTGGGGTCTTACAACCTCCACTTCTTATGAAATTTCGTCCTCAAAATTAGGGTGCATACCTGGTATGTCGAAGAGGTGAGGATACCTTGACTTGATTTCAGATTCCAACTCCCAGGTCATTTCCTTAACATCGTGGTTTCTCCATAAAACTTTGACTTGAGGTATAACCTTTGAGCGTAGAATATGATCCTTCTTATCCAAGATTTTAATAGGTACTTCTTCATACGTTAAATCTTCTGCTATCTCGTCCAGTTCTAATTTAATAATGTGGTTCGGGTCTTTCACATATTTTCGTAACATAGATATGCGAAAAACGTTATGAACACGAGACATACTTGGCGGTAAGGCGAGTCTATAGGCCACAGTTCCTACTCGATCGAGGATTAAAAATGGGCCAATGAATCAAGGATTGAGCTTTCCTCTCTTTCTAAATCTCGTAACTCCTTTTCATGGAGCAACACGTAACAACACATGATCTCCAATATTGAATTCCACGTCCTTTCGATGAAGATCAGCATAACTCTTTTATCGATCTTGTGAGATTTTTATACGTTGTCGGATCGTTTGAATCTTTTCCGTAGTCATACGTACCAACTCCGGTCCCAATAACATTGCTTCACCCACCTCATCCCAGCATACTGGAGAACGACACTTTCTTCCATACAACGCCTCAAATGGAGCCATGCCAATACTTGCTTGATAACTGTTGTTGTAGGAAAACTCCACCAATGGTAAGAACTTGTCCCAACTTCCCTTGAAGTCAAGGACACAAAGTCTTAATAGATCTTTAAGAGTTTGAATAGTCCTCTCTGGTTGCCCGTCAGTTTGAGAATGATAAGCTGAACTAAATCGTAAATCCGTGCCCCTAGTTTTTTTCAAACTAACCCAAAATCTTGGGTCTCGATCATAAACTATGGATACTGGCATACCATGCAATCTTACAATCTCGTTTATGTACATACGAGCAAGACGTTCAAGTGCATAAGTTTCTCGTATAGGTAAGAAATGAGCCGACTTGGTCAATCTATCAACAATGACCCAAATCGCATCTATGCCTTGAGAACCTTGGGAAGACCGGTAACAAAATCCATAGTAATGTGCCCCCACTTCCATTCTGGAATTTCAAGTGGTTGCAATGGACCTTTTGGTACTTGATGCTCCACCTTGACTCGTTGACAAGTTAGACACCTTGAGATACTCTCTCTTTATATTGCTCCACCAAAATGTATGTCGAAGATCATGATATATTTTGGTACTCCTAAGATGAATTGTAAACGGTGTGTTATGTGCCTCCATCATGATTTTATACTTTAAATCAGGGTCGTTAGAAACACAAAGTCTAGAGTTGACTCGAAGTATTCCTTCTTCATCCATTCTTGCTTCTGGGATAGCACCTTCTTGCACCATCTTCCTCATACGCATCAGCTCCAGGTCTGTAGCTTGAGCAGCTTTAAATTTATCGATTAAAGTCAGTTCTACTCGTATATTCGCTATCATCACATGGGTCTCTGGAGTCTTTAACTCTATCTCCATCCTTTGTAAGTCATATAAAATGGGCCTTTGCGTTGACAATATCGCACTTGTACCCGCATATGATCTTCTACTCAATGCGTCAGCTACCACGTTTGCTTTTCCAGGATGGTATTGGATGGTATGATCATAATCTTTCAGCAGTTCAAGCCAACGTCGTTTTCGCATGTTGAGTTCCTTTTGAGTGAAGAAATATTTAAGACTTTTATGATCCGTATAGATCTCCACCTTCTCTCTATACAGGTAATGCCTCCAAATCTTTAGTACAAAAATGACTGCTGCCAACTCTAGATCATGTGTAGGATAAATCCTCTCATTTTTTGGAGTTGTCGTGAGGCATAGGTTATAACCTTCCCATGTTGCATGAGAACACATCCTAACCCTTTACCCGAAGCATCACTGTAGATGATAAATCCCTTCGAGCCAAATGGTATTGTCAGAACAGGTGCTGAAATGAGTCTCCTCTTGAGTTCTTGAAAACTCTTCTCACATTTCACGCTCCAATCGAATTTTGTATCTTTTTGAGTCAGCTGAGTTAATGGAGTATTGATTCGAGAAAATCCTTCTACGAATCTCCGATAATAACCAGCTAAGCCGAGAAAGCTACGTACTTCGGTCACTGATTTAGGTTGCTCCTAGCTTTGAATAGCTTCAATCTTTACCGGGTCAACAGATATTCCATGACTTGATACTACGTGCCCAAGGAATGCTACTTCCTCAAGCCAAAACTCGTATTTCTTCAACTTGACATAAAACTTGTTCTCACGAAGCTTTTGGAGTATCAGCCTCAAGTGTTGCTCATGATCTTCATGACTTTTGGAATATATTGGGATGTCATCAATAAAGACGATCACAAAGTGATCTAAATATTCCTTGAATACTCGGTTCATCATGTCCATGAAATCAGCAGAGCATTAGTCAATCCAAAAGACATGACTAAGAATTCATAATGTCCGTACCGAGTTCTGAATGCAGTCTTTGGAATATCCTCAGTTTTAACCTTCAGCTGATGATATCCAGAACGAAGATCGATCTTTGAAAAGAATTGTGCTCCTTGTAACTGGTCAAACATGTCATCAATGAGAGGTAACAGATACCTATTCTTGATGGTGACATGGTTCAATTTCCGATAGTTAATACAAAGTTGCATACTCCCATCTTTCTTCTTCACAAATAGAACAGGAGCACCCCAAGGAGACGTACTAGGATGAATGAAACCGATATCTAACAATTCCTGTAGTTGGATTTTTAACTCCTGAAGTTCAATAGGAGCCATTCGATATGGGGCTTTGGAAATAGTTTTTGTACCGGGTTCAAGGTCAATACAAAATTTAATTTCACGCTCTGGGGGTAGGCCAGGAAGTTCTTCAGGGAATACGTCAGGAAATTTATTAACAATAGAAATATCATTCAAAACTGACGTATTTTTATTTAAATTCGTGACATAAGCTAAGAAAGTTTGACATCCGTTTTTTAATAAACGAATAGCTTTATGGCTTGAGATGACAGTGATTGATTTTAATGGTTTGGTTGCTTGAATTCGTATAATAGGTTGGTTAGGAATATAAAAGCTAACAACCTTACGAAAATAATTAATTTTTGCATGATGAGTAGTTAACTAATCAATCCCTAGAATCACGTCAAATGCAAGTATTTTCAATGAAATAAGATTGACAGGTAATGTGAGAGTACCGATTTGAACCAAACAAGACTTATAAACAGTGGATGTAATGAAGGTTTCTCCCAACGGAGTTTCAAGTGATAAGTCAAAGTCTAATTTCTCCGGAGTCAAATTTAAACGTTGAGTGCAAGTAGGAGAAATAAAAGAATGGATAGAACTGGTATCAAATAAGGTATAGACTTCACTAGAATTTATGATAAGCTTACCCGTGATGACCTCATTCGGGTTCCATGCTTTCTGGGAGGTCACAGCAAACGCTCTCCCTTGAACTACCGGCTTTGACTTTTTTGGGACAGCCTTTGGTGCCTCTATCCCAGCTGGACTTATCTTCGGTGCACGACAAAATCGGGCTAGGTGACCTTAACTTCCACAATTGTAACATGCTTTGGACTGCTACGTACAGTTTGGACTGATGTGTCCCTCCCCTCCATATTTGTAACATACGACCGACGGTCGTTCTCTTTCCTTAACAATAGGTGTTGGTGCTGACGTCATTCCATCATTATTGAATCTCTTCTTATTGAAACTCCCACTTTTATTGTCTTGGCCATGATTACCACCACAGTGGTTACCATTTCTGGCATGTTGATTCCCTCCACATTTGTTATCATCGCTTCGATGACTGTTACCACTGGTATTTTCATTCTGCTGGCTGCTTTCTCTTGGTTGCATTGACTCATTATCGCGCTCTAATAATTGAGCCCTATTTACAATATCTGAATACAAACACAGTTTATGAGAAATAAGATATTGACGTATCTCCGGTTTCAAACCTCTTAAAAACATCCGCGTCATTCTCTCCTCATTATCAACCAAGTGGGACGCAAATCGGGACAACACGGCAAACTTAGCTTCGTACTGCGACACGATCATATTATTCTGCTCCAACTTGATGAACTCTATCTCTTTCATGTAACGAATACTTTCAGAAAAATACTTGTCGTTGAATAGTTCTAGGAACTTCTCACAATACATCTTCAGTGCAACAGGTTGAGTACGCTTTACTAATTCCCACCAGTAGTCTGCCTCTGCTCGCAACATAAAGGTGGCAAAGGGAACCTTTTATTCCTCGGAGCATCCCAAGACATCAAATATTTTGGTGATCTGCTTTATCCATGTCTCCGCCTTAAGTGGTTTTCGCTCTCCAATAAACTCCGTTGGTCCCAGGTCCTTGAACTGTTTAGCGGTGACCGTCCGAGAGTTTTCAGTGTTTTCACCTACATTTTGGACAGGAGCCGCTCTCGCCTGATTTTGCATGAATTGCATAAAGCCTCTGAATATTCCATCATTCATCATTTAATCGTTGTTGTTTACCTGAGGATTATTGCTTCCTGTTGCACATTATCCTGGGTATTGATCTGTGGTGACTCAACGATCTCTTGTGCTCCATTGTTATTCTTAATATTCTCGGATGTCATTTTCAAATACTGCCACAAAACAAGGGTTAATTAACATATCACATATTATCCTATACTCTGACCGACCAATTAAATACCAAATAAACTTAGGTAGGTCATACTAGCGAAGGAATTCTCCGTCTCTCCCCTCCTAGTTCTAATCTCACATCTTAGCCAGGGATCATATCCCTAAGCTTTGATACCAACTGTGCCGCCCCCAAATAGGTATACATCACCCATCTTGGGTCGTCAAATATATGGTAAAGAATTCAAATACAACTTAATTATACAACTGTCGTGTAAAGTACGACAAAACATAAGCTGTGAGTCTTAATACAAATATTGTCGTCTAGACAATATACAAACTCAAATTCAATATTATTACATTTATTTTCCCACTATTTCAGAAAATAGTGAGGACGACTAAGGCAGACATCTGGACTGTCACTCTATTCCCCGACTAGTTCTGGCTACGTTCTCAATTCCTGAAGAGAACAATGAAACAAAAGGGTGAGCTCAACTAGCCCAGTAAGAAATATTATGACTAAGATAATGCAGAATAATTTATCGTTAGCCTTCAATAGTGTTAAACTGATAAAATATAACAAATATCAAGTTTAACTGTAGCGGGACAAGCAATCCATTAGAAGAGTCAAGTAGAGAATAAAATCTACTAACTTCTATGATTTAAAAGGTTTTTCATCACTTTTATCATTGAGACTCAGCTTAATAAATAATTCACATCATCCCTGCACTATGGTCGAGGATATTCATTAGTATCACGACCACAAATTATCCATGCACTACGGGCCAAGAATATTCGTGTTTTCACCAATGGTCATGATCATGCCAACAACTGTCCATCAATGCACTACGGGCCAATGAGGACTTTTACCACATCATTTGTAACATTACAGTTATGATTATAACGAATAATCCCTGGTCATAATCATACCAAGTCCATCTATGCACTACAGGCCACAGATGACTTTCAACAGAATATAAACATGAGGATGATGACAATGATATAAGAATTCAATAAAACAAGTTTAAGGATAAATTTTTAAAGATTTATGATTTAATTTATCCAGAAATCAATAATGTCCAAATTGTTAACATGATACTGCTTTGTGGAGTAAAATTCAAGAATGCTCAGAAGAATATTTCCATGTAAAGATACTGGATGAAATGCAAATATCTAGAATATTCTAACAGAATAATAACGAATGGAACCATGTCATGCGTAATCTACACAGACAGGATATTCTAACAGAATAATGAATGGAACCAGGTCATGCGTAATCTGCACAGATAGGATATTCCAACAGAATAATAAAGAATAGAACAAGGTCATGCGTAATCCGCACAGACAGGATATCCCAACAGAATAATAATGAATGGAACCAGGTCATGCGTAATCTGCACAGATAGGATATTCCAACAGAATAATAAAGAATAGAACCAGGTCATGCATAATCCACACAGACATGATATCCCAACAGAATAATAAAGAATGGAATAACAACAGAATTCATTAGGCATGCGATAGACCGCACAGACAGGTTATTCCTACAAAATAATAAAGAATAGAATAACAATCCTTACGAGTATTGAAAGAAAATAACTCTCTTTATGAATACGAAAGAATAATACCCTTTACCTCAGAAGAAATTAGATACTGAAATAGTGAGGTAGCAGACTTCTCTTCTTCTTTCTCTCTATAATTTCTCTCTATAATAATTGCGCTATAGCTTTAGTGAATTGGTGAGAAATGAACGTAGAATGAGCTTCTATTTATAGAAAAATATAGTTTCGATTATTACACGTTTTGAGGCTCAAAAAATTACAGTATAATACCTACCTCTTTTTCTTTATTTTTAATTTAGTCCTGCAAGTATTATCAAACTTGCACCACCTCCCCTAATATTAAAATAATGTGAATCAATAGTTCAATCATGTGAATCAATATTTATAATCATGTGAAAATACGAATTACAGTATAGTACCTCCATCTATACCTCCATTTTTAACTTAGTCATGCAAGTATTATCAATCTTGCACCAATCCCCTAATAGTACAAGAATGTGAATCAATAGTACACACATGTGAACAAATAGTTATAATCATGTGAGTTAATAGCAATTAATTGCTCATTTATCCGATTAATTACCCGACTGGTCAGTGTAACTTCCAGACATCAACTATTATCGAAATAAATGTCAATTTCCACTAACACAAATAATCCCAACACAATGGAAATATCAATTTTATCTTTAATCAACACGAACTTATTCATCATTAATATTATAACTCATAATATTTAACAACCAGATCATTCCCAGAAAAGAGGGGGCTTTTCGATAAGGATTTCTCCCTATTGGCGCACAATTAGATGACCAAACCTCTCCTTGAAAGAACTTTCTAGACATTATCAATATTGCAAATAATAATATGAGTAACTTTGTCGTCTCAATTATTGATTTAATTATATAAAATAGTATGCAGATGATACTGTGACCATAATTGAATCAATAATATGAGAGATATGATGCAGCAATTACTGTATCATAATTGAGTATAACTAAGTGACTTCTCAAGTAAGCATCAATAATCAATACCGTGTGCTACTATGCAACCACGCGTATTACTGTACTTTTACTACCGGGTAGTTCAACAGTTTTAACGGTAACACTTTCGTCGTTATTTTTATAAAAAGATAATTCTGTCGTTTTCTAACTACGACAATACTTCCGTTGTGGGATCTACCAATGATTGTGCCGTCGTACGAATATTCCCTGTTAAAAGGAATATTATCCGACCAATCGAATATTAAATAACCACTTGCTTACTTTGTAAAATTTATAAATATTTCCCACAACTATAACATTATATCAAATCCACACCATAATATTCAAAAATATATTTCGAGAAAATTATTTTTTATTCATAAAAGTTGGGGTCTTACAGCAAGGGTGAGAATAAGATTACCCAGCAAGTTTAAGTTCAATAATTTAACGATATATCATGATTGAAAGGATTTGAATAACAAGCTAGCTATAATTCAACAATATAATTACGAACAAGCACGAACATACTTTTGACTGAACAAGTATTTAACATGAACAAATATATCTGGACCGAATGGTAATGAAGGTGATCAGCCTTTCATACCTGACTTATACATGCAATATGTACAGAGTACAATTCTACAATGGCAATCAACAATGATTATCCATAAACATATCTGAATGAAACAACTCTTATTAGAGTTAAGTAAAACTTTCCTGAACCGTTGATTACCGCTACGTAATTTATAACACTTTATCCGAAGACCTAATATTAGTAATATAGATCTCCAATATTAAAATTATATCATCCTAATATAATACTATTATATATATAGATATACATAGAATAACCTAAACACATTACACATAACACATAACCCTATCAGTCTACAATACACATAGGACTCGGTATCAAGTCAAACTATTGCAGTCTGAGTTGAATCCGACACAAATATGACATCTCGACGGTCTAGTCGGACTTTTATCTAGTCTAAGTTCAATTTAAACTCTGTCTAAACACTTAACCATTATCTCAGATAATTTTAATATTAGTCAAAATATTTTTCAATAGCTCGTAATAATTTTCAAATAATTATTATCATTTATCTTGAATTTTCAATCATTAAAATCGTATTTATATAAATTAAATACCACATAATTCCTTTATCATTAATATTTATTTAATATCAAATATTAATAAAAATTATCACATAGTATTATAATATATTTATAATATATCAAAATATTTTTAATACTTTAAAATTACCTTTATATAATTTTTAAACACTTAAATTCATTATCCGATAATATTAAAATATTAATATTTTTATGACAAAATATCAAAAGTTATATTTTATAACTTAAAATATTTTTATAACACTTAAATTATTTTTATATGATTTTTAAATCATTAATTCTATTTTTCTATAATTTATTTAATATATTTATTAAATAAGTTAACTATCATTAATATTGATTAATTAATGAATTTCATCCTAAAATATTAAAAGTCACTAAAAATAACTTAAAATATTTTATTATACCATAACATTATTTTTTATGTATTAAAATTATTTTTAAATAATTTATTTAATATTATAATTAAATAAATTAAATACCATTTATATTCCAAAAATATTAAATATTTATAAAATTACTCAAAATAATTAAAAACTATTTTTCAGACTTTAAAATAATTTTTCAGAATTTATTTTGTATTTTTAATAATTAAAAACCATTTTTATCTTTTTTAAATAATTTTCAAAAAAATCAGAAATTAAATATAATTAAACCGTCGCTGTAGGCCTTTAGCGACACTTTCTATCGTCTTAGGTGTTCTTGGCCTCAAGAACACTGACAGTCAATGTTTCAAGGGGTCACGTTTGACTGCCCATAATTCTCAATCCAAACATGTTATGTGAATTATTAAACCTTGATCTTGTAGTGTTTATGTAACATTACAAGCAGCAACCACAATCTAGATTATATCATATAACACCAACAAGATTCAAGCCCTCAAAGTCACTGTCAGAAGGTTTCTGGGTTTTCCAGAAACCCAGACAGTTTGACTAGGTACTTTCAAGGTCCAATTAATCTATGTTCCAGTCCGGTTTCGTGTGATATAATGGTTCACATCCGTTGTCCTTATGACAAAGAACAATTATGTACCAATCTTTCAGTCCAACAACATTATAAGCTCCAGATTTGGCTCGGTCAAATGATGTCAAAAAGTATGTTCATCGAGCTTCTGGGTTTTCCAAAAACTGAAATCGTGAACGGATGGTCTAGTTTGACCACCTGTTACGTTCGATTTGTTCAGGATTTAAATGATCTAAAGACACCAATATCAAGTACACATGATAAGATAAAAACCTATTACAACAACATCAACAAAACAACTACAACCTGACAGATCTAGGAGCTTGAACAACTCGTCAAACGGTGAAAAAACCCTTAATGGGTTACCCAGAATTTACCGATCAACATCGGTCAACTCACTTTGATTGTTAATAACTCACGATCTGGACATGAGATGGCTGTGATGCAACTTCCAGATCAAAGACCTCTCACCAGACTATGAATGTAACACTTAAAACAAGAAAAATAATTAACACATAAAGATCTAGAGCGACTGGCATTAGCTTGTCAGACGACTTTTTGGTGTTCTTGGACAGTTTTTGAAAAACACTATTTTGAGGAATTTTAATGCTATGGATCTATGGTATATCACCATAGATCATCATAAAACATCCCTTAACAAAATTTGAAACACATAAACACGAATTTTTACAAAGCATACAAGATCAAAGTGTTAGCTAGGGTTTATACCTTTCTAATGCAAAGCTTTGATTCTTGCTTTCCAATCTGATATCATGGCTACTAAGGGCTGTTTATGTGTATGAGGAACTTGATATATTCGAAGGTTTAGAGAGAGAATGAGTTTGGTGGGAGCTTGGGAACAAATGACAATTATTTGTGACTTTCTCTCTCTTTAATTCTCTTATAATACTTAGATTCAATGTATGATGCTTACATAGCTGCTGAAATAGACTGATTTGCTGGATTTGTAGGTTATGCAAAGTCAGCATTAGGTCACCAACTCTTGATATGGTAAGATTTATAAGATATCTAATAAAAATATACTAAAAGGGCAATTTGGTCATTTGTATTTTATATTTAATGGCATTTTTGACATTTGATCAAACCCTTAGGGTTTAGGGTTTAGAGTTTGAACTATTTAGGGTTTAGGGTTTGAACCCTTTAGGTTTGCAATTTAATTTCCAAGATTTTCGAATTTCGAGTTTCAAAATAGAAAATTAATATTTCTAAATTATATTTAGGATTCAATAATTATATTAAGATTTCCTAATCATAAATTAAATCTTGCTAATTAGGATTAATATTTCCTAATTAAAATCATTAATTTAGCAAATAGAGTCAAAATTGGTCATTGGGGTTTACAACCCACGAATTAGGGTTTTTAAATAGAAAAATAATTTTCTAATTTATAAATTAGATTTCGTAATTAGATTAGGGTTTTCTAATTACTATAACTTGAAAATTAGAATTAATATTTTCTAATTAACATTAAAAGTATTAAATTAACACTTAGGTTTCTCTAATTATAAATTAGGGTTTCAAATCCCGAAATTAGAGTTTTTTAAATTTGAAATTAGGGTTTACTAAATAATTAAGCTTTACCCTAATTAAAATTATAATTAATAGCACTTAAGCAATATAATTCTCTGTTAAGTTCTCAGATTAGGGTTTTCTAATTTCGATTTAGGGTTTCGAAATTCTGGAATTGAAATTAGGATTTTCAGAACCGGTTTCTAGGGTTTCTTATAATTCGCTAGGGTTTTCTGATCGAACGTTGACGTTCTTAATATATACATAGGGTTTATTACAGATCTCGTTTATCTGGTCAACCCTTGACCTTTAACCACATACTGTACACATATACACAGAACATATTCTCTTATTCACCTAATCCTGAATAATTCACCTAAATTCTTCACAGAATTTTGAAATCCTCAAAATTTCTTCTCAAAAATAGCAAACGCATACACTTATTTTCTGTCTAGGTTCTAATATTGAACCTTAAATCAATTAATAAAAATTTTAAAAATATTCAAATTCCCGGGTTGTCACAATACATAATTTAAACAACTCCTAAAACCTTAATTTTTACTTTTAAACTAAGCCATATTCATACATATTTTCATATAAACACACTGTAATATAGTTTTCTTCACCAATTACATGCATATATGAATTAATTGACTATTCTCACATATAACTTATGAAAAACAATTTTATAATAAACAATTATCATATAAAACTATATACACAAGCAATTCATCTTTTACAAAAATTTTACAAAGAACTTTTGGAAGAAGAAGACATCAAAACTTTAAAGAATTTTAAAAAGGGTAAGAGAATACCTTAGTTTTTAGAAGATAATAACTTTCCCTTTGATAAAAAAATCTTTCTTTTTCCCCAATTCCTCTATAGGATTCTCTCAAGCTTTCTCTCACTTTTTCTCTTTTCTTCTTTCTTCTAAGTCTTTCCTCTCTAACTCTATTCTAACTTACGTACTAACCAAAAAGATATAACTTATAATAATAATAATAATATATTAATTACATAATATAAATATAGAGATAACTGATATCAGTTATCTAAGTTTTAAAATTCAAAAGCCATAAGGCTTGTTTGGCTAGGCTAATAAAAATAACCCATTAACTATTACACCTTGTTTGACAAATCTAATTAAAACAATTGGATTACTCATTATACCTTGTTTGATAAAACACAATTAAATTAAAGACTTAATATGCATTAAGGCTTGTTTGGCCAAAACTAAATTAAACTCCTTAATTTATTTTAATAACTCCTTTATAGTAAGGTTATTTGTCACACTTTTATTTAATTAAATTTCAATAATCAATTTAATTAATTCTAATAGCAATTTATTAAATTACTTTATCACAAAAATCAATACCACATAATTATAATTTTCTTCATAATTATAACTTACACATCATTTTAATTACAAATTCAACTTAAAATATAATAACTCATTTAATTATTATAAACTCTCTAACTTAATTATTAAATTAGTATATTATCTCAAAACAATTAATTTTTTAATTCCTTAATTATTTACTTGACAAATAATTAACTAAATCAAATCAAATCAAATTGAACAATTATTTGTTTAACAATAAACATATCCATTAAATACTTATATAATTCAACAAATATTTAATATTACAAATTTAAAAATTATGGAATGTTACATCATTCCCTCCTTACAAGGATTCTGTCCTCAGAATCACAACTCAAACAATCCATTCGTTACATTCTTCCCTACTTACAAAGATTTTATCCCGGAATCGAGACACAGATTAAACAAATAACTCAGGGTAATATTTTATCATTTTATCCTCGATTTCCACGTAGCTTCTTCAGCGTTGGGGTTCCTCCATATCACCTTCACAGAAGGTATAACTTTATTCCTGAGCACCTGTTCTTTCCTGTCAACTATTTGGATAGGAATCTCTTCATAGGACAAGTCTTTATCAAACTGTAATGGTTTGTACTCGATCACGTGCTTGTAATCGGGTTTATATGGTCGTAACACCGATATGTGAAAAACATTGTGAATGTTTTCCAACTCTGGAGGTAGAGCTACCTCGTAAGCCACTTCTCCCACTCTTCGTAGCACTTCAAAGGGTCTAATAAACCTCGGGCTTAGCTTTCCCTTTTTACCGAAATGAATTTTTCCATTCCAAGGAGAAACTTTTAGAAATACGAAAGTTCCTACATCGAATGCACGATCTTGTCTGTGTTGATCAACATACTTTTTCTATCTGCCTTGGGTTGCTACCAATCTTGTCCTGATGAGTTTGACAACCTCAGCAATTTATTGTACCAGTTCTAGTCCTAACAGCTGGCGTTCACCGACTTCATCCCAGCACAGTGGAGTTCTGCACTTTTTGCCGTATAATGCCTCGTAAGGCGGCATGCCGATGCTCGCGTGGTAACTGTAAGACCCCGAATTTTATGAAATAAAAGTATTCAATTTTTCTTATAATTACTATTAAGTAAATGGTTAAATTGATAAATGTTAAAGTTAAGGGTGATATATGAATTTTTTTTTCAAAATACACAAGTGGTTATAAAATATTCATTGTTGTCGGGGAATATTCGTTGTTTGGCGTAGAATATTCTTTTTGTCGGGGAATATTCGTACGACGGCACAGACATTTGTGGGCCCTATAACAGAATAACTGTCGGACGAAGATAACGACAAAAATTGAGTTTTTATAATTAACGGCGTAGTTGTTACTGTTAATACTGTGAAATACCCGGTGGTTAAAATACAGTAATAAACGTTATTGTACAGTAGCACACGGTATTGCACCAATTATTGATTCTTACGTAAGAAGACACTACTCAATAATTGTTACAGTAGTTATTGTTTAAATATTTATTTTATTGATTAAATAATTACT
Organism: Panax notoginseng; assembly: GCA_016801055.1. Classification (NCBI taxonomy): domain Eukaryota; kingdom Viridiplantae; phylum Streptophyta; class Magnoliopsida; order Apiales; family Araliaceae; genus Panax; species Panax notoginseng. The sequence goes on along the minus strand of CM029014.1, from coordinate 47,744,680 downwards.
GCGTTGATATTTTATATTATTGTTGTTTTAATAATTATTGCTGTACAGTATTTTCCTTTATCAGATCAATAATTCATATTATTTGAATTATATTATTAGATAACATTATTGGCAATGTCTAGAAAGTTCTGTCTAAGGAGTGGTTTAGTCATCTAATTGCGCGCCAGTAAGGTGAAATTCTTATTGGAAAGCCCCCTCTTTTCTGAGAACAGTCTGGTTGTCATAAATATGATTCTGTAATATTATTTGTGAATAATTAATTATTATTCATATGATAAGGAAATATATATTTTTATGTGGATATAATTGAGGGATATATTTTTGTGGTTAAAAAATGAGTAGTTAATGTTGAGGTATTTTATCTGTATTTTTTGTCGTAACGGAGGTATTGAAAATCAAATTAGAGTTTTTGAGATATTTTGCGAGGGTTATAATTTTTTAATCCGACCGTTGGATCGTTGTGATTTTTAGATATGTTAACATATATAAGTTGAGTATATGTCCACAAATTTTGGAACCGTTAAAAATGAACATATGATTTGTTATGAATTTTACGAGATGACTGGTTCAGAAATTATTGAATTTTCGGAGTTAATCATTTTGGTGAAAAATTCTAGAATTGGTGGGCCCCACTCTTGGTTGGTGAAGAAATGTGCTGAGATTTTTATTTCAAATGTGGTGGGTGGGAATAGTAGCAGGTAAAGTCATCAGGTTGCAGGTTAAGTCTGCTTCAGCGTTCTAACATTTTTCTATAAATAGAGGGCTAAGTTAAGAATTGAAAATCACACCAGAATTCATAAGTTTTCTCTCTTCTCTCTCTAAATTATTGAGTATATTTTATGAGTATTTAGATACTCTGTGAGTTTCTATTCATCAGTGCAAGTTTCCTTCAGCCTTATACCGATCAGAAGTACTGCTTCTTTTGAGGTAAGGGAATGTAAGGAATAGTAAGGGATTGTAGGGATATTATTTTCTTCTTATATGATATTATTTTATTCATATCATTATGCTGAAATATTGATATGAGTTTTTTTTTTATTCAAATTGGAATTTTTTGTGTCGGGATTACTATTCACGTATACGTTACTATTCACGTATACGACATTATTCACGAATACGATACTGTTCATCGAAAAATAAAATTTTTCTTTTTATCCAAGATGTCTATTATGGTACTATCTTGATTGTATCCATGTTTTGATTCTTTATTTTTGAATTCTGCTTCACAATTGATTATTATGAAGTATTATTATCTTGGATAAACTGTTATACGAATCCAT
>CM029014.1:47679254-47743300 GCA_016801055.1 Panax notoginseng | reverse complement strand
AACAGATATTTCCATTCAATTCACAAACCTTATTATTTCATTGTGTAAATAACCAAGTCACACGTTATCAAACCCGTTCTAACCCTAGAATTTCTTTTTCAATTCCTTCTAGAGTAACAAGTAATTATTGGCCAAATAATTAATCAATAGATGCAAGGCATGATAAACAATTTACTTCAACATAAATATTTGGAATAAACTGAATAACTAATTTATAGCCATAAAGGTTCAATTGAAATCTTAATTAAAGAATTAATCATAACGAAAATAAAAACCAATATCGTTCGCAAATTATCCTTTTTAGTCATTTGGGGGAAAGTAAGGAGGAGAAGAAGAAAACTCTATAGCCAATCATTAGTCTTCAAGTAATCCTTTGTGTAGCCTCCAATGAATGAATAATACTGAATAATTGATAAGGTCCCCTAGAATGCAGCAATATAAGCTTTATATATCCTCCCACAAATCCTAGTCCAAATCAAATTCGTTAATCTTCAATTGAGCAGTCAAACCATTGGTCAACGCACATCTTCGGTTAACAAGACTCACGACCCAGCGCCCGGCGCTGGGATTAACACAGGATAGAGCGCCCCGGAGCTGAAGGTTGAAAGATTTACCATAATTCCATTAAAGCTTAAAATTCCCAAAATGCCCATGCAGCTCCCGAATATGCAAAACAACAACTGAACATAATAAAAATGCTTCTAAAGAACTTGAGAATATAATAATTTAAGTCCAAATATATCAATTCATAGGTATATTACCCAATCATCAATAATTGTTTGTTGTAAAACTGTTTTTCATAGGTTATGTATGGTTATAATCAATTAATTCATGTATGTATGCAATTTGTGAAGAAAACTATATTACAGTGTGTTTATATGAAAATATATGAATATGGCTTAGTTTAAAATAAAATTAAGGTTTAAATTAGTTGTTAATATATATATATATATATATATATTATATATATATATATATATATATATATATATTGACTATTGATTTTGAAAGTAGATGAATAAACATAAACATGATAGTTTGAATTTACTGTTTTGATTGAAAAACAAAGTTACAGTGATGATTTTCATTAAAAATTTCAAAAAATGGAGTTTTATCAAAAACAGTAAAATTGGGTGTTGTAAATTTGATGTTTATGTTATTATGTGAGTAAAAACATGTTAAGAGTCTTTAAATTATGTTATGTTTATATGAAGTCTATATGTGTATTACATGTTAATTAGTTTGTTAGAAAGGAGCTTGTAGCCAAATTAGCTTTTGTTCATGCTGTTGCCGAAGCTGGTCGCCGAAGTCTGGAGTTCGGCGCCGCAGCGCGGCCCAGCAATGTTATTCCCCGCACCGCAGCACCGGTACCATGCCACAGCGCCAACTGCTGACCTGAGTCTCGCGCCGCAGCGCCAGCTCAGCACGGGAGCGCTGGCCCACAGTGTAAACTGTGGCGCCGCAGCACGAGTTAGCAGAATGGACAGACAGTGTAATTTATTTACACAAAAGTCTGAAAAAGTGTTATGTGTTAATAATAGGACTGTTAAATTATGATTACAGTAGTACTAAATTAAGAATGAGCATGTTATCAACGATTAATTAGTATTAGTATTAATATAATTTGAATATGTGATTTGAAAATCAAACCTACATGATGTATATACTTGTTTATATATATAAAATATTGGTAGTGACTAATTATGTCATGATGACATATATATAGGGTATTGAGATTCAAGTTGTAAGGTTTAGCTTGTGCTCAAGGCAAGTTTCCTAACCCTAAAACTTCGTTGTGCAAGTTTAATTTCGTTGAGTACGTTATTGCTTCTAATTCAATTACAATTACGCAAGTTTGCTAACTCTACACTTTTGTAGGGTTAGACTGTCTATTATCAAGCAAGTTTCTTTAATATGTAACTTGTTATTTAGCATGCGAGTTACTATATTCTGATATCCTAGAGTTGAACAACTTTATCGTTCAAATTACTATTCGTTATGCATGCTTAGTATCCAATTCTCAATAACCTTGACTTAATATTGTTCAAGCCTATTATGTTATGATTATTCAATGATTATTGTATTAGATTATTCCTAAAGCATGATATTAATTTACAAATATCGTTTCAGTTATGATTATTCCATAGCATGTAGTTATTTCTGTTGTATTCAACTAATCCTTAGTTGATGACCGTTGAATTCTAAATTACCTTGTATTGTATCCAAACCAAACCAACTTTGGTGTAGACTTGTAATCTAAATACTGAGATGAACAACTCTTTTATTAGAGGTTTACGCTTAGCGTTGAAATGGTTGTGCACAATACATTGTACGAAGGGTTGATACCCCTAAGTACGTGGAGTCCTTATAGTTATATGACTGTTAAAGTTAAAGTTGAAAGATTACTTATAACCGTGGACATGGTTCGTGGTCATTAGACCCTCAGTAGTATGTTTCAGAATGTTAATAGAACATATCATTCAGTTCTATTGAGCCTATTTCTGGCAAATGTTGTAATGTTAATAGAACATACCATTCAGCTCTATTGAGCCTATTATTTGGCAAATATTGTAAAGTTATTTATTCTTATTTCAAGTGAGCTTTGTTTGCTCACTCTTGCATATTTATACACTTATTGCAGCTAAGGTTGAAAAGGTAAATGAACCTACCACTAGCAAAGGAAAGGGAAAAATGTACAAATGATGAAGACTTGTAATTTTATTTTATCATTATGATTATAAACTTTTAATAATGATGTGATGTAATAATTTTAATTTTCGCATTTGAATGATTGTAATTAAAGGTTAGATAACTTGAGAGATTTTTATTAAATGTAATCCTATATGGGCAGATTTTTATTATTCAATTTTATTATGATTGGGTAGTTAGAAATGAATGTTTTGATTAAGTGAACACCAAATTTTGAGGAAATGATGTACCATGATTTGGGGGTGTCACAATATATACCCATATATATATATATATATGTGTGTGTGTGTGTGTGTGTGTGTGTGTGTGTGCACGCGCGCGCGTGTGTGATGGTGTGTGTGTGTGTGAGTGGATGTTATATATATTTTATATATATATTTGTTTTTTATATAAAATAGAATATATTATATTTTATTTGCATAGTACTGCATAGTGTTGCATAGCGTGTGCATAGTGCATCATAGTAAAATCAATTTTTTTTAAAGTTTCAGCCGATTACGCCCGTGAACTTTTTCTCCTGTGCAATCCGTGATTTTCTAATTCAAATAGTATCATGCCATTCTCCTATAAATAAGATATGGCAAAACTATGTTTTTCACCACTAAACTTGGCACGTTTTACTTAATACACCATTGAACTTTTAATTTTTCGAATTACATCACTGAACTAATTATTATTTTAGAATTAAGCCATTCCGTTAAAAAATATTGACAGACGTTAAATAATTGCTGACATGGCGCTGACTTGGCAAAAAAATAAAAAAAATAATGCTGACGTGGCAAAAAAATACGTAATACTCATTTTAAAGTTTTAAAAATAACAAAAACATAATAAAATAAAATAAATTTTTTTAAAAAAATATAATTTTTAATAAAAAATCGATTTTTTTAATAAACATAATTTTTTTAAAAAACATATTTTTTTTAAAAAAATATAAATTTTTTAAAAGAAATATAATTTTTTTAAAAAAACGTAACTTTTAAAAAAAAACATAATTCTTTTAAAAAAACATATTTTTAAAAAAACATAATTTTTTTAAAAAAATATAAAATTTTTTAAAAACGTAATTTTTTTAAACAACGTACTTTTTTTAAAAAAACATAATTTTTTAAAAAAAAACGGAACTTTTTAAAAAAAACATTTTTTTTAAAAACAGATTTTTTTTCAAAAAACAGTTTTTTTTTTCAAAACGTATTTTTTTTAAAATAAGTAAATTTATTAAAAAAAGTCATTTTTTTCAAAAAATAGATTTTTTTAAAAAACATAAATTTTTTAAAAAAAGCATAATTTTTACATAAAATTTTAAAAATCTTTTTTAAAAAAATTATGTTTTAAAAAAATCTGTTTTTTAAAGAAAAAACTGTTTTTTTTTAAAAAAATTGTTTTTTTTTAAAAAATATGTTTTTATGTTTTAAAAAAAATATGTTTTTTAAAAAATTTACTTTTTTTTAAAAAAATTATTTTTTTTAAAAAAAAGTTTTTTTTATCAAGCTGATATTAAATTTGCTTTATTTTGTTATATGAATTTGTTGCACAATTCATTTTAAAATTTAATATCATTCATTTTAAAAAGCACAATTCATAATTTTTTTTAAAAAGCAGATTTTTTTTAAAAAGCATAATTTTTTAAAAAAAACATAATTTTGATTTTTTTTAAAAAAACTGTTTTTTCTAAAAACAGATTTTAAAAAAAAATGAATTTTAAACGTAATTTTTTTAAAATAACAATTTTTTTAAATTTATGTAAAAATTATGCTTTTTTAAAAAAATATGTTTTTGAATAAAATGACGTTTTTTAATAAATTTACGTATTTTAAAAAAATCACGTTTGAAAAAACATCTGTTTTTTTTAAAAAAAATTTGTTTTTTTTAAAAAGTTCCGTTTTTTTAAAAAAATTATGTTTTTTTAAAAAAAAATACGTTGTTTAAAAAAATTACGTTTTTAAAATTTTTTATAAGAGAATTTAAAAACAACAGAATTTAAAAACAACATAGTATGTAAAATCAAGCGGAATATTTTTCATAAATAGTAGACTTACATGTAAATACAAGCTTCATATCCTTGAGCACACAAGAAAACTTAGAAATATACTGAGTACAAGATTTTCGGATGCCTTAAACTGAAAACAAACTTCCTCTCTTATAGGACTGAGGAAAGACACACTTATTACAATAGACAAACAACTTTAACAAAAGCAAACCCACTAAAAAAACTTTAAACCAAATGCTGACGTGTCCTGGAAAAGCTGGAGTCGAAAAGACAGCACTTGACTAGATAAGATAAGAATCTTATCTTAAAAGTCCTGAGATTAAGAACTGGATCACCAAAGATGCTTTAAGCATGCCGACCTTATCTTGGTTGAGAGCAGGGACCACCAAAAGGATTATTAGATGAGGCACTATCATCATCGCTGTCGCGCATGGTGGCTGGGTCATTATTCTTCAGAAAATCTAAAATTTCATCCTTAGAGATTCCCTTAAGGATAGACTTCAATTTTTGCTGAGACGCATCATGCTTATCTATATCACAATCAACAGTATTGGGAGAAAGGTCAGAAATTTTATCTGCATCAAATTTATCCCACCATTTTACTGCCAATTGCCGACACAGCCTATGGACTCCTGTTCCCACATGCTGAGTAGAAATGTAAGACCATCTGAATATCCAAGGGATATCATTAGCACCACAAAAATTGAGTAAAGCCTGGTTGTCATTTAGATTAGCCGAAGTCTGATAATATTTATTAAACTTATCAAGGACCGAAGGGGGAAAAATCTGAGGAACTGGTCCCAAACATAGAACCAAGATTGGAACCAAGCCGAGAAATCCTGAGCCTTTACAGGTTTAACAAATTTAGGATGGAGAAACCAGCTATGAGTGTAGTGCTCATTCTGGTAATACAAAAACTTTTCCCAGGCCAAAGCATAGTCAAAATAATTGAAATATTTCGGCACCATTGATTTGGTTTCGAAGTATTTATGTGACCTAAGATCACCAACCCAGTCCGAAGGGCATAAGACCTTTAAGATCTTGACTGTAGAAAAAGCCAGATTATATTTGTCTCTTGGTTTATGTGATATTTTTATCGAACCAGTTTCAATTAAATTTTTTTCAAAAAACTCCCTTGTTTTAGGAAAGAAAGACAAGAAGATCATGAGAGTACGAAAGATAGAGATCTGCTATCTGCTCAGGGGTTCTAGCCGCATCCATATCTTCAATATCAACCACCTCTCTAATTAAGGTGTCGACGTACTGAGAGTCCAAATCTTTAATCATAGGAACTTGCTCATGAGCTTTTCCTTTATTAAACTGTTTCTTAGATCCAGAAGACTGTCCTCTAAGATAATCAGAAGAGGGTCTTTCCATTGCTGGTTTTGCTGAACGCCTTGGAGACCTGACAATTTGTAAAATGCAAATATTAGGAATATCATGCAGGAATTCTCTAGTTAAGAAATCCGGTAAAGAATTAGAATCTCCTTTAATGAATTCGATATCAAAATCAAAGGCAGATAACAAGGCTTGCCATCTAGCAAAAATTTGTTTAGAAGCAATGTTTTTAATATCTTTTTCCAGAACCTCTTTAGCTGATTTACAATCAACTCTAAGCAGAAATCTCTGATTTAAGAGATCACCTTGAAATTTATTGATACACATAACTATAGAACATATTTCCTTTTTAATAGTGGAATAGTTCTTCTGCGCATCATTCCATTTTCCATAAACGAAACAAACCAAAACTTCTTTCGAATTTTTAATTTGTTTCAGAATCCCTCCATAGCCTTCATCAGAGGCATCAATTTCAACAATTTTAGGGACATCTGGATCAGAAAAATGTAAGCAAGGAAGGATTTTAACTCTAGACTTTATCTTTCTAATTGCCTGAGTACATTCATCCGTCCAAGGAGAAGGCTTTTTATTTAGCCTTTTATAAAGAGGGGCAGCATCCATGGCTAAATCTTCGTAGAAATCTCTGACGTAATTAACACTTCCCAAGAACCTTTGCAGCTGAGTTTTATTCAAGATTTTATCTGGAAATTTATCAGCAAAACTAATGGCTCTATCAATAGGGACATATTTTCCTTGAGAAATTTCAAACCCTAGAAATCTTATTTTTGTTTGAAATAACTGCATCTTGCTAGCAGAGACCACTAACCCTTCTCTCTTAACAGCTGATCTAAACACATTTAAGTGTTTCCAATGTTGATCAATATCCTTAGAAAAAATAAGAACATCGTCAATGTAAACGATCATGAAATCCATAAATGGATTGAAAATTTCGTTCATAATAATCTGGAACTCTGAAGGAGCATTTTTAAGACCAAACCCTAAGACATTCCATTCATAATGTCCGAAGGGAACTGTAAAGGCTATTTTATACTTATCTTCTTCTTTGATTTGAATCTGCCAATATCCACTTTTCATATCAAACTTTGAGAAGATATTTGCTTTTAGCAACCGATTTAACAAATCTCTCTTATTAGGTATAGGATACCTAATCCATCTTAAAACCTTATTTAAAGGTTTATAATTAATTACTAACCTTGGAACTCCTCTTTCAATTTCTGCAGCATTTTCTACATAAAATGCTGAACAAGACCAAGGAGAATAACTTTTACGAATTAATCCTTTTTTAAGAGATCATTTATTTCCTCTTGACAAAGCTTAAGATATCTTTCATTCATCTGAATTGGCCTTACTTTGGTAGGGATAAGCTTCTCGTTGAATCCTTCTATGTAAGGAAGCGAGATAACATGCTTCTTTCTTTTCCAAAAAGCCGTAGGATCTGTGGAGCATATTTCTTTACTTAGATCCTCTTGATAATCTTTAAGCTTTAGTTTAAACTTATCATCTTTAAGATGTTCTTCTATTTTTTTCAATTCTAACTCTTGTTTGAGAAAGAAGAGAAAATCCTCTTTGCGTTTAAGCAAATGATTGACTCCCTGATAACGAGGTTCAGAAATAAAATCAAATCTTACTTCTATCCCCTCCTTATTAGTGCTAATCCCCTTATGATCAATAGCGATTGGGAAAAGCAAACTAATAAAAGGTATACCCAGAATAGCGGCTTGAGCCATATTCTTAACAAGCAGGAAAGGAGTTTCAAAACAAACTCCATTATTGCAAACCACAGCATCGGATAGCTTATAATCAATATTTAGATGAGATCTGTCTGCAGTACTCAGCTTTTGAGCTGTTTTGGAGTAATATTTTGAAGGAACAAGACCTTCAGCCAGACAATTTAAGTCTGCTCCTGAATCAATCAAAGCCTCCGTAGTGACTGAAAATTCATCATTAATAAGAATGGTTATTTTTACATACCATTTTTGAGTAATAACACGATCAATCAAATTAATCTTTAACCCCTTTAATTCACTTGAGATAATTCGTTGATCTTGGATAGCGAACTCAAAAGCTTCATCACCACCGTCATCACTTTCATCCTCAGGAATATGAGATGAACTAACATCCTCAATCTTACCCTTACCCTTATCATCCTTGCTTTTAAGCCAACGGATATCCTTCTTAATTTGCTTGATCTCTCTCTTGAGATCATTAATATCCACTTCATGGGCGTCGTTATTAGCTTGAAGATTAGTAACAAGCCCTTGTAACTCTTTAAGAGTAGGCTCTCTATGCCTTTCATTAACTTTATCAAAAATCTTCTGTAAAGAGTATTGACCAGGGTCAAATCTCTCATCATTATCAGAGGATTTCTTCTTACTTTTAGCAAGTGTGATGTATTTCTCAATCATCTGCCTCTTTTTAACAGAATCTTCAACTTGATCGATGATATCAAGAATAAAGCTGTCTTCTTTGGATAAGACATTAATAGAAAGTCCATTTAAGGCACATAAACAGTCAGCTTTGTTCTCACAAGAACAATCATCTGATTCTTCTCCTGAACCTTCAGATTCTTCATTGTCAGAGATTGAACAAACACTCGAACAGAATGAATTAGAGGAAGAAAATTCTTCTTCATCAGAATCAATGAATACTGCAAGAAGTTGCCGTTTAAGACCTTCATCCGCAACCAACTGATTAATCTTCTTTTTGGTTGTACAGTCAGGACTTTTATGTCCTATTTTCCCACATTTATAACACGTCAGGAGTTTAAACTTAGTCGTTCTTCTTTTAGATGACTCCCTTTTCTTAGGTCTGTCTTCCTTAGTCTGATATTTAGACTTTGATTTCTTATGGTAAGTCTTTCTGGATCTTTTACCATCATTATATCTAGAAGATTCTTTAGAAACCTTCCTTTTCTTTTTATCCTTCGGGATTTCAGCTAGACCGTATTGCTCACAAAAATCTCCTAGAGCCCGTTTTCCTCTAGATCTTTCTTCAGCAATCTGCTTCTGTATCTTTAAGATATTACATAAATCAGCGCCTTCAGCTATAACTTCTGAGGCTAACTCTCCATAGGTATATTCTTCCCAAGGAATAACTCCATCGTTCTTATTCTTCAACCTAGTCTTTACTCTTTGAGAGAATAGAATAGGTAACCCTTCAATGAACTTCTCTTTCCAGTAGTTACTATTACAGTCTGCTCTATTGAAGACTTTGGACAAGAACGTATCACGATAGAATTTAAATTCTGAAAGTGATTTGCACTTTAAGTTGCTCAACTGTTCGTAAGTTCTGGACACTATCAGCTGATTATTTCCTACAAAATGGCGCATAATAGTGTAAAGTAAGGTGTTAACAGCATCTTCCACAAAAATTGGTTCATTACGTTCATCGATTCCCTTTTGAACCTGGAAATTAAAGACACTCTCTTTAACTTCACTAGTGAGAAGATTATCCCACCATAAACCAAGCTGTCCCACAAACCCGGATGCTAACGCTTGAGCAATCCTTTTCTCCGAATTGGCTTTAATTCTAGCCGCTTGAGCAAACATGGTCATCTGCTTAAGGAGAACAATAATTTGATAGTCAGTAAGACCATCTAGATTCCATTCACAGATGTACTCACCATTAAACTGAATACCATCGTTAAACGCTCTATTTTCAAATTGAGCGTCAATCGGAGATGGCCGGTGATAATAGGGTTGATTTTTAATCTTTCCCCATTTTAATCTGTTTATTTGAGGATTATCACTATGTTCTTCTTGGATTTTTTCAAAGATCTCCTCCAGATCTAATCCATCTTTTTTAAGAACTGAAATAGTTGGCCCTTGAGACGTTGATCCCGTTGAATTACGCTTAATCGTTCACTTTTCAAGCCTATTTTTTAATTCTTCAAACATCTCCGTTGAAGTTGAACTAAGCTTAAAATCTTTAGCAAGCTCTGGTGGAGGTTTGAAAAGAACTACTCCAGGTTTGTCTTTTGACATCAATCTTTCTTCCTTTGAGGAAGTCACAAGAATCTCTGCAGGAGAGGGACTAATAGAAAGGGGTTTTTCTTTAGCATTAACCACCTTCTCTATTCTTGTAAGTTGTGTTCCTAGGGATTGTAAAAACAAATTTGTATAATTATTTTGTTCTAATACCTGGTTAATCCCTTGAATTTCTTCAGATTTCCTTTCTGCTTCCTTATCAAAAACCTTTTTATACGGAACGGCTCTGGTTTTTCCTGTTCCAACATAAACTGGAACAGAGGGCGGATGGATAGAATTATGTTTTTTGAAAAAAAAAATCTGTTTTTTTAAAAGAATTATGTTTTTTTAAAAAAGTTCCGTCTTTTAGAAAAAATTATGTTTCGGGTTTTTATTAAAAATTATATTTTTTATAAAAATCTGTTTTATTTTATTATGTTTTTGTTATTTTTAAAACTTTAAAATGAGTATTATGTATTTTTTTTGCCACGTCAACATTATTTTTTTATTTTTTTGCCAAGTCAGCGCCATTTCAGCAATTATTTAACGTCTGTCAATATTTTTTAACGGAATGACTTAATTATAAAATAATAATTAGTTCAGTGATGTAATTCGAAAAATTAAAAGTTCAATGGTGTATTAAGTAAAACGTGCCAAGTTTAGTGGTGAAAAACATAGTTTTGCCAATAAGATACTTAGTTTAGAAATGAAAGTGCCACCAGAATCAGATAATTCTTCTTCTATAACATTAAGCGTATTTCTTTAGAGTTTAATGAAGCTCTAAGTGTAGAAAACAGTGCAAGTTTTCTTCAAGAATATCCCCGCTATACCATTCAGAAGTACTCTCCTTTTAAGGTAAGGTATATTATTTTTGTTCAATATTCGTAAGAAATAATATTTTTTTCCATACTCTGTAGTATGTAAGTAATATTATTTCATTTCAGATTCTGAATTTTACACTCATTTTGTTAAGTATTGCTTTTATACTCCTTGAAATTAGTAAAATATCCTTGAAATTTGTACTTCATCTAGTATCTTTTCACAAGAATATTTTTCTGAACATTCTTATTAAATTTTGATCTTTTCATGCCGGGATACTATTCACGGGGTACTATTCATAAAGTACTATTCACGGGGTACTATTCACCCGAGTACTATTCACCCAGGTACTATTCACGATAAAAATTGATTTCTTTTCTGTCTAAATTATTTTTGATACATGAATATTATTCTTGAATTTTACTCCATAAAACAGTTATTGTTGTGACACCCCCAAATCCTGGTACTTCATTTCCTCAAGATTTGGTGTTCACTTAATCAAAACATTCATTTCTAACTACCCAATTATAATAAAATTGAATAATAAAAACCTGCCCATACATGATTACATTTAATAAAAATCTCCCAGGTTATCTAACCTTTAATTACAATCATTCAAATGCGGAAATTAAAATTATTACATCACTTCATTATTAAAAGTCTATGATCATAATGATAAAAATAAAATTATAAGTTTTCATCACTTGTACATTTTTCCCTTTCCTTTGCTAGTGGTAGGCTCATTTACCTTCTCAACCTTAGCTGCAATAAGTGTATAAATATGCAAGAGTGAGCAAACAAAGCTCACTGGAAATAAGAATGAATAACTTTACAACATTTGCCAAATAATAGGCTCAATTGAATTGAATGGTATGTTCTATTAACATTACAACATTTGCCAGAAATAGGCTCAATAGAACTGAATGATATGTTCTATTAACATTCTGAAACATACTAGTGAGGGTCTAATGACCAAGAACCATGTCCACAGTTATAAGTAATCTTTCAACTTTAACTTTAACAGTCATATGACTATAAGGACTCCACGTACTTAGGGGGATCAACCCTTCGTATAATGTATTGTGTAAGACCCCAAATTATTAATAAATGAAATTTAATTCCTCTATTTATTATTTTGAAATAGTAAGGGTTGATTTGATTAATGTGGTTAGTTATGGGTAAAATGCGCAAATATTTTAAATAAGCAAGTGGTCCTAAAATATTCATTATTGTCGGGGAATATTTGTTTGGTCGTGGAATATTCTTGTTATCGGGGAATATTCGTACGACGGCGCAGCCTTGTGTGGGCCCCATAACGGAAAGCGATTGGATGAAGAAAACGACAAAAAGAAGTTGTTTATAAATAACGACATAGTTGTTACCGTTAATACTGTTGGAATACCCGTGGTTAAAACACAGTAATATGCGTTGTTGCACAGTAGCACACGGTATTGCACCAATTATTGATTCTTACGTAAGAAGGCACTACTCAATAATTGTTACAGTAATTACTGTTCAATATTGTATTTTATTGATTCAATAAGTGCTGCGTTGATATTTTATATTACTGTTGTTTTAATAATTGTCACTACACAGTATTTTCTATTATCGGAACAATAATTCATATTATCTGAATAATATTATTAGATAACATTATTGGCAATGTCTAGAAAGTTCTGTCTAAGGAGAGGTTTGGTCATCTAATTGCGCGCCAGTAAGGAGAGATCCTTATTGGAAAGCCCCCTCTTTCCTGGGAACGGCCTGGTTGCCAGTACTGTGATTCTGTAATATTATTTGTGTATAATTAATTATTGATTTATATGATGAGGAAAATATTGATTTTATGTGGATATAGATGGAGAAAATTTTTAATGTGACAATTGCTGAAAATTAATATTTTATCTTTTTCTGATAAAATAATTCATTTAAATATATTATTTTAATAATATATTGATGATGATATTTTTACAATGAATGTGGGATATATGAGTATATGAGGAGGAAGAGTATTTTTGTGGCATTAAATGATTAACACATGTTTTGTGTGTTGGTGGACACAATTCTTGACCGAAAATTTATTATTGACTGTAAAATCGTCCGTTTGTGGATTTCGGTCAATTTCTGTTTGGAATTTGGAAAAACTTTCTTCTGCAAAGTTGTAGAGAATTGAATTTTCTATAAAAACTCGCGAGATTCGAATTTTCTGATAAAAGGGCTATTTATTATGAATTATTGAAGTTCTGAAGTTCTTCCGAAATAATTGATTTTTGGAAGTTTTAATTATTATTTTTAAGAAAAACGTTTTTTTTTCAATTGAGGGGCATGTGTTAAATGGTTGAAATCAGCTGGTGGTGTGCTTAAGAATTTTGTTTATAAATAATATTATTATATTCAATTTTCTGCTTTGGTGTTCTAAGTATTTTCCTATAAATAGGGTGCTTAGGTTAGAATTGAAAATCACACTAGAAACACAAGTTTCTCTCTATTTCTCTCTCTATATCGAGCGTATTCTTATGAGTATTTGATACTTTGAGTGTTGCTATACGGTGCAAGTTTCCTTCAGCACTATATCTAGTATTCCAGTCAGAAGTACCGTCTTTCCGAGGTAAGGGATGTTATTTCTTCTTAAATGATATTATTTTCTTCAATATCATTATGCCGAAGTATTGATCTGAATTTTTTTTTATCAAATTTGGAACTTTTCATATCGGAGTTACTATTCACGAGTTACTATTCATGAGTTACTATTCACGAGTTACTATTCACCGAAAAATGAAATTTTCTTCTTTTCGTCCAAAATATCTATTCTGGATACTAGCTTTGATTGTATCCATGTTTTGATCATTCTTGAATTTTATTCCACTATGATTATTTATGAGGTATTGCTGGACATGGAATAGCTGAAATACGAATCCTTAACATTTATTATTTTGTTTCACTGGATTCGTTTCCTTAAAAAATATTTTTCATCATCCTCAGTTCTAAATGATGACATAAATGAATATCTTTGGCCTGTAGTGCAAAGATTAATGATTTCTGATGAATATCTTTGGCCCGTAGTGCAAAGATGAACAGGTGTTGAGGTGAACATGACCAACTGATGAATATCTTTGGCCTGTAGTGCAAAGATGACTATATGATTCAAGATATTTATTGATTGATATTACAGGGATAAAATGTTGATGATGGACTTTTAAATTCATAGATAATCGTAGATTTCATTCTCTACGTAACTTCTCTATGAATTATTATTTTCCGCTGCGAATATTGTTTTAAAACTTGTTGTCTATTGTATTCTATTAAATTTTTCCCTGTTGAAGACTAACGATAATTTGTTGTATATTATCTTAGTCATAATATTCTTTACTGGGCTAGTTGAGCTCACCCTTTTCCTTGTTGTTCCATTTTCTTCTCAGGAGGCGAGAATGTAGCAAGTACTAGTCGGGGTATGGAATGGAGGTTCTAGGAAGTTGTTTTAGTAGTCCTCACCATTTTTTTTTGTAAAGTATTGTACCAATAATTGTAATGAGGACTTATTTGAGTGTGGATATTGTCTAGATGACAATATTTGTATTTACACTCACAATTTTTATGTTGTATTAATAAAGTTGTAGTTATTTCTGTACCATGTTATTGACGACTCAGAATGGGTGTTGTATACCTGTTTTGGGGGCGTCACATATTGTGCACAACCATTTCAACGCTAAGCGTAAACCTCTAATAAAAGAGTTGTTCATCTCAGTATTTAGATTACAAGTCCGCACCAAAGTAGGTTTGGTTTGGATACAATACAAGGTAATTTAGAATTCAACGGTCATCAACTAAGGATTAGTTGAATACAACAGAAATAACTACATGCTATGGAATAATCATAGCTGAAACGATATTTGTAAATTAATATCATGCTTTAGGAATAATCTAATAGCATAAACATTGAATAATCATAACATAATAGGCTTGAACAATATTAAGTCAAGGTTATTGAGAATTGGATACTAAGCATGCATAACGAATAGTAATTTGAACGATAAATTTGTTCAACTCTAGGATATCAGAATATAGTAACTCACATGCTAAATAACAAGTTACATATTAGATAAACTTGCTTGATAATAGACAGTCTAACCCTACGAAAGTGTAGAGTTAGCAAACTTGCATAATTGTAATTGAATTAGAAGCAATAACGTACTCAACGAAATTAAACTAGTACAACAAAGTTTTAGGGTCAGAAAACTTGCCTTGAGCACAAGCTAAACCTTACAACTTGAATCTCAATACCCTACATATGTCATCATGACATAATTAGTCGCTACCAACATTTTATATATATAAACAAGTATATACATCATATAGGTTTGATTTTCAAATCACAAATTCAAATTACATTAATACTAATACTCATTAATCATTGATAACATGCTCATTCTTAGTTTAGTACTACTGTAATTATAATTTAACTGTCCTATTATTACCACATAACACTTTTTCAAACTTTGTGTAAAAAAAATATACACTGTCTGACCATTCTGCTAACTCGCGCTGTGGCGCCACAGTTTACACTGTGGTCCGGCGCTGCGGCGTGAGACTCAGGCCAGCAGTTGGTGCTGCGGCGTGGTACCGGCACTGCGGCGCGGGAATAACAATACTGGGCCGCGCTGCGGCGCCGAACTCCAGACTTCGGCGACTAGCTTCGGCAACAACATGAACAAAAGGCAATTTGGCCTACAAGCTCCTTTCTAACAAACTAATTAACATGTAATACACATATAGACTTCATATAAACATAATTTAAAGACTCTCAACATGTTTTTACTCATATAATAACATAAACATCAAATTTACAATACCCAATTTTACTGTTTTTGATAAAAACTCCATTTTTGATATTTCTAGTGAAACTCATCACTGTAACTTTGTTTTTCAACCAAAACAATTAATTCTAAATACTTTGTTTATGTTTATTCATCCTCTTTCAAAAACAATAGTCAATACATAATTTAAACAACTCTTTAAACCTTAATTTTTACTTTTAAACTAAGCCATATTCATACATATTTTCATATAAACATACTGTAATATAGTTTTCTTCACCAATTACATGCATACATGAGTTAATTGACTATTCTCACATATAACTTATGAAAAATAGTTTTTTAACAAACAATTATCATATAAAACTATATACACAAGCAATTCATCTTTTACAAAAATTTTACAAAGAACTTTTGGAAGAAGAAGACAACAAAACTTTAAAGAATTTTAAAAAGGGTAAGAGAATACCTTAGTTTTTAGAAGATGATAACTTTTCCTTTGATCAAAAATCTTTCTTTTTCCCCAATTCCTCTTTAGGATTCTCTTAAGCTTTCTCTCCCTTTTTCTATTTTCTTCTTTCTTCTAAGTATTTCCTCTCTAACTCTATTCTAACTTTCGTACTAAACCAAAAGATATAACGTATAATAATAATAATATATATTAATTACATAATATAATTATAGAGATAACTGATATCAGTTATCTAAGTTTTAAAAATTCAAAAGCCATAAAGCTTGTTTGGCTAGGCTAATAAAACTAACCCATTAACTATTACACCTTGTTTGACAAATCTAATTAAAACAATTGGATTACTCATTATACCTTGTTTGATAAAACACAATTAAATTAAAGACTTAATATGCATTAAGGCTTGTTTGGCCAAAACTAAATTAAACTCCTTTAATTTATTTTAATAACTCCTTTATAGTAAGGTTATTTGTCACACTTCTATTTAATTAAATTTCAATAATCAATTTAATTAATTCTAATGACAATTTATTAAATTACTTTAACACATAAATCAATACCACATAATTATAATTTCCTTCATAATTATAACTAACACATCATTTTAATTACAAATTCAACTTAAAATATAATAACTCATTTAATTATTATAAACTCTCTAACTTAATTATTAAATTAAATTAGTATATTATCTCATAACAATTAATTTTCTTAATTCCTTAATTATTTACTTAACAAATAATTAACTAAATCAAATCAAATCAATGTGTTGTGCACAACCATTTCAACGCTAAGCGTAAACCTCTAATAAAAGAGTTGTTCATCTCAGTATTTAGATTACAAGTTCGCACCAAAGTAGGTTTGGTTTGTATACAATACAAGGTAATTTAGAATTCAACGGTCATCAACTAAGGATTAGTTGAATACAACAGAAATAACTACATGCTATGGAATAATCATAACTGAAACGATATTTGTAAATTAATATCATGCTTTAGGAATAATCTAATACAATAATCATTGAATAATCATAACATAATAGGCTTGAACAATATTAAGTCAAGGTTATTGAGAATTGGATACTAAGCATGCATAACGAATAGTAATTTGAACGATAAAGTTGTTCAACTCTAGGATATCAGAATATAGTAACTCGCATGCTAAATAACAAGTTACATATTAAAGAAACTTGCTTGATAATAGACAGTCTAACCCTACAAAAGTGTAGAGTTAGCAAACTTGCGTAATTATAATTGAATTAGAAGCAATAACGTACTCAACGAAATTAAACTTGTACAACGAAGTTTTAGGGTTAGAAAACTTGCCTTGAGCACAAGCTAAACCTTACAACTTGAATCTCAATACCCTATATATATGTCATCATGACATAATTAGTCACTACCAAATAAGGTATAGACTTCGCTAGAGTTTATGATAAGCTTACCCGTGATGACCTCGTTCGGGTTCCTTGCTTTCTGGGAGGTCACGACAAACGCTCTCCCTTGAACTACCGGCTTTGACTTTTCTGGGATGGCCTTTGGTGCCTCCATCTCAGCTGGACTTGTCTTCGCTGCACAACAAAATCGGGCTAGGTGACCTTCTCTTCCATAATTGTAACATGCTTTGGACTACTGCGTACAGTTTCGACTGATGTGTCCCTCCCCTCCGGATTTGTAACATACGACCGACGGTCGTTCTCCTTCCTTAACAACAGGTGCTGGTGCTGACGTCCTTCCATCATTATTGAATCTCCTCTTCTTGAAACTCCCACTTTTATTGTCTTGACCATGATTACCACCGAAGTGGTTACCATTTCTAGCATGTTGATTCCCTCCACGTTTGTTGTAGCCGCTTCGATGACTGTTACCACTGGTATTTTCATTCTGCCGGCTGCTTTCTCTTGGTTGCGTTGACTCATTATCGCGCTCCATTAACTGAGCCCAATTTACAACATCTGAATACAAACACAGTTTATGAGAAATAAGATATTGACGTATCTCCGGTTTCAAACCTCTTAAAAACATCCGCATCATTCTCTTCTCATTATCAACTAGGTGGGACGCAAATCAGGATAACTCGATAAACTTAGCTTCGTACTGTGACACAGTCATATTATTCTACTCCAACTTGATGAACTCTACCTCTTTCATGTGACGAATACTTTCGAGAAAGTACTTGTCGTTGAATAGTTCTTGGAACTTCTCTCAAGACATCTTCAGTGCGGTAGGTTGAGTACGCTTTACCGATTCCCACTAATAGTCTGCCTCTCCTCGCAACATAAAGGTGGCAAAGGGAACCTTTTGTTCCTCGGAGAATCCCAAGACATCAAATATTTTGGTGATCTAATTTATCCATGTCTCCGCCTTAAGTGGTTTTGGCTCTCCAATAAACTCCGGTGGTCCCAGCTCCTTGAACTGTTTAGCGGTGACCGTCTGAGAGTTTTCAGTGTTTCCACCAACATTTTGGACGGGAGCCGCTCTCGCCTTATTTTGCATGAATTGCATAAAGCCTCTGAACATTCCATCGTTCATCATTTGATCGTTGTTGTTTACCTGAGGATTATTATCTTCCTGTTGCACATTATCCTGGGTATTTATCTGTGGTGACTCAACGATCTCTTGTGCTTCATTGTTATTCTCAATATTCTCGGAAGTCATTTTTAAATACTGCCACAAAATAAGGGTTAATTAACATATCACATATTATCCTATACTCTGGCTGACCAATCAAATACTAAATAAACTTAGGTAGGTCATACTAGCGAAGGAATTCCCCGTCTCTCCCCTCCTAGTTCTAGTCTCACATCTTAGCCAGAGATCATATCCCTAAGCTTTGATACCAACTGTAACGCCCCTAAAATAGGTATACATTACCCATCTTGGGTCGTCAAATACATGGTATAGAATTCAAATACAACTTAATTATACAACTGTCATGTAAAGTACGACAAAACATAAGCTATGAGTTTTAATACAAATATTGTCGTCTAGACAATATACAAACTCAAATTCAATATTATTACATTTATTTTCCCACTATTTTAGAAAATAGTGAGGACTACTAAGGCAGACATCTGGACTGTCACTCCATTTCCCGACTAGTTCCAGCTACGTTCTCAATTCTTGAAGAGAACAATGAAACAAAAGGGTGAGCTCAACTAGCCCAGTAAGAAATTTTATGACTAAGATAATGCAGAATAATTTATCATTAGCCTTCAACAGTGTTAAACTGATAAAATATATCAAACATCAAGTTTAACTGCAGCGGTACAAGAAATCCATTAGAAGAGTCAAGTAGAGAATAAAATCTACTAACTTCTATGATTTAAAAGATTTTCATCACTTTTATCGCTGAGACTCAGCTTAATAAATAATCCACATCAGCCCTGCACTACGACTAAGGATATTCGTTAGTATCACGACCACAAATTATCCATGCACTACGGGCCAAGAATATTCGTGTTTTCACCAATGGTCATGATCATGCCAACAATTGTCCATCAATGCACTACGGGCCAATGAGGACTTTTATCACATCATTTGTAACATTACGGTCATGATTATACCGAATAATCCCTGGTCATAATCATACCAAGTCCATCTATGTACTACAGGCCACAGATGACTTTCAACAGAATATAAACATAAGGATGATGACAATGATATAAGAATTCAATAAAACAAGTTCAAGGATAAATTTTTAATGATTTATGATTTAATTTATCCAGAAATCAATAACGTCCAAATTGTCGACATGATACTGCTTTCTGGAGTAAAATTCAAGAATGCTCAGAAGAATATTTCCATATAAAGATACTGGATGAAACAAAAATATCCAGGATATTCTAACAGAATAATAACGAATGGAACCAGGTTATGCGTAATCCGCATAGACAGGATATTCCAATAGAATAATAAAGAATGGAACCGGGTCATGCGTAATCTGTACAGACAGAATATTCCAACAGAATAATAAAGAATGGAACTAGGTCATGCGTAATCCGCACAGATAGGATATCCCAACAGAATAATAAAGAATGGAATAACAACAGAATTCACCAGGCATGCGATAGACCACACAGACCGGTTATTCCAACAGAATAATAAAGAATGGAATAACAAACCTTACGAGTATTGAAAGAAAATAACTCTCTTCATGAATACGAAAGAATAATACCCCTTACCTCATAAGAAACTTGATACTAGAATAGTGAGATAGCAGATTTCTCTTCTTCTTTCTCTCTATAATTTCTCTCTATAATAATTGCTCTATAGCTTTAGTTAATTGGTGAGAAATGAAAGAAGTATGATCTTCTATTTATAGAAAAATATAGTTTCGATAATTGCACGTTTTGGGGCTCAAAAAATTACAGTATAATACCTACCTCTTTTTCTTTATTTTTAATTTAGTTCTGCAAGTATTATCAAACTTGCACCACCTCCCCTAATAGTAAATAATATGAATCAATAGTTCAATCATGTGAATCAATAGTTATAATCTTGTGAAAATACGAATTACAGTATAGTACCTCCATCTATACCTCCATTTTTAACTTAGTCATGCAAGTATTATCAATCTTGCACCAACTCCCCTAATAGTACAAGAATGTAAATCAATAGTACACACATGTGAACAAATAGTTATAATCATGTGAGTTAATAGTAATTAATTGCTCATTTATCCGATTAATTACCCGACTGGTCAGTGTAACTTCCAGACATCAACTATTATAGAAATAAATGTCAATTTCTACTAACACAAATAATCCCAACACAATGGAAATATCAATTTTATCTTTAATCAACACGAACTTATTCATCATTAATATTATAACTCATAATATTTAACAACCAGATCATTCCCAGGAAAGAGAGGGCTTTTCGATAAGGATTTCTCCCTATTGGCGTGTAATTAGATGACCAAACCTCTCCTTGACAGAACTTTCTAGACATTGTCAATATTATAAATAATAATATGAATAACTTTTTTGTCTCAATTATTGATTTAATAATATAAAATATTATGAAGATGATACTGTGACCACAATTGAATCAATAATATGAGAGATATGATGCATCAATTACTGTAGCAATAATTGAGTATAACTAAGTGACTTCTCACGTAAGCATCAATAATCAATACCGTGTGCTACTATGCAACCACGCGTATTACTGTACTTTTACTACCGGGTAGTTCAACAGTTTTAACGATAACACTTTCGCAATTATTTTTATAAAAAGATAATTCTGTCGTTTTCTAACTACGACAATACTTCCATTGTGGGGTCCACCAATGATTGTGCCATTGTACGAATATTCCCTGTTAAAATATATATTCCCCAACCAATCGAATATTATATAACCACTTGCTTACTTTACAAAATTTATAAATATTACCCACAACTATAACATTATATCAAATCCACACCATAATATTTAAAAATATATTTCGAGAAAATTATTCTTTATTCATAAAAGTTGGGGTCTTACAACCTCCACTTCTTATGAAATTTCGTCCTCAAAATTAGGGTGCATACCTGGTATGTCGAAGAGGTGAGGATACCTTGACTTCATTTCAGATTCTAACTCCCAGGTCATTTCCTTAACATCGTGGTTTCTCCATAAAACTTTGACTTGAGGTATAACCTTTGAGCGTAGAATATGATCCTTCTTATCCAAGATTTTAATAGGTACTTCTTCATACGTTAAATCTTCTGCTATCTCGTCCAGTTCTAATTTAATAATGTGGTTCGGGTCTTTCACATATTTTCGTAACATAGATATGCGAAAAACGTTATGAACACGAGACATACTTGGCGGTAAGGCGAGTCTATAGGCCACAGTTCCTACTCGATCGAGGATTAAAAATGGGCCAATGAATCAAGGATTGAGCTTTCCTCTCTTTCTAAATCTCGTAACTCCTTTTCATGGAGCAACACGTAACAACACATGATCTCCAATATTGAATTCCACGTCCTTTCGATGAAGATCAGCATAACTCTTTTATCGATCTTGTGAGATTTTTATACGTTGTCGGATCGTTTGAATCTTTTCCGTAGTCATACGTACCAACTCCGGTCCCAATAACATTGCTTCACCCACCTCATCCCAGCATACTGGAGAACGACACTTTCTTCCATACAACGCCTCAAATGGAGCCATGCCAATACTTGCTTGATAACTGTTGTTGTAGGAAAACTCCACCAATGGTAAGAACTTGTCCCAACTTCCCTTGAAGTCAAGGACACAAAGTCTTAATAGATCTTTAAGAGTTTGAATAGTCCTCTCTGGTTGCCCGTCAGTTTGAGAATGATAAGCTGAACTAAATCGTAAATCCGTGCCCCTAGTTTTTTTCAAACTAACCCAAAATCTTGGGTCTCGATCATAAACTATGGATACTGGCATACCATGCAATCTTACAATCTCGTTTATGTACATACGAGCAAGACGTTCAAGTGCATAAGTTTCTCGTATAGGTAAGAAATGAGCCGACTTGGTCAATCTATCAACAATGACCCAAATCGCATCTATGCCTTGAGAACCTTGGGAAGACCGGTAACAAAATCCATAGTAATGTGCCCCCACTTCCATTCTGGAATTTCAAGTGGTTGCAATGGACCTTTTGGTACTTGATGCTCCACCTTGACTCGTTGACAAGTTAGACACCTTGAGATACTCTCTCTTTATATTGCTCCACCAAAATGTATGTCGAAGATCATGATATATTTTGGTACTCCTAAGATGAATTGTAAACGGTGTGTTATGTGCCTCCATCATGATTTTATACTTTAAATCAGGGTCGTTAGAAACACAAAGTCTAGAGTTGACTCGAAGTATTCCTTCTTCATCCATTCTTGCTTCTGGGATAGCACCTTCTTGCACCATCTTCCTCATACGCATCAGCTCCAGGTCTGTAGCTTGAGCAGCTTTAAATTTATCGATTAAAGTCAGTTCTACTCGTATATTCGCTATCATCACATGGGTCTCTGGAGTCTTTAACTCTATCTCCATCCTTTGTAAGTCATATAAAATGGGCCTTTGCGTTGACAATATCGCACTTGTACCCGCATATGATCTTCTACTCAATGCGTCAGCTACCACGTTTGCTTTTCCAGGATGGTATTGGATGGTATGATCATAATCTTTCAGCAGTTCAAGCCAACGTCGTTTTCGCATGTTGAGTTCCTTTTGAGTGAAGAAATATTTAAGACTTTTATGATCCGTATAGATCTCCACCTTCTCTCTATACAGGTAATGCCTCCAAATCTTTAGTACAAAAATGACTGCTGCCAACTCTAGATCATGTGTAGGATAAATCCTCTCATTTTTTGGAGTTGTCGTGAGGCATAGGTTATAACCTTCCCATGTTGCATGAGAACACATCCTAACCCTTTACCCGAAGCATCACTGTAGATGATAAATCCCTTCGAGCCAAATGGTATTGTCAGAACAGGTGCTGAAATGAGTCTCCTCTTGAGTTCTTGAAAACTCTTCTCACATTTCACGCTCCAATCGAATTTTGTATCTTTTTGAGTCAGCTGAGTTAATGGAGTATTGATTCGAGAAAATCCTTCTACGAATCTCCGATAATAACCAGCTAAGCCGAGAAAGCTACGTACTTCGGTCACTGATTTAGGTTGCTCCTAGCTTTGAATAGCTTCAATCTTTACCGGGTCAACAGATATTCCATGACTTGATACTACGTGCCCAAGGAATGCTACTTCCTCAAGCCAAAACTCGTATTTCTTCAACTTGACATAAAACTTGTTCTCACGAAGCTTTTGGAGTATCAGCCTCAAGTGTTGCTCATGATCTTCATGACTTTTGGAATATATTGGGATGTCATCAATAAAGACGATCACAAAGTGATCTAAATATTCCTTGAATACTCGGTTCATCATGTCCATGAAATCAGCAGGAGCATTAGTCAATCCAAAAGACATGACTAAGAATTCATAATGTCCGTACCGAGTTCTGAATGCAGTCTTTGGAATATCCTCAGTTTTAACCTTCAGCTGATGATATCCAGAACGAAGATCGATCTTTGAAAAGAATTGTGCTCCTTGTAACTGGTCAAACATGTCATCAATGAGAGGTAACAGATACCTATTCTTGATGGTGACATGGTTCAATTTCCGATAGTTAATACAAAGTTGCATACTCCCATCTTTCTTCTTCACAAATAGAACAGGAGCACCCCAAGGAGACGTACTAGGATGAATGAAACCGATATCTAACAATTCCTGTAGTTGGATTTTTAACTCCTGAAGTTCAATAGGAGCCATTCGATATGGGGCTTTGGAAATAGTTTTTGTACCGGGTTCAAGGTCAATACAAAATTTAATTTCACGCTCTGGGGGTAGGCCAGAAAGTTCTTCAGGGAATACGTCAGGAAATTTATTAACAATAGAAATATCATTCAAAACTGACGTATTTTTGTTTAAATTCGTGACATAAGCTAAGAAAGTTTGACATCCGTTTTTTAATAAACGAATAGCTTTATGGCTTGAGATGACAGTGATTGATTTTAATGGTTTGGTTGCTTGAATTCGTATAATAGGTTGGTTAGGAATATAAAAGCTAACAACCTTACGAAAATAATTAATTTTTGCATGATGAGTAGTTAACTAATCAATCCCTAGAATCACGTCAAATGCAAGTATTTTCAATGAAATAAGATTGACAGGTAATGTGAGAGTACCGATTTGAACCAAACAAGACTTATAAACAGTGGATGTAATGAAGGTTTCTCCCAACGGAGTTTCAAGTGATAAGTCAAAGTCTAATTTCTCCGGAGTCAAATTTAAACGTTGAGTGCAAGTAGGAGAAATAAAAGAATGGATAGAACTGGTATCAAATAAGGTATAGACTTCACTAGAATTTATGATAAGCTTACCCGTGATGACCTCATTCGGGTTCCATGCTTTCTGGGAGGTCACAGCAAACGCTCTCCCTTGAACTACCGGCTTTGACTTTTTTGGGACAGCCTTTGGTGCCTCTATCCCAGCTGGACTTATCTTCGGTGCACGACAAAATCGGGCTAGGTGACCTTAACTTCCACAATTGTAACATGCTTTGGACTGCTACGTACAGTTTGGACTGATGTGTCCCTCCCCTCCATATTTGTAACATACGACCGACGGTCGTTCTCTTTCCTTAACAATAGGTGTTGGTGCTGACGTCATTCCATCATTATTGAATCTCTTCTTATTGAAACTCCCACTTTTATTGTCTTGGCCATGATTACCACCACAGTGGTTACCATTTCTGGCATGTTGATTCCCTCCACATTTGTTATCATCGCTTCGATGACTGTTACCACTGGTATTTTCATTCTGCTGGCTGCTTTCTCTTGGTTGCATTGACTCATTATCGCGCTCTAATAATTGAGCCCTATTTACAATATCTGAATACAAACACAGTTTATGAGAAATAAGATATTGACGTATCTCCGGTTTCAAACCTCTTAAAAACATCCGCGTCATTCTCTCCTCATTATCAACCAAGTGGGACGCAAATCGGGACAACACGGCAAACTTAGCTTCGTACTGCGACACGATCATATTATTCTGCTCCAACTTGATGAACTCTATCTCTTTCATGTAACGAATACTTTCAGAAAAATACTTGTCGTTGAATAGTTCTAGGAACTTCTCACAATACATCTTCAGTGCAACAGGTTGAGTACGCTTTACTAATTCCCACCAGTAGTCTGCCTCTGCTCGCAACATAAAGGTGGCAAAGGGAACCTTTTATTCCTCGGAGCATCCCAAGACATCAAATATTTTGGTGATCTGCTTTATCCATGTCTCCGCCTTAAGTGGTTTTCGCTCTCCAATAAACTCCGTTGGTCCCAGGTCCTTGAACTGTTTAGCGGTGACCGTCCGAGAGTTTTCAGTGTTTTCACCTACATTTTGGACAGGAGCCGCTCTCGCCTGATTTTGCATGAATTGCATAAAGCCTCTGAATATTCCATCATTCATCATTTAATCGTTGTTGTTTACCTGAGGATTATTGCTTCCTGTTGCACATTATCCTGGGTATTGATCTGTGGTGACTCAACGATCTCTTGTGCTCCATTGTTATTCTTAATATTCTCGGATGTCATTTTCAAATACTGCCACAAAACAAGGGTTAATTAACATATCACATATTATCCTATACTCTGACCGACCAATTAAATACCAAATAAACTTAGGTAGGTCATACTAGCGAAGGAATTCTCCGTCTCTCCCCTCCTAGTTCTAATCTCACATCTTAGCCAGGGATCATATCCCTAAGCTTTGATACCAACTGTGCCGCCCCCAAAATAGGTATACATCACCCATCTTGGGTCGTCAAATATATGGTAAAGAATTCAAATACAACTTAATTATACAACTGTCGTGTAAAGTACGACAAAACATAAGCTGTGAGTCTTAATACAAATATTGTCGTCTAGACAATATACAAACTCAAATTCAATATTATTACATTTATTTTCCCACTATTTCAGAAAATAGTGAGGACGACTAAGGCAGACATCTGGACTGTCACTCTATTCCCCGACTAGTTCTGGCTACGTTCTCAATTCCTGAAGAGAACAATGAAACAAAAGGGTGAGCTCAACTAGCCCAGTAAGAAATATTATGACTAAGATAATGCAGAATAATTTATCGTTAGCCTTCAATAGTGTTAAACTGATAAAATATAACAAATATCAAGTTTAACTGTAGCGGGACAAGCAATCCATTAGAAGAGTCAAGTAGAGAATAAAATCTACTAACTTCTATGATTTAAAAGGTTTTTCATCACTTTTATCATTGAGACTCAGCTTAATAAATAATTCACATCATCCCTGCACTATGGTCGAGGATATTCATTAGTATCACGACCACAAATTATCCATGCACTACGGGCCAAGAATATTCGTGTTTTCACCAATGGTCATGATCATGCCAACAACTGTCCATCAATGCACTACGGGCCAATGAGGACTTTTACCACATCATTTGTAACATTACAGTTATGATTATAACGAATAATCCCTGGTCATAATCATACCAAGTCCATCTATGCACTACAGGCCACAGATGACTTTCAACAGAATATAAACATGAGGATGATGACAATGATATAAGAATTCAATAAAACAAGTTTAAGGATAAATTTTTAAAGATTTATGATTTAATTTATCCAGAAATCAATAATGTCCAAATTGTTAACATGATACTGCTTTGTGGAGTAAAATTCAAGAATGCTCAGAAGAATATTTCCATGTAAAGATACTGGATGAAATGCAAATATCTAGAATATTCTAACAGAATAATAACGAATGGAACCATGTCATGCGTAATCTACACAGACAGGATATTCTAACAGAATAATGAATGGAACCAGGTCATGCGTAATCTGCACAGATAGGATATTCCAACAGAATAATAAAGAATAGAACAAGGTCATGCGTAATCCGCACAGACAGGATATCCCAACAGAATAATAATGAATGGAACCAGGTCATGCGTAATCTGCACAGATAGGATATTCCAACAGAATAATAAAGAATAGAACCAGGTCATGCATAATCCACACAGACATGATATCCCAACAGAATAATAAAGAATGGAATAACAACAGAATTCATTAGGCATGCGATAGACCGCACAGACAGGTTATTCCTACAAAATAATAAAGAATAGAATAACAATCCTTACGAGTATTGAAAGAAAATAACTCTCTTTATGAATACGAAAGAATAATACCCTTTACCTCAGAAGAAATTAGATACTGAAATAGTGAGGTAGCAGACTTCTCTTCTTCTTTCTCTCTATAATTTCTCTCTATAATAATTGCGCTATAGCTTTAGTGAATTGGTGAGAAATGAACGTAGAATGAGCTTCTATTTATAGAAAAATATAGTTTCGATTATTACACGTTTTGAGGCTCAAAAAATTACAGTATAATACCTACCTCTTTTTCTTTATTTTTAATTTAGTCCTGCAAGTATTATCAAACTTGCACCACCTCCCCTAATATTAAATAATGTGAATCAATAGTTCAATCATGTGAATCAATATTTATAATCATGTGAAAATACGAATTACAGTATAGTACCTCCATCTATACCTCCATTTTTAACTTAGTCATGCAAGTATTATCAATCTTGCACCAACTCCCCTAATAGTACAAGAATGTGAATCAATAGTACACACATGTGAACAAATAGTTATAATCATGTGAGTTAATAGCAATTAATTGCTCATTTATCCGATTAATTACCCGACTGGTCAGTGTAACTTCCAGACATCAACTATTATCGAAATAAATGTCAATTTCCACTAACACAAATAATCCCAACACAATGGAAATATCAATTTTATCTTTAATCAACACGAACTTATTCATCATTAATATTATAACTCATAATATTTAACAACCAGATCATTCCCAGAAAAGAGGGGGCTTTTCGATAAGGATTTCTCCCTATTGGCGCACAATTAGATGACCAAACCTCTCCTTGAAAGAACTTTCTAGACATTATCAATATTGCAAATAATAATATGAGTAACTTTGTCGTCTCAATTATTGATTTAATTATATAAAATAGTATGCAGATGATACTGTGACCATAATTGAATCAATAATATGAGAGATATGATGCAGCAATTACTGTATCAATAATTGAGTATAACTAAGTGACTTCTCAAGTAAGCATCAATAATCAATACCGTGTGCTACTATGCAACCACGCGTATTACTGTACTTTTACTACCGGGTAGTTCAACAGTTTTAACGGTAACACTTTCGTCGTTATTTTTATAAAAAGATAATTCTGTCGTTTTCTAACTACGACAATACTTCCGTTGTGGGATCTACCAATGATTGTGCCGTCGTACGAATATTCCCTGTTAAAAGGAATATTATCCGACCAATCGAATATTAAATAACCACTTGCTTACTTTGTAAAATTTATAAATATTTCCCACAACTATAACATTATATCAAATCCACACCATAATATTCAAAAATATATTTCGAGAAAATTATTTTTTATTCATAAAAGTTGGGGTCTTACAGCAAGGGTGAGAATAAGATTACCCAGCAAGTTTAAGTTCAATAATTTAACGATATATCATGATTGAAAGGATTTGAATAACAAGCTAGCTATAATTCAACAATATAATTACGAACAAGCACGAACATACTTTTGACTGAACAAGTATTTAACATGAACAAATATATCTGGACCGAATGGTAATGAAGGTGATCAGCCTTTCATACCTGACTTATACATGCAATATGTACAGAGTACAATTCTACAATGGCAATCAACAATGATTATCCATAAACATATCTGAATGAAACAACTCTTATTAGAGTTAAGTAAAACTTTCCTGAACCGTTGATTACCGCTACGTAATTTATAACACTTTATCCGAAGACCTAATATTAGTAATATAGATCTCCAATATTAAAATTATATCATCCTAATATAATACTATTATATATATAGATATACATAGAATAACCTAAACACATTACACATAACACATAACCCTATCAGTCTACAATACACATAGGACTCGGTATCAAGTCAAACTATTGCAGTCTGAGTTGAATCCGACACAAATATGACATCTCGACGGTCTAGTCGGACTTTTATCTAGTCTAAGTTCAATTAAACTCTGTCTAAACACTTAACCATTATCTCAGATAATTTTAATATTAGTCAAAATATTTTTCAATAGCTCGTAATAATTTTCAAATAATTATTATCATTTATCTTGAATTTTCAATCATTAAAATCGTATTTATATAAATTAAATACCACATAATTCCTTTATCATTAATATTTATTTAATATCAAATATTAATAAAAATTATCACATAGTATTATAATATATTTATAATATATCAAAATATTTTTAATACTTTAAAATTACCTTTATATAATTTTTAAACACTTAAATTCATTATCCGATAATATTAAAATATTAATATTTTTATGACAAAATATCAAAAGTTATATTTTATAACTTAAAATATTTTTATAACACTTAAATTATTTTTATATGATTTTTAAATCATTAATTCTATTTTTCTATAATTTATTTAATATATTTATTAAATAAGTTAACTATCATTAATATTGATTAATTAATGAATTTCATCCTAAAATATTAAAAGTCACTAAAAATAACTTAAAATATTTTATTATACCATAACATTATTTTTTATGTATTAAAATTATTTTTAAATAATTTATTTAATATTATAATTAAATAAATTAAATACCATTTATATTCCAAAAATATTAAATATTTATAAAATTACTCAAAATAATTAAAAACTATTTTTCAGACTTTAAAATAATTTTTCAGAATTTATTTTGTATTTTTAATAATTAAAAACCATTTTTATCTATTTTTAAATAATTTTCAAAAAAATCAGAAATTAAATATAATTAAACCGTCGCTGTAGGCCTTTAGCGACACT
This sequence comes from Panax notoginseng, assembly GCA_016801055.1. Classification (NCBI taxonomy): domain Eukaryota; kingdom Viridiplantae; phylum Streptophyta; class Magnoliopsida; order Apiales; family Araliaceae; genus Panax; species Panax notoginseng. Next base: position 47,712,704 of record CM029014.1, on the reverse strand, counting down.
TTCTATCGTCTTAGGTGTTCTTGGCCTCAAGAACACTGACAGTCAATGTTTCAAGGGGTCACGTTTGACTGCCCATAATTCTCAATCCAAACATGTTATGTGAATTATTAAACCTTGATCTTGTAGTGTTTATGTAACATTACAAGCAGCAACCACAATCTAGATTATATCATATAACACCAACAAGATTCAAGCCCTCAAAGTCACTGTCAGAAGGTTTCTGGGTTTTCCAGAAACCCAGACAGTTTGACTAGGTACTTTCAAGGTCTAATTAATCTATGTTCCAGTCCGGTTTCGTGTGATATAATGGTTCACATCCGTTGTCCTTATGACAAAGAACAATTATGTACCAATCTTTCAGTCCAACAACATTATAAGCTCCAGATTTGGCTCGGTCAAATGATGTCAAAAAGTATGTTCATCGAGCTTCTGGGTTTTCCAAAAACTGAAATCGTGAACGGATGGTCTAGTTTGACCACCTGTTACGTTCGATTTGTTCAGGATTTAAATGATCTAAAGACACCAATATCAAGTACACATGATAAGATAAAAACCTATTACAACAACATCAACAAAACAACTACAACCTGACAGATCTAGGAGCTTGAACAACTCGTCAAACGGTGAAAAACCCTTAATGGGTTACCCAGAATTTACCCGATCAACATCGGTCAACTCACTTTGATTGTTAATAACTCACGATCTGGACATGAGATGGCTGTGATGCAACTTCCAGATCAAAGACCTCTCACCAGACTATGAATGTAACACTTAAAACAAGAAAAATAATTAACACATAAAGATCTAGAGCGACTGGCATTAGCTTGTCAGACGACTTTTTGGTGTTCTTGGACAGTTTTTGAAAAACACTATTTTGAGGAATTTTAATGCTATGGATCTATGGTATATCACCATAGATCATCATAAAACATCCCTTAACAAAATTTGAAACACATAAACACGAATTTTTACAAAGCATACAAGATCAAAGTGTTAGCTAGGGTTTATACCTTTCTAATGCAAAGCTTTGATTCTTGCTTTCCAATCTGATATCATGGCTACTAAGGGCTGTTTATGTGTATGAGGAACTTGATATATTCGAAGGTTTAGAGAGAGAATGAGTTTGGTGGGAGCTTGGGAACAAATGACAATTATTTGTGACTTTCTCTCTCTTTAATTCTCTTATAATACTTAGATTCAATGTATGATGCTTACATAGCTGCTGAAATAGACTGATTTGCTGGATTTGTAGGTTATGCAAAGTCAGCATTAGGTCACCAACTCTTGATATGGTAAGATTTATAAGATATCTAATAAAAATATACTAAAAGGGCAATTTGGTCATTTGTATTTTATATTTAATGGCATTTTTGACATTTGATCAAACCCTTAGGGTTTAGGGTTTAGAGTTTGAACTATTTAGGGTTTAGGGTTTGAACCCTTTAGGTTTGCAATTTAATTTCCAAGATTTTCGAATTTCGAGTTTCAAAATAGAAAATTAATATTTCTAAATTATATTTAGGATTCGATAATTATATTAAGATTTCCTAATCATAAATTAAATCTTGCTAATTAGGATTAATATTTCCTAATTAAAATCATTAATTTAGCAAATAGAGTCAAAATTGGTCATTGGGGTTTACAACCCACGAATTAGGGTTTTAAATAGAAAAATAATTTTCTAATTTATAAATTAGATTTCGTAATTAGATTAGGGTTTTCTAATTACTATAACTTGAAAATTAGAATTAATATTTTCTAATTAACATTAAAAGTATTAAATTAACACTTAGGTTTCTCTAATTATAAATTAGAGTTTCAAATCCCGAAATTAGAGTTTTTTAAATTTGAAATTAGGGTTTACTAAATAATTAAGCTTTACCCTAATTAAAATTATAATTAATAGCACTTAAGCAATATAATTCTCTGTTAAGTTCTCAGATTAGGGTTTTCTAATTTCGATTTAGGGTTTCAAAATTCTGGAATTGAAATTAGGATTTTCAGAACCGGTTTCTAGGGTTTCTTATAATTCGCTAGGGTTTTCTGATCGAACGTTGACGTTCTTAATATATACATAGGGTTTATTACAGATCTCGTTTATCTGGTCAACCCTTGACCTTTAACCACATACTGTACACATATACACAGAACATATTCTCTTATTCACCTAATCCTGAATAATTCACCTAAATTCTTCACAGAATTTTGAAATCCTCAAAATTTCTTCTCAAAAATAGCAAACGCATACACTTATTTTCTGTCTAGGTTCTAATATTGAACCTTAAATCAATTAATAAAAATTTTAAAAATATTCAAATTCCCGGGTTGTCACAATACATAATTTAAACAACTCCTAAAACCTTAATTTTTACTTTTAAACTAAGCCATATTCATACATATTTTCATATAAACACACTGTAATATAGTTTTCTTCACCAATTACATGCATATATGAATTAATTGACTATTCTCACATATAACTTATGAAAAACAATTTTATAATAAACAATTATCATATAAAACTATATACACAAGCAATTCATCTTTTACAAAAATTTTACAAAGAACTTTTGGAAGAAGAAGACATCAAAACTTTAAAGAATTTTAAAAAGGGTAAGAGAATACCTTAGTTTTTAGAAGATAATAACTTTCCCTTTGATAAAAAAATCTTTCTTTTTCCCCAATTCCTCTATAGGATTCTCTCAAGCTTTCTCTCACTTTTTCTCTTTTCTTCTTTCTTCTAAGTCTTTCCTCTCTAACTCTATTCTAACTTACGTACTAACCAAAAAGATATAACTTATAATAATAATAATAATATATTAATTACATAATATAAATATAGAGATAACTGATATCAGTTATCTAAGTTTTAAAAATTCAAAAGCCATAAGGCTTGTTTGGCTAGGCTAATAAAAATAACCCATTAACTATTACACCTTGTTTGACAAATCTAATTAAAACAATTGGATTACTCATTATACCTTGTTTGATAAAACACAATTAAATTAAAGACTTAATATGCATTAAGGCTTGTTTGGCCAAAACTAAATTAAACTCCTTTAATTTATTTTAATAACTCCTTTATAGTAAGGTTATTTGTCACACTTTTATTTAATTAAATTTCAATAATCAATTTAATTAATTCTAATAGCAATTTATTAAATTACTTTATCACAAAAATCAATACCACATAATTATAATTTTCTTCATAATTATAACTTACACATCATTTTAATTACAAATTCAACTTAAAATATAATAACTCATTTAATTATTATAAACTCTCTAACTTAATTATTAAATTAGTATATTATCTCAAAACAATTAATTTTTTAATTCCTTAATTATTTACTTGACAAATAATTAACTAAATCAAATCAAATCAAATTGAACAATTATTTGTTTAACAATAAACATATCCATTAAATACTTATATAATTCAATAAATATTTAATATTACAAATTTAAAATTATGGAATGTTACATCATTCCCTCCTTACAAGGATTCTGTCCTCAGAATCACAACTCAAACAATCCATTCGTTACATTCTTCCCTACTTACAAAGATTTTATCCCCGGAATCGAAGACACAGATTAAACAAATAACTCAGGGTAATATTTTATCATTTTATCCTCGAGTTCCCACGTAGCTTCTTCAGCGTTGGGGTTCCTCCATATCACCTTCACAGAAGGTATAACTTTATTCCTGAGCACCTGTTCTTTCCTGTCAACTATTTGGATAGGAATCTCTTCATAGGACAAGTCTTTATCAAACTGTAATGGTTTGTACTCGATCACGTGCTTGTAATCGGGTTTATATGGTCGTAACACCGATATGTGAAAAACATTGTGAATGTTTTCCAACTCTGGAGGTAGAGCTACCTCGTAAGCCACTTCTCCCACTCTTCGTAGCACTTCAAAGGGTCTAATAAACCTCGGGCTTAGCTTTCCCTTTTTACCGAAATGAATTTTCCATTCCAAGGAGAAACTTTTAGAAATATGAAAGTTCCTACATCGAATGCACGATCTTGTCTGTGTTGATCAACATACTTTTTCTATCTGCCTTGGGCTGCTACCAATCTTGTCTTGATGAGTTTGACAACCTCAGCAATTTATTGTACCAGTTCTAGTCCTAACAGCTGGCGTTCACCGACTTCATCCCAGCACAGTGGAGTTCTGCACTTTTTGCCGTATAATGCCTCGTAAGGCGGCATGCCGATGCTCACGTGGTAACTGTAAGACCCCGAATTTTATGAAATAAAAGTATTCAATTTTTCTTATAATTACTATTAAGTAAATGGTTAAATTGATAAATGTTAAAGTTAAGGGTGATATATGAATTTTTTTTTCAAAATACACAAGTGGTTATAAAATATTCATTGTTGTCGGGGAATATTCGTTTGGTCGTAGAATATTCTTTTTGTCGGGGAATATTCGTACGACGGCACAGACATTTGTGGGCCCTATAACAGAATAACTGTCGGACGAAGATAACGACAAAAATTGAGTTTTTATAATTAACGGCGTAGTTGTTACTGTTAATACTGTTGAAATACCCGGTGGTTAAAATACAGTAATAAACGTTATTGTACAGTAGCACACGGTATTGCACCAATTATTGATTCTTACGTAAGAAGACACTACTCAATAATTGTTACAGTAGTTATTGTTTAATATTTTATTTTATTGATTCAATAATTACTGCGTTGATATTTTATATTATTGTTGTTTTAATAATTATTGCTGTACAGTATTTTCCTTTATCAGATCAATAATTCATATTATTTGAATTATATTATTAGATAACATTATTGGCAATGTCTAGAAAGTTCTGTCTAAGGAGTGGTTTGGTCATCTAATTGCGCGCCAGTAAGGTGAAATTCTTATTGGAAAGCCCCCTCTTTTCTGAGAACAGTCTGGTTGTCATAAATATGATTCTGTAATATTATTTGTGAATAATTAATTATTGATTCATATGATAAGGAAATATTTATTTTATGTGGATATAATTGAGGGATATATTTTTGTGGTTAAAAATGAAGTAGTTAATGTTGAGGTATTTTATCTGTATTTTTTGTCGTAACGGAGGTATTGAAAATCAAATTAGAGTTTTTGAGATATTTTGCGAGGGTTATAATTTTTAATCCGACCGTTGGATCGTTGTGATTTTTAGATATGTTATACATATATAAGTTGAGTATATGTCCACAAATTTTGAACCGTTAAAAATGAACATATGATTTGTTATGAATTTTACGAGATGACTGGTTCAAAAATTATTGAATTTTCGGAGTTAATCATTTTGGTGAAAAATTCTAGAATTGGTGGGCCCCACTCTTGGTTGGTGAAGAAATGTGCTGAGATTTTTATTCAAATGTGGTGGGTGGGAATAGTAGCAGGTAAAGTCATCAGGTTGCAGGTTAAGTCTGCTTCAGCGTTCTAACATTTTTCTATAAATAGAGGGCTAAGTTAGAATTGAAAATCACACCAGAATTCATAAGTTTTCTCTCTTTCTCTCTCTAAATTATTGAGTGTATTTTATGAGTATTTAGATACTCTGTGAGTTTCTATTCATCAGTGCAAGTTTCCTTCAGCCTTATACCGATTAGAAGTACTGCTCTTTTGAGGTAAGGGATTGTAAGGAATAGTAAGGGATTGTAAGGGATATTATTTTCTTCTTAAATGATATTATTTTATTCAATATCATTATGCTGAAATATTGATATGAGTTTTTTTTTATCAAATTTGGAATTTTTTGTGTCGGGATTACTATTCACGTATACGTTACTATTCACGTATACGACATTATTCACGAATACGATACTATTCATCGAAAAATAAAATTTTTCCTTTTTATCCAAGATGTCTATTATGGTTACTATATTTGATTGTATCCATGTTTTGATCTTTATTTTTGAATTCTGCTTCACAATTGATTATTATGAAGTATTATTGATCTTGGATAAACTGTTATACGAATCCATACTATTTGTCCTTCTGTCTCACTGGATTCGTTTTCTTTAAGATATTTTTCATCATCCTCAGTCCTAAATGATGATTTTACTGAATATCTTTGGCCTGTAGTGCAAAGATGTATGATTACTTGATGAATATCTTTGGCCTGTAGTGCAAAGATGTATGATTAACTGATAAATATCTTTGGCCTGTAGTGCAAAGATGAACAGGTGTTGAGATGAACATGACTGATAGGTGATACAAATGAATATCTTTGGCCTGTAGTGCAAAGATGAATATTTGGATAAAGATGATTATTACAGGGATAAAATATTGATGATGAACTTTTAAATTTTAGAAGATAGTAGAATTCTTTCTCTACTTGACTCTTCTAATGGTTTGCTGTTTTCGTTGCAGTTGTTGATCTAAAACTTGTTGTCGATTATATTCTATCAGATTTTTCCCTGTTGAAGACTAACGACAATTTGTTGTATATTATCTTAGTCATAATATTCTTTACTGGGCTAGTTGAGCTCACCCTTTTCTTTTTTGTTCCATTTGTCTTCTCAGGAAGTGAGAACATAGCAGGATCCAGTCGGGGTATGGAGTGATTATTCTAGAAAGATATTTTAGCAGTCCTCACTATTTCTGTAAAATAGTGTTTGAATAATTGTAATGAAGATTTATTTGAGTGTGGATATTGTCCAGAAGACAATATTTGTATTTAAACTCACAGTAAGTGTTGTCGTATTTTGCACGACAATTGTATTATTGAAGTTGTAGTTTGCTTTCTGTACCATATATTTGGGGACTCAGAATGGGTGTTGTATACCTATTTTGGGGGCGTCACAGTTGGTATCAGAGCTTAGGGATATGGTCTCTGGCGGAGATCAGAGAATATAACTAGGAGGGGAGAGATGAGTAAATCCTTCGCTAGTGTGTCCTACCTAAGCTTATTTGTTGGTCAGTCATAATATCGGGATATTATGTGATTTGTTAATTTGTTCAATTAACACTTGTTTTGAAGCTATATTCTAGAATGATATCTAAAATACAGGAGATGAGCAATGGAGAAATCATGATGACAGGGAAGATGGAATTTGAAATGAAAGCAAGGTATTCTCAACTCCTTAAAATACCAGGTACGTAAATTTTAGGGACGAAATTTCATAAGGAGGGGATATTGTAAGACCCCGAATTTTATGAAATAAAAGTATTCAATTTTTCTTATAATTACTATTCAGTAAATGGTTAAATTGATAAAGGTTAAAGTTAAGGGTGATATATGAATTTTTTTTTCAAAATACACAAGTGGTTATAAAATATTCATTGTTGTCGGGAAATATTCGTTTGGTCGTGGAATATTCTTTTTGTCGGGGAATATTCGTACGACGGCACAGACATTTGTGGGCCCTATAACAGAATAACTGTCGGATGAAGATAACGACAAAAATTAAGTTTTTATAATTAACGGCGTAGTTGTTACTGTTAACACTGTTGAAATACTCGGTGGTTAAAATACAGTAATACGCGTTATTGTACAGTAGCACACGGTATTGCACCAATTATTGATTCTTACGTAAGAAGACACTACTCAATAATTGTTAGAGTTGTTATTGTTCAATATTTTATTTTATTGATTCAATAATTACTGCGTTGATATTTTATATTATTGTTGTTTTAATAATTATTGCTGTACAGTATTTTCCTTTATCAGATCAATAATTCATATTATTTGAATTATATTATTAGATAACATTATTGGCAATGTCTAGAAAGTTCTGTCTAAGGAGTGGTTTGGTCATCTAATTGCGCGCCAGTAAGGTGAAATTCTTATTGGAAAGCCCCCTCTTTTCTGAGAACAGTCTGGTTGTCATAAATGTGATTCTGTAATATTATTTGTGAACAATTAATTATTGATTCATATGATAAAAAAATATTTATTTTATGTGGATATAATTGAGGGATATATTTTTGTGGTTAAAAATGAAGTAGTTAATGTTGAGGTATTTTATCTGTATTTTTTGCCGGAACGGAGGTATTGAAAATCAAATTAGAGTTTTTGAGATATTTTGCGAGGGTTATAATTTTTAATCCGACCGTTGGATCGTTGTGATTTTTGGATATGTTATACATATATAAGTTGAGTATATGTCCACAAATTTTGAACCGTTAAAAATGAATATATGATTTGTTATGAATTTTACGAGATGACTGGTTCAGAAATTGTTGAATTTTCGGAGTTAATCATTTTGGTAAAAAATTCTAGAATTGATGGGCCCCACTCTTGGTTGGTGAAGAAATATGCTGAGATTTTTATTCAAATGTGGTGGGTGAGAATAGTAGCAGGTAAAATCATCAGGTTGCAGGTTAAGTCTGCTTCGGCGTGTTAACATTTTTCTATAAATAGAGGGCTAAGTTAGAATTGAAAATCACACCAGAATTCATAAGTTTTCTCTCTTTCTCTCTCTAGATTATTGAGTGTATTTTGTGAGTATTTAGATACTCTGTGAGTTTCTATTCATCAGTGCAAGTTTCCTTCAGCCTTATGCCGATCAGAAGTACTGCTCTTTTGAGGTAAGGGATTGTAAGGAATAGTAAGGGATTGTAAGGGATAGTAAGGGATATTATTTTCTTCTTAAATGATATTATTTTATTCAATATCATTATGCTGAAATATTGATATGAGTTTTTTTTATCAAATTTAGAACTTTTTGTGTCGGGATTACTATTCACGTATACGGCACTATTCACGAATACGACACTATTCATCGAAAAATAAAATTTTTCCTTTTTATCCAAGATGTCTATTATGGTTACTATATTTGATTGTATCCATGTTTTGATCTTTATTTTTGAATTCTGCTTCACAATTGATTATTATGAAGTATTATTGATCTTGGATAAACTGTTATACGAATCCATAATATTTGTCCTTCTGTCTCACTAGATTCGTTTTCTTTAAGATATTTTTCATCATCCTCAGTCCTAAATGATGATTTTACTGAATATCTTTGGCCTGTAGTGCAAAGATGTATGATTACTTGATGAATATCTTTGGCCTGTAGTGCAAAGATGTATGATTACCTGATGAATATCTTTGGCCTGTAGTGCAAAGATGAACATGTGTTGAGATGAACATGACTGACAGGTGATACAAATGAATATCTTTGGCCTGTAGTGCAAAGATGAATATTTGGATAAAGATGATTATTACAGGGATAAAATATTGATGATGAACTTTTAAATTTTAGAAGATAGTAGAATTCTTTCTCTACTTGACTCTTCTAATGATTTGTTGTTTCCGCTGCAGTTGTTGATCTAAAACTTGTTGTCGATTATATTCTATCAGATTTTTCCCTGTTGAAGACTAACGATAATTTGTTGTATATTATCTTAGTCATAATATTCTTTACTGGGCTAGTTGAGCTCACCATTTTCCTTTTTGTTCCATTTTTCTTCTCAAGAGGTGAGAACATAGCAGGATCCAGTCGGGGTATGGAGTGATGGTTCTAGAAAGATATTTTAGCAGTCCTCACTATTTCTGTAAAATAGTGTTTGAATAATTGTAATGAGGATTTATTTGAGTGTGGATATTGTCCAGAAGACAATATTTGTATTTAAACTCACAGTAAGTGTTGTCGTATTTTGCACGACAATTGTATTATTGAAGTTGTAGTTTGCTTTCTGTACCATGTATTTGGCGACTCAGAATGGGTATTGTATACCTATTTTGGGGGCGTCACAGTTGGTATCAGAGCTTAGAGATATGGTCTTTGGCGGAGATCAAAGAATATAACTAGGAGGGGAGAGATGAGTAAATCCTTCGCTAGTGTGTCCTACCTAAGCTTATTTGTTGGTCAGTCATAATATCGGGATATTATGTGATTTGTTAATTTGTTCAATTAACCCTTGTTTTGAAGCTATATTCTAGAATGATATCTAAAATACAGGAGATGAGCAATGGAGAAATCATGATGACAGGGAAGATGGAATCTGAAATGAAAGCAAGGTATTCTCAACTCCTTGAAATACCAGGTACGTAAATTTCGGGGACGAAATTTCATAAGGAGGGGATATTGTAAGACCCCGAATTTTATGAAATAAAAGTATTCAATTTTTCTTATAATTACTATTCAGTAAATGGCTAAATTGATAAATGTTAAAGTTAAGGGTGATATATGAATTTTTTTTCAAATTACACAAGTGGTTATAAAATATTCATTGTTGTCGGGGAATATTCGTTTGGTCGTGGAATATTCTTTCTATCGGGGAATATTCGTACGACGACAGAAACATTTGTGGGCCCCATAACAGAATAACTGTCGGATGAAAATAACGATAAAAATTGAGTTTTTATAATTAACGACGTAGTTGTTACTGTTAACACTGTTGAAATACCCGGTGGTTAAAATACAGTAATACGCGTTATTGTACAGTAGCACACGGTATTGCACCAATTATTGATTCTTACGTAAGAAGACACTACTCAATAATTGTTATAGTAGTTATTGTTCAATATTTTATTTTATTGATTCAATAATTGCTGCGTTGATATTTTATATTATTGTTGTTTTAATAATTGTTGCTATACAGTATTTTCCTTTATCAGATCAATAATTCATATTATTTGAATAATATTATTAGATAACATTATTGGTAATGTCTAGAAAGTTCTGTCTAAGGAGAGGTTTGGTCATCTAATTGCGCGCCAGTAAGGTAAAATTCTTATTGGAAAGCCCCCTCTTTCCTGGGAACAGTCTGGTTGTCATAAATGTGATTCTGTAATATTATTTATGAATAATTAATTATTAATTCATATGATAAGAAATATTTATTTTATGTGGATATAATTGAGGGATATATTTTTGTGGTTAAAAATGAAGTAGTTAATGTTGAGGTATTTTATCTGTATTTTTTGTCGGAACGGAGTATTGAAAATCAAATTAGAGTTTTTGAGATATTTTGCGAGGGTTATAATTTTTAATCCGACCGTTGGATCGTTGTGATTTTTGGATATGTTATACATATATAAGTTGAGTATATGTCCACAAATTTTGAACCGTTAAAAATGAACATATGATTTGTTATAAATTTTACGAGATGACTGGTTCAGAAATTGTTGAATTTTCGGAGTTAATCATTTTGGTGAAAAATTCTAAAATTGGTGGGCCTCACTCTTGGTTGGTGAAGAAATGTGCTGAGATTTTTATTCAAATATGGTGGGTGGGAATAGTAGCAGGTAAAGTCATCAGGTTGCAGGTTAAGTCTGCTTCGGCGTGCTAACATTTTTCTATAAATAGAGGGCTAAGTTAGAATTGAAAATCACACCAGAATTCATAAGTTTTCTCTCTTTCTCTCTCTAGATTATTGAGTGTATTTTGTGAGTATTTAGATACTCTGTGAGTTTCTATTCATCAGTTCAAGTTTCCTTCAGCCTTATACCGATCAGAAGTACTGCTCTTTTGAGGTAAGGGATTGTAAGGAATAGTAAGGGATTGTAAGGGATAGTAAGGGATATTATTTTCTTCTTAAATGATATTATTTTATTCAATATCATTATGCTGAAATATTGATATGAGTTTTTTTTTTATCAAATTTGGAACTTTTTGTGTCGGGATTACTATTCACGTATACGTTACTATTCACGTATACGGCACTATTCACGAATACGACACTATTCATCGAAAAATAAAATTTTTCCTTTTTATCCAAGATGTCTATTATGGTTACTATCTTTGATTGTATCCATGTTTTGATCTTTATTTTTGAATTCTGCTTCACAATTGATTATTATGAAGTATTATTGATCTTGGATAAACTGTTATACGAATCCATACTATTTGTCCTTCTGTCTCACTGGATTCGTTTTCTTTAAGATATTTTTCATCATCCTCAGTCCTAAATGATGATTTTACTGAATATCTTTGGCCTGTAGTGCAAAGATGTATGATTACTTGATGAATATCTTTGGCCTGTAGTGCAAAGATGTATGATTACCTGATGAATATCTTTGGCCTGTAGTGCAAAGATGAACAGGTGTTGAGATGAACATGACTGACAGGTGATACAAATGAATATCTTTGGCCTGTAGTGCAAAGATGAATATTTGGATAAAGATGATTATTACAGGGATAAAATATTGATGATGAACTTTTAAATTTTAGAAGATAGTAGAATTCTTTCTCTACTTGACTCTTCTAATGGTTTGCTGTTTTCGCTGCAGTTGTTGATCTAAAACTTGTTGTCGATTATATTCTATCAGATTTTTTCCTGTTGAAGACTAACGATAATTTGTTGTATATTATCTTAGTCATAATATTCTTTACTGGGCTAGTTGAGCTCACCCTTTTTCTTTTTGTTCCATTTTTCTTCTCAAGAGGTGAGAACATAGCAGGATCCAGTCGGGGTATGGAGTGATTGTTCTAGAAAGATATTTTAGCAGTCCTCACTATTTCTGTAAAATAGTGTTTGAATAATTGTAATGAGGATTTATTTGAGTGTGGATATTGTCCAGAAGACAATATTTGTATTTAAACTCATAGTAAGTGTTGTCGTATTTTGCACGACAATTGTATTATTGAAGTTGTAGTTTGCTTTCTGTACCATGTATTTGGTGACTCAGAATGGGTGTTGTATACCTATTTTGGGGGCGTCACAGTTGGTATCAGCGCTTAGGAATATGGTCTCTGGCAGAGATCAGAAAATATAACTAGGAGGGGAGAGATGAGTAAATCCTTCGCTAGTGTGTCCTACCTAAGCTTATTTGTTGGTCAGTCATAATATCAGGATATTATGTGATTTGTTAATTTGTTCAATTAACCCTTGTTTTGAAGCTATATTCTAGAATGATATCTAAAATACAGGAGATGAGTAATGAGGAAATCATGATGACAGGGAAGATGGAATCTGAAATGAAAGCAAGGTATTCTCAACTCATTGAAATACCAGGTACGTAAATTTTGGGGACGAAATTTCATAAGGAGGGGATATTGTAAGACCCCGAATTTTATGAAATAAAAGTATTCAATTTTTCTTATAATTACTATTCAGTAAATGGTTAAATTGATAAATGTTAAAGTTAAGGGTGATATATGAATTTTTTTTTTAAAATACACAAGTGGTTATAAAATATTCATTGTTGTCGGGGAATATTCGTTTGGTCGTGGAATATTCTTTTTGTCGGGGAATATTCGTACGACGGCACAGACATTTGTGGGCCCTATAACAGAATAACTGTCGGATGAAGATAACGACAAAAATTGAGTTTTTATAATTAACGGCGTAGTTGTTACTGTTAACACTGTTGAAATACCCGGTGGTTAAAATACAGTAATACGCGTTATTGTACAGTAGCACACGGTATTGCACCAATTATTGATTCTTACGTAAGAAGACACTACTCAATAATTGTTACAGTAGTTATTGTTCAATATTTTATTTTATTGATTCAATAATTGCTGCGTTGATATTTTATATTATTATTGTTTCAATAATTGTTGTTGTACAGTATTTTCCTTTATCAGATCAATAATTCATATTATTTGAATAATATTATTAGATAACATTATTGGCAATGTCTAGAAAGTTCTGTCTAAGGAGAGGTTTGGTCATCTAATTACGCGCCAGTAAGGTGAAATCCTTATTGGAAAGCCCCCTCTTTCCTGGGAACAGTCTGGTTGTCATAAATGTGATTCTGTAATATTATTTGTGAATAATTAATTATTGATTCATATGATAAGGAAATATTTATTTTATGTGGATATAATTGAGGGATATATTTTTGTGGTTAAAAATGAAGTAGTTAATGTTGAGGTGTTTTATCTGTATTTTTTGTTGGAACGGAGGTATTGAAAATCAAATTAGAGTTTTTGAGATATTTTGCGAGGGTTATAATTTTTAATCCGACCGTTGGATCGTTGTGATTTTTGGATATGTTATACATATATAAGTTGAGTATATGTCCACAAATTTTGAACCGTTAAAAATGAACATATGATTTGTTATGAATTTTACGAGATGACTGGTTCAGAAATTATTGAATTTTCGGAGTTAATCATTTTGGTGAAAAATTCTAGAATTGGTGGGCCCCACTCTTGGTTGGTGAAGAAATGTGCTGAGATTTTTATTCAAATGTGGTGGGTGGGAATAGTAGCAGGTAAAGTCATCAGGTTGCAGGTTAAGTCTGCTTCGGCGTGCTAACATTTTTCTATAAATAGAGGGCTAAGTTAGAATTAAAAATCACACCAGAATTCATAAGTTTTCTCTCTTTCTCTCTCTAGATTATTGAGTGTATTTTGTGAGTATTTAGATACTCTGTGAGTTTCTATTCATCAGTGCAAGTTTCCTTCAGCCTTATACCGATCAGAAGTACTGCTCTTTTGAGGTAAGGGATTGTAAGGAATAGTAAGGGATTGTAAGGGATAGTAAGGGATATTATTTTCTTCTTAAATGATATTATTTTATTCAATATTATTATGCTGAAATATTGATATGAGTTTTTTTTTATCAAATTTGGAACTTTTTGTGTCGGGATTACTATTCACGTATACGTTACTATTCACGAATACGACACTATTCATCGAAAAATAAAATTTTTCCTTTTTATCCAAGATGTCTATTATGGTTACTATCTTTGATTGTATCCATGTTTTGATCTTTATTTTTGAATTCTGCTTCACAATTGATTATTATGAAGTATTATTGATCTTGGATAAACAGTTATACGAATCCATACTATTTGTCCTTCTGTCTCACTGGATTCGTTTTCTTTAAGATATTTTTCATCATCCTCAGTCCTAAATGATGATTTTACTGAATATCTTTGGCCTGTAGTGCAAAGATGTATGATTACTTGATGAATATCTTTGGCCTGTAGTGCAAAGATGTATGATTACCTGATGAATATCTTTGGCCTGTAGTGCAAAGATGAACAGGTGTTGAGATGAACATGACTGACAGGTGATACAAATGAATATCTTTGGCCTGTAGTGCAAAGATGAATATTTGGATAAAGATGATTATTACAGGGATAAAATATTGATGATGAACTTTTAAATTTTAGAAGATAGTAGAATTCTTTCTCTACTTGACTCTTCTAATGGTTTGCTGTTTTCGCTGCAGTTGTTGATCTAAAACTTGTTGTCGATTATATTCTATCAGATTTTTCCCTGTTGAAGACTAACGATAATTTGTTATAAATTATCTTAGTCATAATATTCTTTACTGGGCTAGTTGAGCTCACCCTTTTTCTTTTTGTTCCATTTTTCTTCTCAGGAGGTGAGAACATAGCAGGATCCAGTCGGGGTATGGAGTGATGGTTCTAGAAAGATATTTTAGTAGTCCTCACTATTTCTGTAAAATAATGTTTGAATAATTGTAATGAGGATTTATTTGAGTGTGGATATTGTCTAGAAGATAATATTTGTATTTAAACTCATAGTAAGTGTTGTCGTATTTTGCACGACAATTGTATTATTGAAGTTGTAGTTTGCTTTCTGTACCATGTATTTGGCGACTCAGAATGGGTGTTGTATACCTATTTTGGGGGCGTCACAGTAATTGTTGTTGTAGGCAAATTCCACTAACGGTAAATGTTCTTCCCAGCTTCCTTTAAAGTCCATGATGCATGCTCTCAGCATATCTTCCAATGTTTGGATTGTTCGTTCGCTTTGGCCATTTGTTTGTGGATGATAAGCCGTACTCATTCGCAACTGTGTTCCCATACATTCTTGTAGTCTCTTTTGTAGTCTCTTCTAGAAGTTTGACGTAAATCGCGGGTCTCTATCTGACACAATTGACACTAGCACCCCATGTCTCGAGATAACCTCTTTAACGTACAATCTTGCCAACTGATCAAGATTGAACCTAAACTTAATTGGTAAAAAGTGTGCTAATTTTGTCAGTCTGTCCACTATCACCCAAATCACATCGCATCCTCTCTGAGTAGTTGGAAGACCCACCACAAAATCTATTGTGATGTATTCCTAATTCCATTCTCATATTTTCAACGGTTGAAGTAATCCGCTTGGTCTTTGATGCTCGGCCTTGACCCTTTGGCATGTCAAGCATTTCGTGACACATTCTACAACATCTCTTTTCATGTTTGGCCACCAAAAATGTCGTCATAAATCCTGGTACATCTTCTTACTTCTTGGATGAATCAAATATCTTGTGTTGTGTGCTTCGCTCAATGTTTCTTCTTTTATATCTGGTACTGCTGGAACCCAAATTCATCCTTCGAATCTCAGTAGTCCTTCGGTATCGATCTTGTATTTTTCATCGCTACCCTCAACCACATTCTCTTTGATTTTCTTACATTCTTCATCTTGTAGTTTAGCGTTCCTCACCTTGTCTACCAAAGTTGGACTAGCTTCTATCTGGAATAGTCGTTCAACGGATTCTTCTGGAAATTTTATTTCCAACTCTAGCTTTGCCATTTCTGAAATAAGCTCTTCCTGATTGGTTAACAACATCAACTTTTCCCGACCTTTCCTGCTTAACGCATATGCAACCACATTCGCTTTGCCCGGGTGATAAAAGATCTCACAATCATAATCCTTTATCAATTCCATCCACCTTCTCTGACGCATATTTAGGTCCTTCTGTGTGAAAATATACTTCAGACTTTTATGGTCTGTGTAGATTTCACATTTCTCTCCATAGAGATAGTGCCTCCATATCTTCAGAGCAAATACTACTGCAGCCAATTCCAAATCATGAGTCGGATACCCTTTCTCATAATCCTTCAGTTGTCTTGATGCATAGGCAATTACTTTGTCATTCTGCATAAGAACACAACCCAATCCTTTGTGTGAGGCATCAGTATACATTACAAAATTTGTTGTATTATCCGGTAGGGTTAACACAGGTGCCACACTTAGCTTCTTCTTCAAATCTTGAAAACTCTCTTCACATTTCTCCGTCCAAACAAATTTTATCGCTTTCCTTATCAAATTTGTTAGCAGAGTGGCTATCTTAGAAAAATCTTGAATAAATCTTCTATAATAACCAGCCAGTCCCAAGAAACTCCTTACTTCTGACAGTGTTCTTGGTTGTTCCCAATTGATTACAGCTTCTACTTTTGATGGATCCACTGAAATCCCATCTTTGTCAATCACGTGCCCAAGAAATTGTACACGATCTAGCCAAAATTCGCACTTAGAGAATTTCGCGTACAACTTTTCCTTTCTTAGTGTTTCTAATGTCCAACGTAAGTGTTCCATGTGTTTTTCTTGAGTTTTGGAATACACCAGAATGTCATCGATGAATAACATTACAAACTTGTCTAAGAATGGTTTAAACACCCTATTCATCAAATCCATAAATGCAGCAGGTGCATTGGTTAAACCAAAAGACATCACCAGAAACTCGTAATGTCCATACCGAGTTCTGAATGCCGTTCTAGGTATATCCTCCTTCCTTACCTTCAATTGGTGATACCCACTTCTCAAATCTATTTTCTAGAAGTATTTAGCACCCTTTAACTGATCAAACAAGTCATCTATTCTTAGCAACGGGTATTTGTTTTTAATAGTGACTTTGTTTAATTCTCTATAATCAATGCAAAGACGTATCGACCCATCCTTTTTCTTCACGAATAACACCGGCGCTCCCCACGGTGATACGCTTGGTTGAATATACTTCTTGTCTAGCAACTCTTGCAACTGTACCATCAGTTCTTTCATTTCTATCGGAGCCATTCTGTACGGGGCCTTCGATATCGTTGCTGTTGCTAGCGCTAAGTCGATCACGAACTCAATTTCTCTGTCAGGCGGAAGTCCTGGCAAATCCTCTGGAAACACGTCCTCAAACTCCCTCACCACTAGAATCTCTAACAGTTTCACATTCTTCTTCTGAGTATCGACTATGTAAGCTAAATAGCCCATACAGCCTTGACTCAATAATTTCTTGGCATAATCGTCAGACATTTTATTTGTCTAGGCGACTTGCTACCATAGAATACTACCTTTGACAGAGTCATAAGGTTTACACACTTCTTTTGGCAATCAATTATCGCTCCATATTTGAACAGCCAATCCATTCCCAAAATAACATCAAACTCTCCAAGTCTAATCAGAATCAAATCTACCATCAAAATATTCTCCTTAATGTTAACCCTACAATTCGTGTATACGAACCTAACAGGGATTACTTCCTTATTCGCAATTTCTATGTTCAAAGGAAAATTCAGTTCTTCACTAGGCACTCCTAACCTCTTAGCAAATTCATTAGATATAAACGAACAAATAGCACCCGAATCGAACAATACATAAGCATTTATATCATTGATTGGGATAATACCTGACACCACATCTTTTGATTGCACAACATCTTGCACCGTCATGTTGAAAGTTCTAGCTGTGGGTTTGTTTGATGCAGCAGGTCCAGCAATGGCCCATGTACCTCCATTGTTACCTCCATTGCTTCTAGTTGTCTCTTCAGTCTTCTTCTTAGGGCATTCACGTGCAAAGTGATCCTTGGATCCGCACGTGAAGCACACGTTCTTCTTAGGTTGAGTGTAATTTGGGGCGATGTGACCCTCCTGGCCACAATTGAAGCATACTCGTTTCCCATCAAGCACGCACCCTTATAAAACTTCCCGCATGTAGCACATGCTTCAAACTTCTTGTTTTGCTGGTTACCCTGCTGGTTTTCAGTGCCCACATTTCCATTCCACTTCCTCTTCAAACTGTTGTTGTTGTTGTTGTTGTTGTTGTTGTTGTTGTTGTTGTTGTTATTACCGTTTCCCCCACTACCACCTCCATTCTTGATCTCCACCTCATTCTTTTTCTTCTTCTGTTCTTGATTGAACTTGGTCACTTCCTCGCCTCCACCTTCAATGAGTATTGCTTTCTCCATCACTGCTGCGAAAGTCTTCAACTGAAACAGGGAATCCCTACTGTACAACCAGGGCTTCAGTCCTTGTTCAAACCTCTTCGCCTTGCTTTCGTCCGTACTGACTTGATATGGCGCAAACCTCGCCAACTCGTTGAATTTAGCGGCATACTCAGATACCATCATCGTTCCCTGCTTTAGTTCCAAAAACTAAACTTCTAGCTGACTCTTCGAACTCTCTAGGAAATAGGTCTCGAAGAACAACTCCTTAAATCTATCCCAGGTCATCACCCCTGGCCCTTCACGAGTTTTATTGGGCTGCCACTAATAACTAGCTTCTGCTTTCAACATGAATGTTGCGAAAGCAGTTTTTTGATCTTCCCCTACCCTAGCGACATCGAACACCTTTTCTACCTCCATAATCCAGGTCTGTGCTTCGACGGGATTCATGGACCCACGAAATTCTGGTGGTCCGACCGCCTTGAAATCCTTAAACATTGTTCCTTGGTTCTGTAGTTGATTCTGCAACACTCCTGTCAGTAGCGTCACTAGTTGTTGAACGGGGTTACCATCAACATTGTCGTTATTATTGGTTCCTTCAGTGGTTCTCTGTCGTGGTGGTTGACGTCTGGGAGGCATTTTCTGTTTTTAATAAAAAAAATACACTAATTAGATTATTATTCAACTTTAAGTAATTTCTACTTTACTTGCCTCCAAAAAGAAATAACCACATAACACTTTGAATAAAGTAACAACTTTTATTTATTCATAATCTCTTTAAAAATATAAATAATAGCATCATTTCTATTTACATAACCTTCCTGAACTACAAAAGTATCAGGACAACATCATCATCATATCCCATAGGTTTCATAACACTTGGGATTTACAAATTTATTTAACATTTTATTCATCGCATAACAACTACGATGTTCTATTAAGATACCGCTTAGCCTTACTACGTTCTTCCTCCATGATCCGAAACATTGTTCTGCGATCTAATACGTATGATGGCAGCATCTCGAACTGAATAGGATATCCCATGACCCGAACTTGTGCTCGATTAATCGTGGTGTTGAATACTTTATCCATCTCTTCCATCTTCATCCTCTTTGCTTGCGTGTCTCTTGTTGCTATTCCGGTTCGTTGAAAAGCTTCCTCGTAGGCATCTTCAGCTTTTTCCCTCTTAGTAGCTTCTTCCCTCAGCTTGTTCTTCAGTTCAGCGACCACTTCGATCAGTTGTTCTTTTTCTCCTTCAGTCTGTACTAGCTTCTCCTCGACGTTTGTCAGTCGTTCCTCACGATCCTGGATCTCGTCGTCTTTCTGTGTCATTGCAGTATATTGTTCAGCTACTATCTCTTGCAATTCCTTGACTGTATCCTGAAGTTCCACGTTAAGGTCGTAGACTTCATCGTACATACGAGCAGCTATCGAGGTTAGTGGAGTCTCCTCCTCCTCGTCCTCGTCATCCTCATCCTCCTGTGGAAACTTAACGGGATCCTCCTCATCCGTCTCCATATCATCATCCTCATCTTTAACCACTGTGACCAACGGGGCTGACTCCCATGGCAGTAGTTGTTCCCAAACTACCTGAATGTCGTAAGGCTCTCCTCTATAGGCATCTGAGGTCCCTCCTCCCTATTCTGACTGGATTCTCCGACATTAGTCATCCTAACAGTAAAATTTTAAGTTTTAATCATTACTACTCGACACTCACAAGCACATAAGTGTTTTATTACTTCTTTCTTAAAACTCAATAGGAGTTAATCATCACTATCTTTTCAAAGGTTAATTCCTAAGGCTTTTCCCCCACCTAAGGTTCATAACCTAAGGCTTTGATACCAACTTGTGACACCCCCAAATCCTGGTACTTCATTTCCTCAAGATTTGGTGTTCACTTAATCAAAATATTCATTTCTAACTACCCAATCATAATAAAATTGAATAATAAAAACCTGCTCATGCATGATTACATTTAATAAAGATCTCCCAGGTTATCTAACCTTTAATTACAATCATTCAAATGCAAAAATTAAAATTATTACATCACATCATTGTTAAAAGTCTATGATCGTAATGATAAAAATAAAATTATAAGTTTTCATCACTTGTACATTTTTTCCATTCGTTTGCTAGTGGTAGGTTCATTTACCTTCTCAACCTTAGCAACAATAAGTGTATAAATATGCAAGAGTGAGCAAACAAAGCTCACTTGAAATAAGAATGCATAACTTTACAACATTTGCCAAATAATAGGCTCAATAGAACTGAATGGTATGTTCTATTAATATTACAACATTTGCCAGAAATAGGCTCAATAGAACTGAATGATATGTTCTATTAACATTCTAAAACATACTACTGAGGGTCTAATGACCACGAACCATGTCCACAGTTATAAGTAATCTTTCAACTTTAACTTTAACAGTCATATGACTATAAGGACTCCACGTACTTAGGGGGATCAACCCTTCGTATAATGTATTGTGCACAACCATTTCAACGCTAAGCGTAAACCTCTAATAAAAGAGTTGTTCATCTCAATATTTAGATTACAAGTCCACACCAAAATAGGTTTGGTTTGGATACAATACAAGGTAATTTAGAATTCAACGGTCATCAACTAAGGATTAGTTGAATACAACAGAAATAATTACACGCTATGGAATAATCATAACTGCAATGATATTTGTAAATTAATATCATGCTTTAGGAATAATCTAATAGCATAAACATTGAATAATCATAACATAGTAGGCTTGAACAATATTAAGTCAAGGTTATTGAGAATTGGATACTAAGCATGCATAACGAATAGTAATTTGAACGATAAAGTTGTTCAACTCTAGGATATCAGAATATAGTAACTCACATGCTAAATAACAAGTTGCATATTAAAGAATCTTGCTTGATAATAGACAGTCTAACCCTACGAAAGTGTAGAGTTAGCAAACTTGCGTAATTGTAATTGAATTAGAAGCAATAACGTACTCAACGAAATTAAACTAGTACAACGAAGTTTTAGGGTTAGAAAACTTTCCTTGAGCACAAGCTAAACCTTACAACTTGAATCTCAATACCCTATATATGTCATCATGACATAATTAGTCGCTACCAACATTTTATATATATAAACAAGTATATACATCATGTAGGTTTGATTTTCAAATCACAAATTCAAATTACATTAATACTAATACTCATTAATCATTGATAACATGCTCATTCTTAGTTTAGTACTACTATAATTATAATTTAACAGTCCTATTATTACCACATAACACTTTTTCAAACTTTGTGTAAAAAAAATATACAATGTCTGACCATTCTGCTAACTCGCGCTGTGGCGCCATAGTTTACACTGTGGGCCGGCGTTGCGGCGCAAGACTCAGGCCAGCAGTTGGTGCTGCGGCGTGGTACCGGCACTGCGGCGCGGGAATAACAATGCTGGGCCGCGCTGCGGCGCCGAACTCCAGACTTCGGCGACCAGCTTCGGCAGCATGAACAAAAGCCAATTTGGCCTACAAGCTCCTTTGTAACAAACTAATTAACATGTAATACACATATATACTTCATATAAACATAATTTAAAGACTCTTAACATGTTTTTACTCATATAGTAACATAAACATCAAATTTACAATACCCAATTTTACTGTTTTTGATAAAAACTCCATTTTTGATATTTCTAGTGAAACTCATCACTGTAACTTTGTTTTTCAACCAAAACAATTAATTCTAAATACTTTGTTTATGTTTATTCATCCTCTTTCAAAAAAAAATAGTCAATACATAATTTAAACAACTCCTAAAACCTTAATTTTTACTTTTAAACTAAGCCATATTCATACATATTTTCATTTAAACACACTGTAATATAGTTTTCTTCACCAATTACATGCATACATGAATTAATTGACTATGATCACATATAACTTATAAAAAACAGTTTTTTAACAAACAATTATCATATAAAACTATATACACAAGCAATTCATCTTTTACAAAATTTTTACAGAGAACTTTTGGAAGAAGAAGACAACAAAACTTTAAAGAAGTTTAAAAAGGGTAAGAGAATACCTTAGTTTTTAGAAGATGATAACTTTCCATTTGATCAAAAATATTTCTTTTTCCCCAATTCCTCTTTAGGATTCTCTCAAGCTTTCTCTCCCTTTTTCTCTTTTCTTCTTTCTTCTAAGTCTTTCCTCTCTAACTCTATTCTAACTTTCGTACTAACCAAAAAGATATAACGTATAATAATAATAATAATATATATTAATTACATAATATAAATATAGAGATAACTGATATCAGTTATCTAAGTTTTAAAAATTTAAAAGTCATAAAGCTTGTTTGGCTAGGCTAATAAAACTAACCCATTAACTATTACACCTTGTTTGACAAATCTAATTAAAACAATTGGATTACTCATTATACCTTGTTTGATAAAACACAATTAAATTAAAGACTTAATATGCATTAAGGCTTGTTTGGGCAAAACTAAATTAAACTCTTTTAATTTATTTTAATAACTCCTTTATAGTAATGTTATTTGTCACACTTCTGTTTAATTAAATTTCAATAATCAATTTAATTAATTCTAATAGCAATTTATTAAATTACTTTAACACATAAATCAATACCACATAATTATAATTTCCTTCATAGTTATAACTAACACATCATTTTAATTACAAATTCAACTTAAAATATAATAACTCATTTAATTATTATAAACTCTCTAACTTAATTATTAAGTTAAATTAGTATATTATCTCATAACAATTAATTTTCTTAATTCCTTAATTATTTACTTAATTAATAATTAACTAAATCAAATCAAATCAAATTGAACAATTATTTATTTATCAATAAACATATCCATTAAATACTTATATAATTTAATAAATATTTAATATTACAATTTAAAATTATGGAATGTTATAATTGTAAGACCCCAACTTTTATGAATAAAGAATAATTTTCTCTAAATATCATTTTGAATATTATGGTGTAGATTTGATATAATGTTATAGTTGTGAGTAATATTTATAAATTTTGCAAAGTAAGCAAGTTGTTATAAAATATTTGTTTGGTCGGGGAATATTCTTTTTATCGGAGAATATTCGTATGATGGCACAATCATTGGTGGACCCCACAACAGAATTATTGTCGGAGTTAGAAAACGACATAAATATCTTTTTATAAAGATAACGACGAAAGTTTTATCGTTGACTGTTGAAATACTCGGTGGTAAAAGTACAGTAATACGCATGGTTGCATTGTAGCACACTGTATTGAATATTGATGCTTACGTAAGAAGCCACTCAGTTATACTCAATTATTTCTACAGTATTTGCTGCATATTATCTCATATTATTGATTCAATTATTGTCACAGTATCATCTGCATAATATTTTATATTATTAAACCAATAATTGAGACGATAAATTATTCATATTATTATTTACAATATTGATGATGTCTAGAAAGTTTTGTCGAGGAGAGGTTTGGTCACCTAATTGCACGCCAATAGGGAGAAATCCTTATCGGAAAGCCCCCTCTTTCCTGGGAATGATCTGGTTGTTAAATATTGTGAGTTATAATATTAATGATGAATAATTATTGAAAGATTAAATATGTGTTGATTGAAGATAAAATGATTTATGGTAATATCTATTCAATCTTTAATATAAATAAAAAGTCTGTTATATGATGTTTGTGGTAGGTTTGGTTTATTCTATGGGGGCCCAAATGTCATCATCTAAGAGTCACTTTCGCCAATAGTAATTGCCTTTACCAGACATTAAATCACTTGCCGTTTCATATATCAGGCGTCGACCCAATTGTCGTTTCACATTACAGTCGTCGAACCAATTGTCATTTCACATTATAGGCATCGACCCAATTGTCATTCCACATTACAGGCGTCGAAACACTAGTCGTTTCATATTACAGGCGTCAAACCACTTGTTGTTTCACATTATAAGCGTCAAACCACTTGTTGTTTCACACTACAGGCGTCAAACCAGTTTTTTTTTTCACATCACCAGTCATCAAGCCACTTGCCTTTTGACATTTCCAGGGCTAATGTAACGATCGAGAAATTCGGATCCTTTGTAAAATATTTAAAAGAATTAAATAATGAATAAAATAATATTATATGTTATTATTATGTGTTAATAAGATGTATGTCGTTCTATAACCTAGAAACAACGGATCATCGTAGTATTTGAACCACACGAATGAATTAAAGTGTTTGAATTTTCAAGACGAAAATAAAAATTTTTCGAGAAAGTTTACGAAAAACGCTATTCATTATTTATCGCTCGGAATTATTTTTGAACTTCCGAGAAATACATAATGTTATAATATCGAGGTGAGATGGACTATGTAATAATAATCTAAGTATGGGAAACACAATATTTGCATGCGGACTTAATTTGAGAACGTTAAGTATAAATTTCCTAATGAAGTGGAATGATAAATGTTGTATAAAGAGCAAGTCCAATAAGAATAAGATGTAAACCTATGTGGGATTAATATTAAGCCCAAGTAGTTAATAATATGAAGCCCAAACTAAATTGATACAAGCCCACAAGAATAATTTAATTAGTTAAATCTAAGCCCAAAGGATGATCCATTGGGTAAAGCAAGATCCATGGGGCAACCCATGGGTGAATTGGTAACCAAGTACTCTGTGTGATGGGCAAGAATTAAGTGTGGTGGTCAAGTATAAGATGTAGGGAGCAAGAATACTTAGGCTTGAAGTTATGAATAGTAAGGAGGTGACTTAAGGAGGTGGGATGCCTTAATGTCCCTTTTACCCTCACTTTAGAAATCCTATAAATAGGGGAGGAGATGGCTTATTCTTTGGTTGTTACTTTTCATCCAATACACAAACAACTTATTTGTTAGAGCTAATAAGCACTTTGAAGCTTAACTTCCATTACTAGATTTTCCAAGACGAAGAAGTACTAGCTCATCAAGGGTAAGGCTTTTCTCATCTATATATATCTTCCATCTCTATCATAGTAGGGTGATAAGAGAAATGTAATCTAATAAACTTAGATGCTAAGAACATATGAGAAGTGGATAAGCAATGGACTTAAGCCGAATAAGTTATAAATAAGTAACTTGAACCTAAACAAGTTATGAACTTATGGAATACACTTATGAGCTTGTCATACGATTAACTTAAGAAGTTGGTATGAATAATAAGATATAAGCATATAGCTTAAATGACTTAATTAAGAGTAAGTCATAAGGAAATGAAAGTCTTGTATGGTATACTTTGTTAAGTTATGAACTCATAGAACCTAATTTGAATGTAAGTTGTTGTATCATATAAGTTGAGATGTCTAATTAATGAAATGAATGTATTTGGAATGATGAACTAATTACTAGTAATGAAGTTTTGTCAGAATTCACACGATTGGACGATAATCGTCGAATTCGTGAAATTCTCAGAATGAAAGTCGTATTTTGTGTTTGAACTCGGAATGTCAGTTTTCGATGGAGACAAGTCATATATGGCATTATAGAGTTGCAGACTCAAAAATGGTTGGATTCCGACTTAGAATGAAGTACTTTCCCGAAAATATTCGTCACATAAAGGAGGTGGAGTTTATCAAGCTGGAGAAAAATAATACGACCGTGTCACAGTACGAAGCTAAGTTTGTCGAGTTGTCCCGGTTTACGTCCCACTTGGTTGATAATGAGGAGAGAATGACGCGGATGTTTCTGAGAGGTTTAAAACCTGAGATATGTCAATACTTAATTTCTCACAAACTGTGTTTATATTCAGATGTTATAAATATGGCTCAGTTATTGGAGCGCGATAATGAATTAACCCAACCAAGGGAGAGCAGCCGATAAATCGATAATACTAGTGGTAGCAGTTATCAAAGCGGTGACAACAAACGTGGTGAGAATCAACATGCCAGAAATGGTAACCACTTCGGTGGTAATCATGGCCAAGCTAATAGAAATGGAAATTTCAAGAAGAGGAAATTCAATAATGATGGAAAGACGTCAGCACCAGCACCTGTTGTTAAGGAAGGAGAACGACCGCCGGTCGTATGTTACAAATGCGGAGGGGAGGGACACATCAGTCCAAACTGTACGCAGCAGTCCAAAGCATGTTACAATTATGGAAGAGAAGGTCACCTAGCCCGATTTTTTAATGCACCAAAGATAAGTTCAGCTAGGATGGAGACACCAAAGGCCGCCCCAAAAAAGTCAAAGCCGGTAGTTCAAGGGAGAGCGTTTGTCGTGACCTCCCAGAAAGCAAGGAACCCAAACGAGGTGATCACAGGTAAGCTAATCATAAACTCTAGTGAAGTATATACCTTATTTGATATCGGTTCTATCCATTCTTTTATTTCTCCTACTTGTGCTCAACGTTTAAATTTGACTCCGGAGAAATTAGACTTTGACTTATCTGTTGAAACTCCGTTGGGAGAAACCTTCATTACATCCACTATTTATAAGTCTTATTTGGTTCAAATCGGTACTCTCACATTACCTGTCGATCTTATTTCATTGAAATATTTGCATTTGAAGTGATTCTAGGGATTAATTGGTTAACTACTCATCATGCTAAAATCGATTATTTTCGTAAGGTTGTTAGCTTTCATATTCCTAACCAACCTATTATGCAAATTCAAACAACCAAACCACTAAAGTCGATCACTGTCATATCAAACCATAAAGCTATTCGTTTATTGAAAAACGGATGTCAAGCTTTCTTAGCCCATGTCACGGATTTAAACAAAAATACGTTATATTTGAATGATATTTCTATTGTTAATAAATTTCCTGACGTATTCCCTGAAGAACTTCCTGGCCTACCCCCAGAGCGTGAAATTGAATTTTGTATCGACCTTGAACCCGGTACAAAACCCATTTCCAAAGCCCCATATCGAATGGCTTCTATTGAACTTCAGGAGTTAAAAACCCAACTGCAAGAATTGTTAGACATCGGTTTCATTCATCCTAGTACGGGTCCTTGGGATGCTCCTATTCTATTTGTAAAGAAGAAAGATGGAAGTATGTGACTTTGTATTGACTATCGGGAGTTGAATCATATCACCGTAAAAAATAGGTACTCGTTATCTCGAATTGATGACCTGTTTGACCAGTTGCAAGGTGCTAAATTCTTTTCAAAGATCGATCTTCATTCTGGATATCATCAGTTAAAAGTTAAAACTGATGACATTCCAAAGACTGCTTTCAGAACTCGGTACGAGCATTACGAATTCCTAATCATGTCTTTTGGATTGACTAATACTCCTGCGGCCTTCATGGATATGATGAACTAAGTATTCAAGGAATATTTGGATCATTTTGTTGTTGTCTTTATTGATGACATCCTCATATACTCTAAAAGCCATGAAGATCATGAGCAACACTTGAGGCAAATACTCCAAAAGTTTCGTGAAAACAAGTTTTATGCCAAGTTGAAGAAATGCGAGTTCTGGCTTGAGGAAGTAGCATTCCTTGGGCACGTGATATCAAATCATGGAATATCTGTTGACCCAACAAAGATTGAAGCAATTCAAAGCTAGGAGCAACCTAAGTTAGTGACCGAAGTATGTAATTTTCTCGGCTTAGCTGGTTATTATCGGAGATTCATGGAAGGATTTTCTCGAATTGCTACTCCATTAACTCAGCTGACTCGAAAAGATATAAAATTCAGTTGGAGCGAGAAATGTGAGAAAAGTTTTTAAGAACTTAAGAGGAGACTCATTTTAGCACTTGTTCTGACAATACCATCTGGTACGGAGGGATATGTCATCTATAGTGATGCTTCAGGCAAGGGTTTAGGATGTGTTCTCATGCAACATGGGAAAGTCATAGCCTATGCCTCACGATAACTCTAAGAATATGAGAGGAATTATCCTACTCATGATTTAGAGTTGGCAGTTATCAATTTCGCACTTAAAATTTGGAGGCATTACCTGTATGGGGAGAAGGTGGAGATCTTTACGGATCATAAAAGCCTCAAATATTTCTTCACTCAAAAGGAACTCAACATGCAACAACAACATTGGCTTGAACTGTTGAAAGATTATGATCATACTATTCAATACCATCCTGAAAAAGCGAACGTGGTAGCTGACGCGTTGAGTAGAAGATCATATGCATGTACGAGTGCGATATTGTTAACGTAAAGGCCCATTTTGTATGACTTGAAAAGGATGGAGATAGAGATAAAGACCCCAGGGACCCACGTGATGATAGCAAATATACGAGTAGAACTAACTTTAATCGATAAAGTTAAAGTTGCTCAAGCTACGAACCTGGAGCTGATGCGTATGAAGAAGAAAGTGCAAGAAGGTGCTATTCCAGAAGCAAGAATTGATGAAGAAGGAATACTTCTAGTCAACTCCAGACTTTGTGTTCCTAACGACTCTGATTTAAAGTATAAAATCATGTTAGAGGCGCACAAAACACCGTTTATAATTCATCCTGGGAGTACCAAAATGTATCATGATCTTCGACATACATTTTGGTGAAGCAATATGAAAAGAGAGATCGCGGAGTTTATCTCAAGGTGTCTAACTTGTCAACGAGTCAAGGCGGAGCATCAAGTGCCAAAAGGTCCATTGCAACCACTTGAAATTTTAGAATGGAAGTGGGAGCACATTACCATGGATTTCGTTATCGGTCTTCCCAAGGTTTCTCAAGGCATAGATGCAATTTGGGTCATTGTTGATAGATTGACCAAGTCTGCTTATTTCTTACCTATACGAGAAACTTATTCACTTGAACGTCTTGCTCGTATGTACATAAATGAGATTGTAAGACTGCATGGTATGCCAGTATCCATAGTTTCTGATCGAGACCCAAGATTCACTTCACGGTTTTGGGTCAGTTTGCAAAAAGCTATGGGCACGAATTTACGATTTAGTTTGGCATATCATCCTCAAATGGACGGCTAGTCGGAGAGGACTATTCAAACTCTGGAAGATCTATTAAGACTTTGTGTCCTTGACTTCAAAGAAAGTTGGGACAAGTTCTTGCCATTGGTGGAATTCTCCTACAACAACAATTATCAAGCAAGTATCGGCATGGCTCCGTTCGAGGCCTTGTATGGAAGAAAGTGTCATTCTCTAGTATGCTGGGATAAGGTGAGTGAAACAACATTGTTGGGACCGGAATTGGTACGTATGACTACGAAAAAGATTCAAATGATCCGACAACGTATAAAGACCTCACAAAATAGATAAAAGAGTTATGCTGATCTTCATCGAAAGGACGTAGAATTTAATGTTGGAGAACATGTGTTGTTACGTGTTGCTCCACGGAAAGGAGTTACAAGATTTGGAAAGAGAGGAAAGCTCAATCCTCGATTCATTGGCCCATTTGAAATCCTTGATCGAATAGGAACTGTGACTTATAGACTTACCTTACCACCAAGTATGTCTCGTGTTCATAACGTTTTTCACATATCCATGTTACGTAAATATGTGGAAAACCCGAACCACATTATTAAGTTAGAACCAGACGAGATAGCAGAAGATTTAACGTACGAAGAGGTACCTGTTAAAATCTTGGATAAGAAGGAACATATTCTACGCTCCGAGGTTATACCTCAAGTCAAAGTTTTGTGGAGAAACCATGATGTTGAGAAAATGACCTGGGAGTTAGAATCTGAAATGAAGTCAAGGTATCCTTACCTCTTTGACATACCAGGTATGTACCCTAATTTCGAGGGCAAAATTTCATAAGAAGAGGAGGTTGTAAGACCCCAACTTTTATGAATAAAGAATAACTTTCTCTAAATATCATTTTGAATATTATGGTGTGGATTTGATATAACGTTATAGTTGTGGGTAATATTTATAAATTTTACAAAGTAAGCAAGTTGTCGGAGAATATTCATACGATGGCACAATCATTGGTGGACCCCACAATAGAATTATTGTCGGAGTTAGAAAATGACAGAAATATCTTTTTATAAAGATAACGACGAAAGTTTTACCGTTAACTGTTGAAATACCCGGTGGTAAAAGTACAGTAATACGCATGGTTGCATAGTAGCACACGGTATTGATTATTGATGCTTATGTAAGAAGCCATTCAGTTATACTCAATTATTACTTCAGTAATTGCTGTATAGTATCTCATATTATTGATTCAATTATTGTCACAGTATCATCTGAATAATATTTTATATTATTAAACCAATAATTGAGACGATAAAATTATTCATATTATTATTTACAATATTGACGATGTCTAGAACGTTCTATCGAGGATAGGTTTAGTCACCTAATTGCGCGCCAATAGGGAGAAATCCTTATCGAAAAGCCCCCTTTTTCTTGGGAATGATCTGGTTGTTAAATATTGTGAGTTATAATATTAATGATGAATAATTGTTGAAAGATTAAATATATGTTGATTGAAGATAAAATGATTTATGGTAATATCTATTCAATCTTTGATATAAATAAGAAGTCTGTTATATGACGTTTTTGGTAGGTTTGGTTTATTCTATGGGGGCCCAAATGTTATCATCTAAGAGTAACTTTTGACAATAGTAATTGCCTTTACCAGACGTTAAACCACTTGCCATTTCATATTACAGGCGTCGACCCAATTGTCGTTTCATATTACAGGCGTCAAACTAATTGTCGTTTCATATTACAGGCGTCGACCCAATTGTCATTTCACATTACAGGCGTCGAACCACTTGTCGTTTCATATTACAGGCGTCAAACCACTTGTTGTTTCACATTACAGGCGTCAAACCACTTGTTGTTTCACACTACAGGCGTCAAACCACTTTTTTTTTCACATCACCAGTCGTCAAGCCACTTGCCTTTTCACATTGCAAGGGCTAAGCTAGAAATTTAAGTTTCCCTACTACTGTAAATTTAGATGGGGATTCCAATAGAAGTCCTTCCGTCTCATCTGTGACTGTGAGTTGAATGAATAAACGGATGAAATCAAGAAAAAGATCAAAGAATTCAAAGAATGGTTCGGAACAAAGAAATGGACGAACGAAAGTAAAGTTGTATGGATTCACAAAGAAATACTTTGTCGATAGGAACAAAAAAGAGATATCGAAGTAATTATTTTACTTCGACTGGATGAATTGTAGCGATGGAATAATTAAGTTAGAATTCATCGGCTGATTGTATCATTAACCATTTATTTTTTTTGGTATGAGGAACTTATCATGAATCCACTGATTTCTGCCGCTTCCGTTATTGCTGCTGGATTGGCTGTAGGGCTTGCTTCTATTGGACCTGGAGTTGGTCAAGGTACTGCTGCGGGCCAAGTTGTAGAAGGTATCGCGAGACAGCCCGAGGCGGAGGGAAAAATACGAGGTACTTTATTGCTTAGTCTAGCTTTTATGGAAGCTTTAACAATTTATGGCCTGGTTGTAGCATTAGCACTTTTATTTGGTTGCCTTGGACTTGTCATTTGCTTTTTTCGAATTATATCAAGATTTCATTCCTACAATTTCTTATTCGTTGAGAAAATAACCCACGGGAAGGGCTGATTTGCGGATGAGGAATCAGCATACCAACTCGCTTTCATCCTTCTTGTTCGTAGCGTAGTCCAAGGACTCCCCTTTTAGGAAGGATTGCAACAAAGGGGTAATTCGCCATTTTTAAATCGAATCTTTTTTGACTCGATTTAAAAATAGGAAAATTTCTATATAAAAAAAGAACAGGGGCAAGGTTATACAAAAAGAACTCTGTTCTTTTTTTTTTAGTCTATCTATAAGAGGAGATCATATGAAAAATGTAACCGATTCTTTCGTTTCTTTGGGCCACTGGCCGTCCGCCGGGAGTTTCGGGTTTAATACCGATATTTTAGCAACAAATCTAATAAATCTAAGTGTAGTGCTTGGGGTATTGATCTTTTTTGGAAAGGGAGTGTGTGCGAGTTGTTTATTTCAAGAATAGGCTGGATCCAACCAGCTGTACTTTTTCCGTTAGAACTAGGAAAGAAAGGTGCATGATCTCACGAATGACTTCTGAATAAATTAATAAATCATATGTAAGAACGATAGCATTTCGTGATTCGTTGGTAAATCTACTTTGATTCTCTATCAACCAATAATGTGGGACCGTTAAACATGGTTAAGGCTAAATCGCTTGAAGTCCAGACCCAACATGGTACTCTTTCTACCACTATATTAATAGTAATATAGAGATGCTTTCAAAAATGAATAGTTTATCGATATAGAACACTCATATGGATAAAATTTTTTTGAACCACCTATTATAAAATTAGAAAAAAAGGGGGACGAAATCCCCATTTTTATCCAATGCTGAATCGACGACCTATGTATTGTGTATAAAGAAAGAAAAACTTTTTGGATTTGAAAAAAAAAAAGAAACAACTTTGCTGACAATTACATATTTTTGTTTGGTCAGAAGAGTCCTCCGACTATTTTGGTTTTGGATGAGTGATTAGTTTCGACGATATTTTTATTTTATTTTTGAATATGAAGAGAGAATAGAGGATAGGCTCATTACATTCAAAAAAAGATATGGGAATTTACCATAAGTAATTGAGCGTGAGAGCCAAATGAATCGAAAGATTCATGTTTGGTTCGGGAAGGGATCATGGAAGTTTTTAAATGAATGGAAAGAGAATCTACTTTCATTAAGTGATTTATTAGATAATCGAAAA
>CM029014.1:47556754-47674254 GCA_016801055.1 Panax notoginseng | reverse complement strand
TGTGGATTATTTATTTAGCTGAGTCTTAGCGATAAAAATGATGATAACCTTTTTAAATCATAGAAGATAATAGATATCATGCTCTACTTGACTCTTCTAATGGATTGCTTGTTTCACTCAGTTAAACTTGATGTTTACTGTATTTTATTAGTTTAACATTATTGAAGGCTAATGATAATTTATTCTGCATTATCTTAGTCATAATATTTCTTACTGGCTAGTTGAGCTCACCCTTTTGTTTTCATTGTTCTCTTCAGGAAATGAGAATATAGCTGGGACGAGTCGGGAAATGGAGTGACGGTCCAGATAGGTGGCTATAGTAGTCCTCACTATTATGTGAAATAGTGTGATAATAATTGTAATGAGGACTTTATTTGAGTTTGGATACTCTCTACGAGACATTATCTGTGTTGAAACTCTCAGCTACATTTGTCGTACTGTATCAAAGAAGTTTGTATTTAAATTCTGTACCATGTATTTGGCGACTCAAGATGGGTGATGTATACCTATTTTGGGGGCGTCATAGTTATCATGTTGACAATTTGGATGTGATAACCCGAGATTTCGAATAATCAAAAATTTGCGAATAATTTTTTTTATTTAATATTAATATTGATTATCATTTAGGTGACAAGTATTAGTGATACGTGTATCGAGAAAGTCAATTTGTATATTGACTAATAAATTTTAGAGTAGAGTTGTGCTTAACAGCTTTAGAAACCCTAACCCTAATTTTTGGATAGGGATTCGATAGAAAATAAAATTAAAACAATTATATTAATGAGAATGTGTTTGTACTGTACAAAAATTTTGATCAATGATTGATCGGATAAGGTTTGAAAATTATAAACCCTAATAAGAGATTTGAAACTCTAATCTCAGGATCAGAAACTCTAACGTACCGTTGAAAACCCTAATCGAAAGCCAAGAAACCCTAAATTAGGAAGCCCTAATCCTAATTGGCAAGCCTAATGTGTGTATTAAACTTAAATATGATTAGAAAACCCTAATTATATTTTAGTTATATTAATTTCTATCTTACAAACCCTAATTGTAATTTAGAAAAAATATTTTTCTAATTAAAACCCTAATTCGTGAGTTATAAACCCTAATGACCATTTTGACCCTAATTGCTAAATTAAGCAATTTTAATTAGGAATATTAATCCTAATTAGCAAGATTGAATTTTATGATTAGGAAATATTAATATAATTATCGAATCCTAATTGTAATTTAGAATTATTAATTTTCTATTTTGGAAACCGAAATTTGATAATTTTAAAAATTAAATTGCAAACCTAAAGGGTTTAAACCCTAAATTCTAAAATGTTCAAATCTTAAACCTAAACCCTAAACCCTAAGAGTTTGGCTAATTGGCAAGAATGTCATTAAATGTATTTACCAAATGACCAAAGTGGCCTTTTTGGATTTTTATTTAGCTAACTTGTGAATTTGGAAAATACCTTTAGCGGTTGAACCACTTTGTTGACTTGGAGAGACTCCAATCTCAGCCTCCCAGCTGAATTTATCAAGATCTAGCAACATATAAGCAATATATATAGGATTCAAGAGAGAGAAAAGTCACAAAAATTGCCATTTTGCTCATTAGCTCTCACCAACTCTCACTTCTCTCTCAACCTCCGAAATTGGCTAGCATATCAGTCCCAAATTCAGTCCTTAGATCACCCAATATCATTTAGGAGGATCAAGATCAAGATTGGAACAAGAAAGGTATAAATCAAATTTTTATTTTTGATCCATGTTGCTATGAAAAAGTTTTTGTTTATGTGTTTAGATCTTTGCTAGATGATGTTTAATGATGATCTATGTTGATATAACATAGATCCATAGCATCAAAATGTTTTAAAATTGAGTTTTTCCAAAACTATCAAGAACATGGTTTGTGGTCTGACAAGCAAATGTCAGGTGCCACAGATTCGTGTCTGTTTATGATTCTTGTTGTTTTATGTTTTGGATCTGTTATTTGGTATGAGGTCTTTAATATGCAAGTGGTTTTATAGCCATCAGATGTCCCGATTGCATGATATTAACGGTCAAAGACCGTTAACCGACGTTGACCGGGTGAAATCTGGGCAACCCAGAATTTCATGAACACCTCTGACAATGTTTTGTTGGCTTGATATCTGACATTTTTTTTGTGTTTTGATAATGTTATGGTAACCATGTTGTAGCCTGTATAATGGACTATATATCTAAGTCTTTAGGTCTGTTAAAACGTCAACAGATTGAACAGGGTAGTTGGTCAAACTAGGCCAGACGACCATGACTTAGCGTTTCTGGAATTTCTAGAAATGGGAAGAACATGATTTCTGACCATGTTTGACTGAGCTTCATTTGATTAATGTGTTAGATTTGGACTGATATAAGGTTATGTTATTGTTCCTTGTCTTGTGTACTACCAATATTGACCATGAGAACATCGAAATAACGACCAGAACATCAAATTATTGGGGCTTGAAAGTGGTACCTATAAACTGCCTGGGTTTCTGGGTTACCCAGAAAACCCAGGTATGATCTGACAGTTAGTTTGGAGAGTTATATCTTGCTAGATGATTAAGTTATGGCTCTGGTAATGATTGGACGTTGTAGTACTACAAGTATACTACAAGATCAATGCACAAACGATCACAGAAACACACTGTATTAAAAACTATGAATGGTCAAACATGACAGGTTGTTAACGAAGCTGTCAGTGTTCTTGAGCTCAAGAACACCAATATCGACGCTTTTTGTCGCTAAAGCCCTTTAGCGACGGTTTATTTAATTTTTGAATTTCTGAATATTCCGGAAATTATTTAAAAAATAGAAATAAATTCTAAAAATTACCAAAAATTATTTTAAATTATGAAAAATAATTTTTGACTATTTGAGATATTTTTCATTAATATTTATAATTATTTGAATATTAATGATATTTAATTTATTTAATTAGTGTATTAAATAAATTAGAGAAAAATAATTTAATATTATGAAAAATCATTTTAAATAAGAATATTGTATTTAAAAATATTTTGAGTTATAAAATGTGACTTTTAATATTTTTAGAGAATTTTCATTAATAAATTAATATTAATGATATTAGAATTATTTAATTATTAAATTAAATAAATAAGATAAAAATAATTTTATTGAATTAAAAATCATTTTAAATAAGAATAATGTGTTAGAAAATATTTTGAATTATAAAATATAATTTTCAAAAATTTTGGAGAATTCTCATTAATAAATTAATATTAACGATATTAGATTATTTATTTATTAAATTAAATAAATGAATTAAAAATGATTTTATTGATTTAAAAATCATTTAAAAATGAGAAAAATATTTTAAAAATATTTTAAGTTATGATTAATGACTTTTAATATTTTGATAATAATTACATTAATATTTAAATATTAATGGTAATGATTTAAAAATGATTTTTAATTACTTGAAAAATCATTTAAGTAGAATATTGATGATTCAAAAATATTTTAAGTTATTCATAATAACTTTAATATTTTGGCAAGTATGTTATTAATATTTTGATATTATTAAATATTAATAATGATAAGATTATTTGATAATTAAATCATTTAAAAATGATTTAAGTGTTTGAAAAATTATTATAAATTATAATAATTGTTTATAAATTACTAAAAGCTTCCGAGAAATATTATAAACAATATTTGACTTATCTAAAATAATATTGAAGCTTAAAGACAAAGTTTAATTGACAATCAATGTGTTAATTGTCGGATAGGGTAACCAAAGCACCGAGAATGGACCGAAGTCCAACCAGACCGAAATAGTTAGACTTGATAAGTGTTTATATAGGTTATAAACACTAATGTGGCTATGTGATAATGTGTCTAGGAGAAGTTTGATTGTAAAATACAGTGTTACGTGTTATAAATGATTATGCTAATTGTGAGACCAACATTGTTGATTATAGGTCTTACGAACGCAGTTAATTATATTGTGTAGCTGTAATCAACGTGAAAGGCAAGTTTCCTAACTCAACCTTGAGTTATATTCATTCAAATATTACAATGGTTAATTATTACTAATTATACCATGTCCAGGGAATTTATTGTTGATTATTCGCAATTAGTGCATGATTAAAATTCAAATTGAATTGCTGATTCGGAAAAATATATATTCGTAGAATTACTGTTGTTGGATATTTATATCTGCAGAAACTAATATTGACAGTACAGATAATTCCTGTTTATTGTCAAATTATATTGAGAATTGTCTTAGCTAATTATTCTGGCTAGACGAACAATTGTTAGAACTTCATAAATACGAGAAGAGAAATCAATTGTTATTGATAAATCGATGCCAGTTGTTTCGGCTAGATCGATAAGTAGATAAAATTTGAAATCACAGTATTTCGTTGTTAAATCAAAATCTTGATTCTGAAACTGAGAAGAACAACATTTTATATAAAGGGAACATTTTGGGTCGTATATTCGACCATTGCGCGTTGTTAAGTATTATGCATAATATAGGGTACAAGGAGTTGGCCGGCTCTAAGTACTTGCAGAGGGGTATGATTTAATCTTTATGGTTATCTGATACGCCTGCGTTTGTATCAAAGTAAATCTTTGATAGATACCCGAGAAAATAAGTTCTAAGATCTGGTGGGATCACTCAGCATAAATCTGAAAAATATTCCACTTTGCTATTGCGTAGAATTAATTCTTGATTATTCAATAGAATATCGTAGAAACTTTGAAAGCGTTGTACTCTTTCATTATCAGATTATTGTGTTGCCTAGAATACGAGAAGACTTGTTATTGAATAACGATTTATTCAGCTATTTTAAAGTTCACCGAACTTTGGTTTCATTCTATCAAAATAGATAGTCTGTTCTTATTGATTCGTATACATTTATTGTATATCTTAACTTGCGGGGCAAACTAGTTGCTCACCTTTGCTATAAATAAAACATTTCAGCTAGGAACGAAGAGGCCAGCGGGTCAAAGAAGAACAAAGGCAAAGGCAAGATGCTGGAATAGTGTTATGAACATTATTATTATTATTATTATGTTGTATTGTAAACCCTTTTTGTTTAAGTAAGGGGTATGTTTGTAAATTTAAGGTTAGCAAACCTGGGACTTATGTATTAACAACATATGTTAATGACTTATGTATTCCTATTTATATATGAATGGGTAATTAAATGATATTATATTGTGGATCGTGAACACCAAACTCGGGGGTCAGGTAACCCGGA
Source organism: Panax notoginseng (assembly GCA_016801055.1). Lineage (NCBI taxonomy): Eukaryota > Viridiplantae > Streptophyta > Magnoliopsida > Apiales > Araliaceae > Panax > Panax notoginseng. The sequence continues at coordinate 47,669,011 of CM029014.1, read as the reverse complement.
TTTGGGGGTGTCACATTGGACATTCTTGAACTCTGGATAAATTAATTTATAAATATTTAAAATTTATCCTTTCTCTTACTTAATTGAATTTTTATATCCTTGTCATCATCCTCATGCTTATATTGTGATGAAAGTCATCTTTGGCCCGTAGTGCACTATTGATTGGTATGATTATGACTATGTATCGATATAATTATGACCTGTATTGTGATTCCCCCAAAATAGGTATACATCACCCATCTTGGGTCGTCAAATACATGGTATAGAATTCAAATACAACTTAATTATATAACTATCGTGTAAAGTACGACAAAATATAAGCTGTGATTTTTAATACAAATATTGTTGACTAGACAATATACAAACTTAAATTCAATATTATTACATTTATTTTCCCATTATTTCACAAAATAGTGAGGACTACTAAGGCAGACATCTGAACTGTCACTCCATTCCCCTACTAGTTCCGGCTACGTTCTCAATTTCTAAAGAGAACAATGAAACAAAAGGGTGAGCTCAACTAGCCCAGTAAGAAATATTATGACTAAGATAATGCAGAATAATTTATCATTAGCCTTCAACAGTGTTAAACTGATAAAATATAACAAACATCAAGTTTAACTGCAGCAGGACAAGCAATCCATTAGAAGAGTCAAGTAGAGAATAAAATCTACTAACTTATATGATTTAAAAGGTTTTTCATCACTTTTATCGCTGAGACTCAGCTTAATAAATAATCCACATCATCCTTGCACTACGACCAAGGATAATCATTAGTATCACGACCACAAATTATCCATGCATTACGGGCCAAGAATATTCGTGTTTTCACCAATGGTCATGATCATGCCAACAACTGTCCATCAATGCACTACGGGCCAATGAGGACTTTTACCACATCATTTGTAATATTACGGTCATGATTATACCGAATAATCCCTGGTCAAAATCATACCAAGTCCATCTATGCACTACACGCCACAGATGACTTTCAACAGAATATAAACATGAGGATGATGACAATGATATAAGAATTCAATAAGACAAGTTCAAGGATAAATTTTTAAAGATTTATGATTTAATTTATCCAGAAATCAATAACGTCCAAATTGTCAACATGATATTTCTTTGTGGAGTAAAATTCAAGAATGCTCAGAAGAATATTTCCATGTAAAGATATTGGATGAAACGCAAATATCCGGGATATTCTAAAAGAATAATAATGAATGGAACCAGGTCATGCGTAATCCGTACAGACAGGATATTCCAACAGAATAATAAAGAATGGAACCAGGTCATGCGTAATCCGCACAGACATGATATTCCAACAAAATAATAAAGAATGGAAGCAGGTCATGCGTAATCCGTACAGACAGGATATTCTAACAGAATAATAAAGAATGGAATAACAACAGAATTCACCAAGCATGCGATAGACAGCACAGACAGGTTATTTCAACAGAATAATAAAGAATGGAATAACAAATCTTACGAGTATTGAAAGAAAATAACTCTCTTCATGAATGCGAAAGAATAATACCCCTTACCTCAGAAGAAACTGGATACTGGAATAGTGAGGTAGCAGACTTCTCTTCTTCTTTCTCTCTATAATTTCTCTCTATAATAATTGCTCTATAGCTTTAGTGAATTGGTGAGAAATGAAGGAAGAATGAGCTTCTATTTATAGGAAAATATAGTTTCGATAATTGCATGTTTTGGGACTTGAAAAATTACAGTATGATACCTACCTCTTTTTCTTCATTTTTAATTTAGTCGTGCAAGTATTATCAAACTTGCACCACCCCCCCTAATAGTAAATAATGTGAATCAATAGTTCAATCATGTGAATCAATAGTTATAATCATGTAAAAATACGAATTACAATATAGTACCTCCATCTATATGTCTATTTTTAACTTAGTCATGCAAGTATTATCAATCTTGCACCAACTCTCCTAATAGTACAAGAATATGAATCAATAGTACACATATGTGACCAAATAGTTATAATCATGTGAGTTAATAGCAATTAATTGCTCATTTATCCGATTAATTACCCGTCTGGTCAGTGTAACTTCCAGACATCAATTATTATCAAAATAAATGTCGATCTCCACTAACACAAATAATCCTAACATACTAGAAATATCAATTTCATCTTTAATCAACACGAACTTATTCATCATTAATATTATAACTCACAATATTTAACAACCAGATCATTCCCAGGAAAGAGGGGGCTTTTCGATAAGGATTTCTCCCTATTGGCGCGCAATTAGGTGACCAAACCTCCCCTTGACAGAACTTTCTAGACATTGTCAATATTGCAAATAATAATATGAATAACTTTGTCGTCTCAATTATTGATTTAATAATATAAAATATTATGCAGATGATACTGTGACCATAATTAAATCAATAATATGAGAGATATGATGCAGCAATTACTGTAGTAATAATTGAGTATAACTAAGTGACTTCTCACGTAAGCATCAATAATCAATACCGTGTGCTACTATGCAACCACGCGTATTACTGTACTTTTACTACCGGGTAGTTCAACAGTTTTAACGGTAACACTTTCGCCGTTATTTTTATAAAAAGATAATTATGTCGTTTTCTAACTACGACAATACTTCCGTTGTGGGGTCCACCAATGATTGTGCCGTCGTACGAATATTTCCTGTTAAAATGAATATTCTCCGACCAATCGAATATTATATAACACTTGCTTACTTTGCAAAATTTATAAATATTACCCACAACTATAACATTATATCAAATCTACACCATAATATTTAAAAATATATTTCGAGAAAAATTATTCTTTATTCATAAAAGTTGGGCGTAGAAAACAGTGAAAGTTGTAAGACCCCAACTTTTATGAATAAAGAATAATTTTCTCGAAATAAATTTTTGAATATTATGGTGTGGATTTGATATAATGTTTTAGTTGTGGGTAATATTTATAAATTTTGAAAAGTAAGCAAGTGGTTATATAATATTCGATTGGTCGGGGAATATTCATTTTAACAAGAAATATTCGTACGACGGCACAATCATTGGTGGAGTCCACAACAGAAGTATTGTCGTAGTTAGAAAATGACATAATTATCTTTTTATAAAAATAAGTGTTACCGTTAAAACTGTTGAACAACCCGGTAATAAAAGTACAGTAATACGTGTGGTTGTGTAGTAGCACACCGTTTTAATTATTGATGCTTACGTGAGAAGTCAGTTAGTTATACTTAATTATTGCTATAGTAATTGCTGCATCATATCTCTCATATTATTGATTCAATTATGGTCACAGTATCATCTGCATAATCTTTTATATTATTAAATCAATAATTGAGACGACAAAGTTATTTATATTATTATTTGCAATATTGACAATGTCTAGAAAGTTCTGTCAAGGAAAGGTTTGGTCATCTAATTGCGCGCCAATAGGGAGAAATCCTTATCGGAAAGCCCCCTCTTTCCTGGGAATGATCTGGTTGTTAAATATTATGAGTTATAATATTAATGATGAATAAGCTCGTGTTAATTAAAGATGAAATTGATATTTCTAGTATGTTAGGATTATTTGTGTTAGTAGAGATCGACATTTATTTCGATAATAATTGATGTCTGGAAGTCACACTGACCAGTCGGGTAATTAATCGGATAAATGAGTAATTAATTGCTATTAACTCACATGATTATAACTAGTTGTTCACATGTGTGTACTATTGATTCACATTCTTGTACTATTAGGGAGTTGGTGCAAGATTGATAATACTTGCATGACTAAGTTAAAAATGGAGGTATAGATGGAGGTACTATACTGTAATTCGTATTTTCACATGATTATAACTATTGATTCACATGATTAAACTATTGATTCACATTATTTACTATTAGGGGAGGTGGTGCAAGTTTGATAATACTTGCAGGACTAAATTAAAAATGAAGAAAAAGAGGAAGGTGTTATACCGTAATTTTTTGAGCCCCAAAATGTGCAATTATCGAAACTATATTTTCCTATAAATAAAAGCTCATTCTTCCTTCATTTCTCACCAATTCACTAAAGCTATAGAGCAATTATTATAGAGAGAAATTATAGAGAGAAAGAAGAAGAGAAGTCTGCTACCTCACTATTTCAGTATCCAATTTCTTCTGAGGTAATGGGTATTATTCTTTCGTATTCATGAAGAGATTTATTTCCTTTCAATACTCGTAAGGGTTGTTATTCCATTCTTTATTGTTATGTTAGAATAACCTGTCTATGCGAAGTGCCGCATACATGGTGAAATTCTTCTGTTATTCCATTCTTTATTATTCTGTTGGAATAACCTATCAGTTCGATCTATCGCATGCCTGGTGAATTTTGTTGTTATTCCATTTTTTATTATTTTATTGGAATATCCTGTCTATGCGGATTACGCATGATCTGGTTCCATTCTTTATTATTCTGTTAGAATATCCTGTCTGTGCGAATTACGCATAACCTGGTTCCATTCTTTATTATTCTGTTAGAATAACCTGTCTGGGTGGTCTATCGCATGCCTGGTGAATTCTGTTGTTGTTCCATTCTTTATTATTCTGTTAGAATATCCTGTCTGTGCGGATTACGCATGACCTGGTTCTATTCTTTATTATTCTGTTAGGATATCCTGGATTTTTGCGCTTCATCCAGTATCTTTTCATGGAAACGTTCTTCTGAGCATTCTTGAATTTTACTCCACAAAGTAGTATCATGTTGACAATTTGGACGTTATTGATTTCTGGATAAATTAAATTATAAATCTTTAAAATTTGTCTTGAACTTGTTTTATTGAATTATTATGTCATTGTCATCATCCTCATGCTTATATTATGTTAAAAGTCATCTGTGGTCTGTAGTGCATAGATGGACTTGGTATGATTATGACCAGTGATTATTCGGTATAATCATGACCGTAATGTTATAAATAATGTGATAAAAGTCCTCATTGGCCCGTAGTGCATTGAGAGATAGTTGTTGGTATGATCATGACCATTGATGAAAATACAAATATCCTTGGCCCGTAGTGCATGGATAAATTGTGGTCGTGATACTAATGAATATCCTTGGCCGTAGTGCAGGGATGATGTAGATTATTTATTAAGCTGAGTCTCAGCGATAAAACTATTGATAAACTTTTTAAATCATAGAAGATAGTAGATTTCATGTTCTACTTGACTCTTCTAATGGATTGCTTATTCCGCTGCAGTTAAACTTGATGTTTGTTATATTTTATCAGTTTAACACTGTTGAAGGCTAACGATAAATTATTCTGCATTATCTTAGTCATAATATTCATTACTGGGCTAGTTAAGCTCTCCTTTTTGCTTTCATTGTTCTCTTCAGAAAATGAGAACGTAGTCGTGACTAGTCGGGAAAAGGAGTTACAGTCCAGATGTCTGCCATAGTATTCCTCACTATTTTGTGAAATAGTGGAAAATAAATGTAATAATATTGAATTTGAGTTTGTATATTGTCTAGACGACAATATTTGCATTAAAACTCATAGATTATGTTTTGTCGTATTTTACACGACTATTGTATAATTAAGTTGTATTTAAACTTTGTACCATGTATTTGGTGACCCAAGATGGGTGATGTATACCTATTGTGGGGGCATCACAGTTGGTATCAGAGCTTAGGGATATGATCCCTGGCTTAGATGTGAGACTAGAACTAGGAGTGGAGAGACGGGGAATTCTTCGCTAGTATGACCTACCTAACTTTATTTTGTATTAATTGGTCGGTCAGAGTATAGGGATAATATGTTGCATGTCAATTAACCCTTGTTTTGTGGCACTATTTGAAAATGACATCCGAGAATGTTGAGAATAGCAATGGAGCACAGGAGACCGTTGAGTCACCACAGGTCAATACCACGGATAATGTGCAACAAGAAGACAATAATCCTCAGGTAAACAACAACGATCAAATGATGAACGATGGAATGTTCAGAGGCTTTATGCAATTCATGCAACATCAGGTGAGAGCGGCTCCCGTCCAAAATGTAGGTGGAAACACTGAAAACTCTCGGACGGTCACCGCTAAACAGTTCAAGGAGTTGGGACAACCGGAGTTTATTGAAGAGCCAAAACCACTTAAGGCGGAGACGTGGATAAAGCAGATCACCAAGATATTTGATGTCTTGGAATGCTCTGAGGAGCAAAAGGTTCCCTTTGCCACCTTTATGTTGTGAGGAGAGGCAGACTACTGGTGGAAATCGGTAAAGCGTACTCAACCTGCCGCACTGAAGATGTCTTGGGAGAAGTTCTAATAACTATTCAATGACAAGTACTTTTCCGAAAGTATTCGTCACATGAAAGAGGTAGAGTTCATCAAGTTAGAGCAGAATAATATGATCGTGTCGCAGTACGAAGCTAAGTTTGCCGAGTTATTCCGGTTTGCGTCTCACTTGGTTGATAATGAAGAGAGAATGACGTGGATGTTTTTAAGAGGTTTGAAACCGGAGATACGTCAGTATCTAATTTATCATAAACTGTGTTTGTATTCATATGTGGTAAATAGGGCTCAGTTATTGGAGTGCAATAACGAGTCAACGCAACCAAGAGAAAGTAGCCGGCAGAATGAAAATACCAGTGGTAACAGTCATCGAAGCGGTGACAACAAACGTGGAGGGAATCAACATGCCAGAAATGGTAACCACTTCGGTGGTAATCATGGCCAAGATAATAAAAGTAGGAGTTTCAAGAAGAGGAGATTCAATAATGATGGAAGGACGTCAGCACCAGCACCTGTTGTTAAGAAAGGAGAACGACCGTTGGTCGTATGTTACAAATGTGGAGGGGAGGGACACATCAGTCCAAACTGTACGCAGCAGTCCAAAGCATGTTACAATTGTGGAAGAGAAAGTCACCTAGCCCGATTTTGTCGTGCACCGAAGATAAGTCCAGCTGGGATGGAGACACCAAAGACCATCCCAGAAAAGTCAAAGCCGGTAGTTCAAGGGAGAGCGTTTGTCGTGACCTCCCAGAAAGCAAGGAACCCAAATGAGGTGATCACAAGTAAGCTAACCATAAACTCTTGTGAAGTATATACCTTATTTGATATCGGTTCTACCCATTTTTCTATTTCTCCTACTTGCGCTCAACATTTAAATTTGACTCCAGAGAAACTAGACTTTGACTTATCTGTTGAAACTCCGTTGGGAGAAACCTTCATTACATCCACTGTTTATAAGTCTTGTTTGGTTCAAATCGGTACTCTCACATTACCTGTCGATCTTATTTCATTGAAAATACTTGCATTTGAAGTGATTCTAGGGATTGATTGGTTAACTACTCATTATGCAAAAATTGATTGTTTTCGTAAGGTTGTTAGCTTTCATATTCCTAACCAACCTATTATGCGAATTCAAGCAACCAAATCATTAAAATCAATCACTGTCATCTCAAGCCATAAAGCTATTCGTTTATTGAAAAACGGATGTTAAGCTTTCTTAGCTCATGTCACGGATTTAAACAAAAATACGTCAGTTTTGAATGATATTTTTATTGTTAATAAATTTCCTGACGTATTCCCTGAAGAACTTCCTAGCCTACCCCCAGAGCGTGAAATTGAATTTTGTATCGACCTTGAACCTGGTACAAAATCCATTTCCAAAGCCCCATATCAAATGGCTCCTATTAAACTTCAGGAGTTAAAAACCCAACTACAGGAATTGTTAGATATCGGTTTCATTCGTCTCAGTACGTCTCCTTGGGGTGCTCTTGTTCTATTTGTGAAGAAGAAAGATGGGAGTATGCGACTTTGTATTGACTACCGGGAATTGAACCATGTCACCATCAAGAATAGGTATCCGTTACCTCGCATTGATGACCTGTTTGACCAGTTGTAAGGAGCACAATTCTTTTTAAAGATTGATCTTTATTCTGAATATCATCAGCTGAAGGTTAAAACTGAGGATATTCCAAAGACTGCCTTTAGAACTCGGTACGGGCATTATGAATTCTTAGTCATATCTTTTGGATTGACTAATGCTCCTGCTGCTTTCATGGATATGATGAACCGAGTATTCAATGAATATTTGGATCATTTCGTGGTCGTCTTTATTGATGACATCCTTATATATTCCAAAAGTCGTGAAGATCATGATCAACACTTGAGGCTAATACTCCAAAAGCTTCGTGAAAACAAGCTTTATGCCAAGTTGAAGAAATGTGAGTTCTGGCTTGAGGAAGTAGCATTCCTTGGGCACGTAGTATCAAGTCATGGAATATCTGTTGACCCGACAAAGATTGAAGCTATTCAAAGCTGGGAGCAACCTAAATTAGTGGCCGAAGTACGTAGCTTTCTCGGCTTAGCTAGTTATTATCGGAGATTCGTAGAAGGGTTTTCTCGAATTTCTACTCCATTAACTCAGCTGACTCGAAAAGATACAAAATTCGATTGGAGCGTGGAATGTGAGAAGAATTTTCAAGAACTTAAGAGGAGACTCATTTCAGCACCTGTTCTGACAATACCATCTGGCTCGGAGGGATTTGTCATCTACAGTGATGCTTCGGGCAAAGGGTTAGGATGTGTTCTCATGCAACATGAGAAAGTTATAGCCTATGCCTCACGACAATTCAAAGAATATGAGAGGAATTATCCTACTCATGATCTAGAGTTAGCAGCAGTCGTTTTTACACTAAAGATTTGGAGGCATTACCTTTATGTTGAGAAGGTGGAGATCTATACGGATCATAAAAGCCTTAAATATTTCTTCACTCAAAAGAAACTCAACATGCGACAACGACGTTGGCTTGAACTGTTGAAAGATTATGATCATACCATCCAATACCATCCTAGAAAATCAAACGTGGTAGCTGACGTATTGAGTAAAAGATCATATGCAGGTACAAGTGCGATACTGTCAACACAAAGGCCCATTTTATATGACTTAAAAAGGATGGAGATAGAGTTAAAGGCTCTAGGGACCCATGTGATGATAGCGAATATACGAGTAAAACTGACTTTAATCGATAAAATTAAAGCTGCTCAAGCTATAGACCTAGAGCTGATGCGTATGAGGAAGGTGCAAGAAGGTGATATCCTAGAAGCAAGAATGGATGAAGAAGGAATACTTCGAGTCAACTCCAGACTTTGTGTTCCTAACGACCCTGATTTAAAGTATAAAATCATGATGGAGACACACAACACATCGTTTGCTCCAGCATTTGCTTGTCTTCATCTGATCTTGCTTGACTATGATCTCTACATGTAATCAGTAGACTCTACGACTCAGAGTGTAGTTTACGATCCTTGATTTGGCTTCGGCATCAGTAGACTCTACGACTCCGAGTGTAGTCTATGTTTCTAACTTGGCTTCGACAGATGTTCGGTCGGCTCGTAGACAGGCTGTCTCTATGATTCTGAACATGATTTCCTCAGCAGACTACGACTCCGAGGAAGTTCTACTCGACACACTACGATCCTTCCTCATCTCTTCTGGCAGTCTATGAACTCCGAGATCTACTATCTTGCATACTACGATTCTGCCTCGATAGCTCTCGAGATTTCCTTGACTCTCCTAGCAGACTACGATTTTTGGTGCAGTGCTCGACGATCAGACAAGCCTATCTATTACATCATAAGATCAACCTAATATGCTTGATCTTTCTATGTTTATAGTCCTTGTACATCATTTCTTTTTAAGGATTTTACAAATCTATTTTACTTATGTAGGATCAACCTAACATATTTGATCAATTCATTCTAAGTCCTTGTACACATGTTTCTATTATCTATCAAAAGACTTTACAGCTTTTCTTAATGCAAGTATACTTGCATATTCATTCATATATATATCATAATCAAATCATATACAAATAGGAATATCATTCACATGCTTATTCCTGAAAATCTCCCTCTATTTGATTATGACAAAAACAATAAGTGCATATGCATGTTATGAATGAATCTTATATACAGTGAGCGACTGTATTTCTAAAATAGATAATCATAAATGTCATTTATAATAATATGAAATTTAATACACTATGACATTTTACATCCTGGATCTAGAACATACCTAACTAGTTAGAGATGTACCTCTTTGGCTCCATGTATGTTTCTAGGATGTATGTTGATCATCTATTCATCTGTTTATTCTTCTTGCTGTTGTCCCCCCTGGGATGATGACTGTCTGTTTTTGCTTTGCTCCCCTTTAGACTCATGATTTTTTTTCTTAACATGCTCCCCCTTAGACTCTGCGATCATATGATCATCATCTCTTGGCTCCCCCTCAGATGATGATTCTGCTTCTGCAGCTGTTGTCTTCTTCTTTGCTTTTCTCTTGGCCTTCTTGTCTTCGTTCCTTCTGCTTTCCTTGTTCTTTCTTGAGTGCCTCTTACTCTGCCTCTTTCTATGCCTCTTTTTCTCCCTCTTTTTGTCATTAATCACTTGGGAGATCTACTCCATGTTGGACATAAGTTGCTCCATCAGATAGGAGGAGTTACAAACTTCCATTTTGAGTTCTTGTTGGCTCAGCTCAAGTTGGAGGGAGAAAGACTGATTCATGTTGTCAATCTTGTCAGAGAGGACTTGGATCTGCTCTTCATTTGCCTACTATGCTCGTAGAGCTTCTGCCTTTTGATCATTTATGGCCTTCAGATAGATGTGATCTCTCCCTTTGAGTTTGAGAGATACATCAGCCATAGTGGTTTGGATTCTATCTTGAACAGAGTATTCTCTGCTGATGTCAACGTCTTTGACTTCTCATTGATTTGAGATATCTTTTTGACCAGCTCATCAGAATTCTTCAACAGCTCCTGCTCCATAGGAATTTGGTCATCTGGTTGGGCAGTCTCTTATTGAACATCAGATTGGACTCTACGATTTTCATCCTTCGACAGATTTTTGAAAGCATTGATAATCTGAAAAATCGTTGAGTACCAATCGTTATTGGAGGATAAAGGAATGTCAGCCAGCAGTGCTTGAGCTGATGGAGGCTTTTAATTTTGAACTTGAACACCATTAGTAGTAAAGTGAACAGACTCTACGATTATCTCCTTGGCCATAATCCTTCTGCCATCAGAGTCCACTCTACGATCATAAGGGATATAGTGGTTGTCAGCATGTCTGTAGACTTTATAGTGGGGCTTGTCTTTGATCATTATTGTTGTATAACTCTTCAGCTTTGGGAAGTTCTAAGCCACCAGTTCTTAGCTTAGAATTTCTGGAAGTTCTTCTGGTGGTTCATTCGAGACTTCCACCACTAATCTTCTGCTAGTCCTTACTGGAGAGAGAATGAGATTGTATTCTGGTTCCTCTAATTCCTGATGAGCAGAATCAAAGTCTTTCTCTATTTATTCTCTTTCTGAGCTTAAATCATTCTGATCAGATTCATCAGTGAATCCTTCTTGTTGATTTTCATTACCAGAACCTTCTTCAGCAAGATCTTCCTTGGATTCATCTTCTTTATTACTAGTCCCATCTTCAACACTTTCTTCCTGTGATTCAGATTCATCCATCACTTAATTCAATAACAGCAGTGGAGTGATCATTTTTCTTCTTGAAGTCAAATTTGGCTTGTAGTCTGTAGCTCTTCTTCCTCATTGGGGTTTCAACTATGGGAGAGTCAGACTCTTCTTCCTCTTCAGACTCTGAGGCCTTTGGATCATCAGACGAACTTCCTTGAGGTTCAGTACTGACAGGGCTTGTGCATTCTTCTTCATCAGCAGATTCTTCATTTTCTTTCATGAATCCAGCTTCACCTTCATCGTTGGATTTGTTCTTTAGAGACTCAGCCTTGAGATTATAAGTTGCCTTCTCTTCTTCTGACTCTACGTGTTCCTTTTTGTTAGATGGGCTTTCTTAAGAAGCTGAGATTGGTTTATTTACCACCTTAGCTTTCTTGCTTGATGGCCCTTGAAGTAGTCTATTTCTTCTTCTCTTTGTGGTCTCTGGTGCAGTCCAAACCTTTTCATCTTTATCTTTGTCTTCAGTGGAGAGACTCTTTGGTGGGGCCTCAATTTTCTTCACACCCCTGGATCTCTTCCTTACTGGTGTGACTGCTACTGATGCAGATTTATCAGACTCAGTGCTTTCTACCTCCTTCATCTTCCTCTTCTTTATTAAGACCTTACTGTTGCCCCCAGTTGTTGTCAACCTCCTGTTTTCCTTTGGGTTCATCTTCCAGTTCACAAATAGTTGTGGAGACATTACTTTGTGAACATTTAGAGGCTCTCCTTCATCATCCTTGATTTTCCCTCCCACCTTCTTCTTCATCACAATGCTCAGCAGTCTTCCATGAAAGACTTTAGTCAGGGGTTTATCTGTAGACTTCTTTATCTCAGCCTTTTCTACCCATTTGGAGATCTGATTGAACAAGATGGCACCAAAGTTGATTCGCTTCTTCAGAACTATAGCAGATATGATTTTTAACTATTGATCAAGCACAGTGTCATGTGCAGTATCCTTGCATAGTATATATTTGCCCACTATCTCAGCAAGGAACTCGAATTCCTCCAGAAACTACTTCTTCTTCATGTCTTTCAGACTAGGGTTTCTTTGGTATCGCATAAGCCTTTTGCCTTCTTCAATGTTTACTTCATCCAGGTTTATCAGACCTTGATTAGGAAACCCTAGACATTGATTGATGTCTAATGCTCTTATTTTCAGACTTGATCCTTTCACCTTCGTGGTCAGAAGCCCAGAATATATTGAAGCATTTGAGTAGAACTGCTTCACTAGCTCTGTATAGACTGGAGTGTTGGCCTCCAAGTACTCAGAGAACCCAGCCTTCTTTACGAGCTTAAGTATATCCTTGAACTTCATTTATGATCTTTTGAACTTTTTGAAGCTGAGTTGGATTCTGGTTATAACTTGCCATTCTGCCTTTTGAAGAGTTTAAGGAATATGGGTATTTGATTCAGAGGACTCTATGAGAGATGGTTGATTGTGATTTGGGCAAGGCTCTGGAGGATTAATGGGTTTAGGCTTTGAAGAGGATTCTTAGGGTTTGAAAATGGGAGGGAGAAAGGTTCGATGGTTTCTGATAACTGTTTGCATATTTTGAATTTGTCTTTATGGCAGTTCCTTCTAACTCTACAAAATCAGTGATCTGTCAACCAATCATTGGTTGCACGATGCCAAGTAATGAGCTGTAACTCCCTCACCACCTCTTCAGTTTTAATGCCCCGTTTAAAAACAAATATGCGTCAATGACGTGGATTGACCGTTGACCATTGTAGTTCATAGAGTAGCATGGTAAGGCAGTCATGGACTCTACGGTTCCATTTGTTGGCTCAACAATTATCCTTTAAGAGATGCTGCAGTGGATGGTTTTGACATTTTTTCTCATCTTAAAACTGCATAGCTTAACCGCTGATGTAGTTTATGAAGGTTTGGAGACCTTAAGTTCTGACGTGCGTTTGCATGATATCTTTCCAAACTGTATTCAAACTTATCTCCTCATAATCTGAATGGTTGAGCAATTGTCCCATTCTTCCAAGCTCCTCGTGAGTTAGAGTATCCTTTGGTAAGACTACAATCGTCGAGTCTGCTTCTACTATCGCTGAGGTTGCACTACGATCGTTGAGGTTACATCACGATCTTCGGCTTCTCTTCAAACTCTACTCTACGATCGTTGATTGACTTGGTCCTTGAGATGAACTTTACTTAGCATTCCTTCTGGGTCAAGGTAGCTCAGGAAGGGCCAACCTCTTAGAGTGAACTAAGGGTCAGGTTTGTCCCTGAGGCGCTTTCCAGATGAAGTGCCTAGGAAGTGATTTGTACTGATATCTCATTTGACCTTTTCTGCTGGGAAGATCCTCTACCAACTTTAGACAATTGCATTTGCTATAATCGTGGTGTCTTCCTTCTCTTGCACTACGATCGGATGTTTGATCATGGGCACTCCACAATTTTGAGTTGGGTGGCTAATAGGTTATCAGTAGTACGTTTTAAGACGTTCCTACTGATTATGGATCTTCATTTGGTTCATCAGCCACAAAGTTTTGGGACTCTGTAGCTGGTACATTTCTTTATAGTATATCTCAGTGATGTTGTTCCTTAACAGATCACTACTCCCCTATGGTTGATACTATCTTCTCAGACAGATGTGATTCCTTTTTCTTTATGTTCATTCGAATGCAGCCTTGCATATTTCCTTCTGACTGGAATCACCATTATCACTTAAATCTCCTTGTATCGTAGGCATGGACATTTTCAGGACTGATCACTCTACGATCATTTGATAGCACTACGAACGTAGTTTTCTTTGACAGTCTTGTGCTTGTGGAGTTCTGCTCCCGTAATGAGTTCCTCTTGACTGATGCTCGATGATCCTCTGATGTGAGCTTCCTTGAGGGTTCTTCTCATATAGATTGCTTTGCCTGATTTGAGCATATAAGACCCTTTTCATCTTTGGTGAATGGCTTGCTTCCATATACAGATTAGCAGCCATGTGACCTTCATTCAGGTTAGCTTAGCGGGTCTTTAAGGACATGCTTGGACATGTAGGAATTTTATCAGAATAATTTTTGAACAGTCCTTAGCCTTCTACTGGTTAATTCTTCTTGACTGAAGTTTTCTGCTTTAGCATTCCTTAGTGTGGCCGGATAGACCGGGTACCTACATGTTAGATACATTTCTTTTTTGGTACCCACAATTAAATGGGTCCTGCTAGGTTAGTTTTCTAAACCCCTGTTCCTTATATATTTGGATAATTATCATATTGATCACCAACAGTCATATTGATGCATGTAACTATTTTAGATAATATATTTTGATATGCATGATGGTGAGTGTGTGTAAGATTTTCATTTTAATAACACACTCTTTTTCTTAGATGGTTTCATCATTTGCTGGGTTATGTTCAGAATGTTTAAGTGTTTATAGAGTGATAATCAACTCTACGATTCATGTGTATCTCGTTGATTCATGGAGGTGATCAGTTTCTACAAATCATCAAGATACTCTTGTAGAACTGATCATACTCTGTGTGTTATCAAACACTTAGAACATATGTTTGTACATACACACTAACCCACAAGCAAAGATTACTTCACATAGAATTCATTTAACCGTTGATATGCTTATGACCTATTTCAGATTTCTTTCAAAATGTCATCTTCAACCTAAAATTTGGATTGAGAGAAAGTTTATAAGCATTTGAGTTTCTAACCTCAGTGTATCTTTTCTCTTTACCTTTTTAGGTGGATTATGATTTCTTGAAAGAATACTGTTGTAGTTCATAAGAAGGTGCAATATGATGTACATAATTATATTAGTGAGGAACCATACCTTTTTACTGTCAGTTTCTTAACAATCATTTATCTTTAATATACTGAGTTTAGGAATTGATGTGCATAGCTTCACATTTGCTCCTGGCAGCTTGTTGTTCTAGTTGGCCTTTAATCAATCAGTCGTGGTCTTGAAGATGCAGGCTAAGAAAATCTTAGCATCTTTAGTTCTTTGACATCCTTCAGTTCACAAAGTTTGCACCCAGCTGCTGGTTGGCCAAACACATGTTTGAGAAGATCTTCTTTCTTCTCTAGATAAGCATTTCTTAGCATGTATGGCCTTTTCATCTTTCAGGCTGGTGGATGCTTGACTTTTTGTTGTTGATGTCTCTTGGGCTTTCTCGTCTGGTGTTCAGACTACAAGATTGACTGCAGGCAAGGATTGGTCTTCTTGATGTAACAATTGAGAACATGGACCAATCTGAGCAGCCTCAGGTGTATATACACATTAACCTGTACATAATATTTTCAACGTGTGAGCTCATCTGCATATAACAAGTGACTTACTACTAAACTAAGTTTAGAACAATGTTTGTGCCTAGGATCAGACTCAAAGCGATTAGCTTTTGAATATATCATGAGAACCTACTCTGATACCAATTGTTAGTTCCTAGTAGACACAATAGATCTAGAAGGGGGGGTTTGAATAGATTTTTACTTCTAATACTTTTCTAGTTTATTTTGTATTGCTATTAAATTATCATATGACAAACATAAGAATCTTTTTAAGCACATCAGAATAAGTAAAAGATCCCCTTCATTGATTTATTCATAATCATACATACATTGTTCTTAGAGTTAGTTCAGTGGTAAGCAGTTAATACATACATAATAGTTATAGCAGTTAAGTACATAATGTAAATGATATAAGGTAAAAGACACAAGGTGTTTTAAGTGGTTCAGAGACTCAAGCTCCTAATCCATTCTTCTGCTTTCAACTAGCAGGATTTCCACTAAGGAAGGGTAGCACCCTGAATCACTAAGATTCCTTCAAGGCCAGCAGCCTTGGGACTTTAGTTCACTAAGATCTCTTCAAGGCCAGCAGCCTTGGAACTTCTCTAGTTCCCTAGGAACTCTTCAAGCCCACCAGGCTTGGAACTTTATTTAGTCCCTCCGGACAAGGACCCCTCAGGCCCTGGCTTGTTGTTGTTGTTGGTGGTGGTGGTGCTGAGCTGCTAAGATGTCTTTAAGCTTGATCATCTTTTGTACTTAGCAGCTTGGTGTGGTCCTCTTTGCATTCTTCTTTGAGACTGGACCACATCTTCTTTGGTGCAGCTGATCTTCTTCTGTTCTGCTCATCTTCATGTAGTGTCAGCTGTGCACCATCACCATTTCTTGAACCCATCTTAATGTGTTGGCAGACATTGTTCTGCACTTGCTCAGGCTCAGCTTTAGGTTCATGGTGAATCGTAGAGTGGCTCTTAGGATATGCCTTGTGTTTTGCCACTCTACTAAATGCTATCTTCTTGTCCTTCTTGGCACTGAGCTTGGATGCCAATTTAAGTGGCATTCTTATCCTGTTGAGTGAAGCTTTAGTCTGTACACGTCCTTCTGCAAAGCTGCTTCACTTCCACCTTCGTAGTCTCACTGTCACTGAGACTTGTTCTTTTGAAGCTCAGGTGGAACTCGTAGAGTCAACGTTAGCATTCTACCAACTTAACGATTCTGCAACATTGCAATCATTTGCACCTTATGATCTTTGAAGCTCTGTTTATTTATACTCATTCCCAATCTTCCCGCTGGAAAGTAGCCATTGAGAGCTCTTAGATTTGCTTCGCAGATCTCGAGTTATTTGGTGTAGACTGCAGATGTGACATGACGTCTCCTTTTTTGACTTTCTGGCACTGCAGTCTACTGCTTCACCTACCCCATCAGAGATGTCACTTTAATGTCTTGGGCATGTCGAAGATTTTATTTCCTCCTTCTGATTTCTTGATCAGAGGTTATCCTTTTGCATCGATGCTCTCAATAGGCTCTTGTCCGAATTACCAACCTTCAGATTGAACTGTTGCCAATGCTTCAATCTTCGGATGTTCGAACTCTTCGATTCTGATGCATGTCTTCTTGGACCCGATTGCAGTGTCTTGTTGAATGTTGCTCATAGACTGGTAGAGTCAACACTACGATCCTGAAGAGTGTTCATTAGATCTTTAATATAGAACACCTCTTCCTTCTTTTGTACAGTGCTTCAACACTTCTGTTTGCTTCGACTGCTCTTAGATACTGATGGCTTGACTTCTTGCTCTGGTCCCTTCTGAATAGCAAGACACTTCAAATTTGTGGCGTGTCTAGGTCGCTTTCTCCTTGTGATCTCCCGTTCAGTTATCATCAATGGACTGACCCAATGCTTAATCACTTTAGCCTTGTTCTTCAGAAGTTGACTAGAAACTTTGTGTACACTCCATCAGTTCTTTCTTTGTTTGGCAAACACTACGATCCTGGTTGCTTCCAAGATCGTCGTCTTCTGTTTACTTGACAGCTACTGTACTTGCTGACTTTCCTCAACCTGTGGAAGGCTTAATCTCGAATGGCTTCCCAACTCAATCTGAATGCTGATTGGGTTGGTGATTAGATCTTCTGTTAGCTTGCATACCATTCGTTGAGTGCTCTTTGGTTTCCTTCCGGTGGAATATATCTTTGCAGTACTAACCATAGGCTTGGTTCCTTTGGATATTCTGGGAGTGCTCATTTGTTGAGAATCGTATTAGCTCTACGATTCTGCATTGACGTTATGAGCACATCTGTTGAGGTCGTAGTTCTGCACTCTACGATTCAGCTTCGGCAGTGCAGACACCACGACTCAGAGATCAGATCTTGACACTCTACGAATTTTGTCTTTGTGCTTGTTGTCTTCATCTGATCTTGCTCGACAACGATCTCTGCATGTAATCAGTAGACTCTACGACTCAGAGTGTAGTCTACGATCCTTGATTTGGCTTCGGCATCAGTAAACTCTATGACTCCGAGTGTAGTCTACGTTTCTGACTTGGTTTCGACAGATGTTCGGTCGGCTCGTAGAAAGGTTGTCTCTATGATTCTAAACATGACTTTCTCAGCAGACTACGACTCCGAGGAAGTTCTGCTCGACACACTACGATCCTTCCTCGTCTCTTCTGGCAGTCTACGAACTCCGAGATCTACTATCTTGCAGACTACGATTCTGCCTCAATAGCTCTCGAGTTTTCCTTGACTCTCCTGGCAGACTACGATTTCTAGTTCAGTGCTCGACGATCAGACAAGTCTATCTATTACATCATAAGATCAACCTAACATGTTTGATCTTTCTATGTTTATAGTCCTTGTACATCATTTCTTTTTAAGGACTTTACAAAGCTGTTTTGCTTATGTAGGATCAACCTAACATATTTGATCAATTCATTCTAAGTCCTTGTACACATGTTTCTATTATCTATTAAAGGACTTTACAGCTTTTCTTAATGCAAGCATACTTGCATATTCATTCGTATATATATCATAATCAAATCATATATAAATAGGAATATCATTCACATGCTTATTCCTGCCAAAAGTGTAACCATATGTGATATATCTAGTAATTCATTAATTTAAATTAATGAAGGGGTGATTTACTCGAAAGAATTAATTGGAATTATTTTACTAATTGCTACATGTGTGGTGTAAGCATATAATTAGTTAATAAGGTTGCTTTATGCATAAAATATAATGTGGGGTATCTAGAATAATAAAAGTGAGCTTTAATTATGCAATTTACTAAGTTGTATGAAGGAGCCTTGTGTGGCATGATGATTTATGGTAACCAATTAAATGTGTATTTTAAATATATGGGAGAAGATAAATTTAAGTAAATAAATATTTGCTATTAAATATTTATTTCCATATTTATGCGTATTTGATAATAAAGTTTATGGGAAATAATGGGTGGTTAATATTCAACTAATTTATATTCTAACACAATTCAATAAATCATTATGCCACACAAGACACCATGGAGTTCCAACTATTATTGATCAATCATCTTCTCAAGAAGAATAGTGTTTCACTAAACCCTAATTTTTCCTATCTCTGATATAAAAGGTGTAATCTTCGAATTCGTGGAATAAAGTGCGTAACTTGCGTCACACACACTCTCTCTCTCTCCAGAAAAAGACTTTCTTATTTAGAGATGTAGGGAACCCTCCTAAACTATTTAGGATTAGGTTTTGATTTAATTAATTAAATTTCTTTAATTAATTAGGCTTCTTAATCTCATTAGAAATAATTAATTAAATATTTTAATTAATTAACCTTCTAATCTTATTAGGAATAAATAAGAGTACTTATATTAATTAATTCTCAAACACCTTTATGAATTAACTTAATAATAATAGTAATAATAATAATAATAATAATAAGACTTCTCTTATTAATTTATATTTAATATTCCTGAAATATTAAATATTAAATATTAAGTTATTTAATTTATTCTATCATCATAGATTAAATTAAATACACTTAACTTATTATTATGATTATACCATTTACTTATTAAATAAATATTTTTCCTTTTATGGTGTGACCCTTTAGGTTCTCCATATTAAACTGGTTGTGAATAAATCAATTAGAACAATTCTAATCTTATTTAAATAAATAAATTAAACTATTAATTTATTTAAATAAATAACATTTATTCTACAATAAAGATAAGCTTCATTAGCGATCACCGACTTTCCAGATAATATAGATTTCAACATTAATCATAAAAGAATATTTGAATAAATAGTTACCGTACAATTCAATCCTTCTACCATACAATGTCCTAATTAAATATAAGACATAAAATTACTGTCAAGTCTTATTTTATTTAATTATATGTATTTTGATTCCCAAATGCACAACTCCGAATAAATGTAAAATAATTATAAACTCCTTTCTAATTTCATTATACCTTGACCAATGACTACTAAGTTGTCATTTATCGAATCGCATAGGACATTATCTTATTTTACTAGAAGCAGTAGATTCTTTATTGTTCATTCATTATCTCCATATATAACTTGTTACACTCAAGCATACCTTTTGATATACCCTAAGGGTCTTAAGGAATATGTCAAAGTATAATTAATCATACACAAGATAATATGATTGTCTCAAGTCTAAGAATCACTTGTACTACTATCACTACAGGAATTTCTATTAACAGGTAAGTAAAACTCCATAAGTATTCCTTAGCGATCCACGTTCAGTGAAATTATTCTCCAATAAGCACCTACATACTTGCTTTAGTGTATCTACACAAATGATAATGAGATGAATCATCCTCATCCAATGAGCAAGCAACGTATACACCAATCTATCCGGATTGACTAATCCCCTTTTTAGTAATCCAACGATTGGGAACAATTTTAGTTAGTGAGCTATTTAAGAATTTAGATCTCATTAGCATGATTATCATCATGATTCTAAAAGTATTGCTCAAAACTATGGATTTATCACATATTATAAAATAACACCATGTAGATAAATTAAAAGCCTTTAATTAAATAATTCTTTTATTAGTAAATGAATAAGATTGTTTACAAAGTATATATAATATCATCAGATATGATCAATAAAGAATCTAACACTTCTAGTAAAAGAAGAGATATGTCATATATGATTCGATAAATGATAACTCAGGAAACCTTGGCCAAGATGGAATGAAATTAGAAATGAGTGTCTAATTTATATTTATTTGGAGTTGTGCATTTGTGAATCGAAATACATATAATTAAATAAAATAAGACTTGACAGTAATTTCATGTCTTATATTTAATTGGGACATTGCATAGTGGAAGGATTGAATTGTACGGTAACTATTTACTTAAATATTCTTTTATGATTAATGTTAAAATATATATTATCTGGAAAGTCGGTGATCGCTAATGAAGCTTATCTTTATTGTAGAATAAATGTTATTTATTTAAATAAATTAATAGTTTAATTTATTTATTTAAATAAGATTAGAATTTTTCTATTTGATTTATTCACAACCGGTTTAATATGAAGAACCTAAAGGGTCACACCATAAAAGGAAAAATATTTATTTAATAAGTAAATAGCATAATCATAATAATAAGTTAAGTGTATTTAATTTAATCTATGGTGATAGAATAAATTAAATAACTTAATATTTAATATTTTAGAAATATTAAATATAAATTAATAAAAGAAGTCTTATTATTATTACTATTATTATTCAGTTAATTCCTAAAGGTGTTTGAGAATTAATTAATATAAGTACTCTCATTTATTCCTAATAAGATTAGGAGACTAATTAATTAAAATACTTAATTAATCATTCCTAATGAGATTAGGAAGCCTAATTAATTAAAGTAGTTTAATTAATTAAATCAAAACTTAATCCTAAAAAGGTTAGGAGAGTTTCCTACATCTATAAATAAGAAAGTCTTTTTATGGAGAGAGGGTGACACAAGTTACATACTTTATTTCAAGAGTTGGGAGAGTATACCTTTTCTATCAGAGATATGAAAAATTAGGGTTTAGCCAAACACCATTCTTCTTGAGTTTTTGTTCTTTCTTGGTGGATCTAGGGGTGAGCAATTCGGTTATATCCGAACCGAATAGCTCATTCAGATATAACCGAGTACCGAAATATTCCAAATTTTACTATCGGAATAATTAACTGAATAGAGAAATAACTGAAATACCGAATACTGAATACCTGAATTTTATATTCAATTATTTCGGTTAATAACCGAAATTAAGTCCTCTCTCCTCCTGGTAAGTTAAATTATAGAGCTGCACTGTTCCCCTAGCTTATCTTCTTTCTCAAACAGATGGATGTTGTATTGCTCTAATCAAAAACCCTAGCCCCAATTCCCTTACCCTCACTATCTATCTTTTCTTCCCTGGTCTCTTAGCTATATTACTTTGCTTTGGGTTAATTTAATGGTCATGGCGCTTCTACATCTACCTAAGCTCGTAATCACACTCATCTTTTTATTAGTCATCACTTGAGTAATGATGATGATGTCACATCCCGATGCAGCCCAGATCGATGATACCAGTAACAGTCACTGGGGGAGACCAGAAGAGCCGCGCTTTGCAAAGCTAGAATGGGGTTGACTGGCTGTGGAGAAGGAGGAGAGTCGGCAGAGTTGTAACTGTGAGTATGTGAAGACGAGAGTAAAGTTAACTCTTAAGAGTGAAAGAGTAGGGCTTTATTTATTATTATCATTTTAAAAATATGTTCAGTTATTCGGTTACCCGAATAACATTATTTCAATATTCGTATCCATACCCTAATATTGGAATATTAAAATGGTTATAACCGAATTAATGAAAATAACCGAATAACCGAAATAAATCGGTTAAAAAAATTCGGTTGTAACTAGTTATTCGGTTTTATCCGTTTTTTGCTTAGCCCTAGGTGGATCATCTCTAAAGACCAAACACTTGGGTGACTAATGTTGATCAAATGAAGGAATCTAATCTCACGTATTCAAGGAGACCACGAAGGACTAGGAGTTGATATTGTACCTTAGGAAGCTCGAATCTTCAAGGGTATAATTTTGATCCAAACACGTGTTACAGCGGTTTCATTTGATTAGAGAAATTATTGAAAAAAGAGATGTCACCCTGGAGCGTGTGAACTCTTAATATAACATTGCAGATCCATTTACTAAATCTTTAACTCAACAACAGTTCGATCGTCCCTTATAGAAGATGTAAGACCCCAACTTATTAATGAATAAAATCAAATTTTCTCTAAATATTATTGTGAATAATAAGGGGTTAATTTGATATAATACTTTGGTTATGGGTGAAATGTGCAAATTTTATAAAATAAGCAAGTGGTTATAAAATATTCATTTTGTCGGGGAATATTCGTTTGGTCGTGGAATATTCTTGCTGTCGGGGAATATTCGTACGACGGCGCAGCCTTGTGTGGGCCCCATAACGGAAAGCGATTGGATGAAGAAAACGACAAGTATAAGTTATTTATAAATAACGGCGTAGTTGTTACCATTAATACTGTTGGAATACCCGGTGGTTAAAATACAGTAGCACACGGTATTGCACCAATTATTGATTCTTACGTAAGAAGGCACTACTCAATAATTGTTACAGTAGTTATTGTTCAATATTTTATTTTATTGATTCAATAATTGTTGCGTTGATATTTTATATTATTGTTGTTTCAATAATTATTGCTACACAGTATTTTCCTTTATCAGATCAATAATTCATATTATTTGAATAATATTATTAGATAATATTATTGGCAATGTCTAGAAAGTTCTGTCTATGGAGAGGTTTGGTCATCTAATTGCGCGCCAGTAAGGAGAAATCCTTATTGGAAAGCCCCCTCTTTCCTGGGAACGGCCTGGTTATCATAAATGTGATTCTGTAATATTATTTATGAATAATTAATTATTGATTCATGTGATAAGGAAATATTTATTTTATGTGGATATAAATTAGGGATATATTTTTGTGGTTAAAAATGAAGGAGTTAATGTTGGGGTTTTTATCAGTATTTTTGTCGGAATGGAGGTATTAAAAATCAGGGTTTTTGAGATATTTTGCGGGGGTTATAATTTTTAATTCGACCGTTGGATCGTGGTAATTTTTGGATATGTTATACATATATAAGTTGAGTATATGTCCACAAATTTTGAACCGTTAAAAATGAACGTATGATTTATTATGAATTTTACGAGATGACTGGTTCAGAAATTGTTGAATTTTCGGAGTTAATCATTTTGATGGAAAATTCTAGAATTGGTGGGCCCCACTCTTGGTTGGTGAAGAAATGTGCTGAGATTTTTATTCAAATGTGGTGGGTGGGAATAGTAGCAGGTAAAGCCATCAGGTTACAGGTTAAGTCTGCTTCGGCGTGCTAATATTTTCCTATAAATAGAGGGCTAAGTTAGAATTAAAAATCACACCAGAAACAAGTTTTCTCTCTTTCTCTCTCTAGATTATTGAGTGTATTTTGTGAGTATTTAGATACTTTGAGAGTTTCTATTCATCAGAGCAAGTTTCTTTCAGCCTTATAACGGTATTCCGACCAGAAGTACTGATATTTTGAGGTAAGGGATATTATTTTCTTCTTAATGATATTATTTTCTTCAATATCATTATGCTGAAATATTGATATGAGTTTTTATCAAATTTGGAACTTTTTGTGTCGGGGTTACTATTCACGTATACGGCACTATTCACGTATACGGTACTATTCACGAATACGGCACTATTCACCCAAAAATAAAAATTTTCCCTTTTTGTCCAAGATGTCTATTATGGTTACTATCTTTGATTGTATCCATGTTTTGATCTTTATTTTTGAATTCTGCTTCACAATTGATTATTATGAAGTATTATTGATCTTGGATAAACTGTTATACGAATCCCTAATATTTGACCTTCTGTCTCACTGGATTCGTTCTCTTTAAGATATTTTTCATCATCCTCAGTCCTAAATGATGATATTACTGAATATCTTTGGCCTGTAGTGCAAAGATGTATGATTACTTGATGAATATCTTTGGCCTGATGTGCAAAGATGAACAGGTGTTGAGATGAACATGACTGACAGGTGATACAAATGAATATCTTTGGCCTGTAGTGCAAAGATGAATATTTGGATAAAGATGATTATTAATTGATGTTACAGGGATAAAATATTGATGATGGACTTTTAAATCTTAGAAGATAGTAGAATTCTTTCTCTACTTGACTCTTCTAATGGTTTGCTGTTTCCGCTGCAGTTGTTGATCTAAAACTTGTTGTCGATTATATTCTATCAGATTTTTCCCTGTTGAAGACTAACGATAATTTGTTGTATATTATCTTAGTCATAATATTCTTTACTGGGCTAGTTGAGCTCACCCTTTTCCTTTTTGTTCCATTTTTCTTCTTAAAAGGTGAGAACATAGCAGGATCTAGTCGGGGTATGGAGTGATGGTTCTAGAAAGATGTTTTAGCAGTCCTCACTATTTCTGTAAAATAGTGTTTGAATAATTGTAATGAGGATTTATTTGAGTGTGGATATTGTCCAGAAGACAATATTTGTATTTAAACTCACAGTATGTGTTGTCGTATTTTGCACGACAATTGTATTATTGAAGTTGTAGTTTGCTTTCTGTACCATGTATTTTGGCGACTCAGAATGGGTGTTGTATACCTATTTTGGGGGCGTCACAGTTGGTATCAGAGCTTAGGGATATGATCCCTGGCTGAGATGTGAGACAAGAACTAGAAGGGGAGAGACGGGAAATTTCTTCGCTAGTATGACCTGACTAAGTTTATTTGGTGTTTATTTGGTCGGTCAGAGTATAGGGATAATATATGACATGACTATTAACCTTTGTTTTATGGCAGTATTTAAGAATGGCAGCTGAGAACGTTAATAATGGAGTAAATCAGACCGTGGAGACACCTTTGATCACCACCCAGGGAACGTGCAACAGGAAGGCAATATTCCTCCTGTAAACAACGTTACCGAGCAAGCGATGAATGATGGAATGTTTAGGAGCTTTTTACAGTTCATGCAAAATCAGACGAGGGAGACTCGTGTGCAGAATACAGGTGGAAATGATAACAACGCGCGGTTTGTCACAGCTAAGCAGTTCAAAGAATTGGGACCACCAGAATTTAAGGGAAAGCCGGATCCGATCATGGCGGAAACGTGGGTCAAGCAAATTACCAAGATATTCGATGTCTTGGGATGCACGGAGGAACAGAAGGTTCCATTCGCCACCTTTATGTTCCGCGGTGAGGCAGACTACTGGTGGGAGTCTGTGAAGCGTACCCAGCCTGACGCACTCAACATGTCCTGGGAAACATTTCAAAAACTGTTCAATGACAAGTACTTTCCTGAAAGTATTCGTCATATGAAGGAGGTGGAGTTTATCAGACTGGAATAAAACAACATGACGGTGTCCCAGTACGAAGCGAAGTTTGCAGAGTTATCCAGGTTTGCACCTCATTTGGTCAAAAATGAGGAACGAATGACAAGGATGTTTCTGAGAGGTCTAAAACCCGAGATTCGACAATATCTTATCTCTCATAAATTTTCTTTATATTCAGATGTTGTAAACAGGGCTCAATTATTAGAGCGAGATAATGAGTATGTGCAACCGAGGGACCAAAACCAGGGTCATACCGGTGGTGGCAGTCATCGAAGTAATGAAAACCAGCAGGGAGGAAAATATTCGGACAAAAGCGGTAACCACTCTGGTGGTAATCGTGGTCGTGATAATAAAAGGAGCGAGTCGGGAGGAGATTTCAAGAAGAGAAGGTACAACAATGATAACGTGAAGACGTCAGCACAAACATCAACTGTTTCTAGGGGAGGAGAACGACCACCGGTCGTATGTTACAAATGTGGGAAAGAGGGACATATCAGCCCAAACTGCCCACAACAATCCAAGGTATGTTATAACTGTGGAAAGGAGGGTCATATAGCTCGAGAGTGTTCTGTAGCAAAACCAAGTTTAGCGGGAAAGGTGACTCCAAAAGTTGTCCCGGAAAAGTCGAAATCAGCGGTTCCTAGAAGGGCGTTTGTCGTGACTGGCCAAAACGCGAGAAACCCGAACGAGGTGATCACGGGTAAGCTAATCTTGAATTCTTGCAAAGTTTATACTTTACTAGATACCGGTTCTACCCATTCTTTTATCTCTCCTGCTTGTGCTCAACGTTTAAACTTGACTCCGGAGAAATTGGACTTTAACTTATCTGTTGAAACTCCGTTGGGTGAAACCTTCGTTACATCTACAGTTTATAAATCTTGCATGATCCAAGTTGGCACTATCACATTACTTGTTGATCTTATCTCTTTAAAGATACTTGCTTTTGATGTGATTTTAGGAATTGATTGGTTAACCACTCATCATGCTAAAATTGATTATTTTCGTAAGGTTGTTAGTTTTCATATTCCTAACCAACCTGTCATACGAATTCAAACTACTAAACCACTAAAATCAGTCACTGTCATATCAAGCCACAAAGCTATTCGTTTATTGAAAAACGGATGTCAAGCTTTCTTAGCCCATGTTATGGATTTGAACAAAGACAAGTCAGATTTGAATAACATTTCTATTGTTAGAGAATTTCCCGATGTATTTCCTGAAGAACTTCCTGGTCTACCCCCAGAACGTGAAGTTGAATTCTTTATTGACCTTGAACCCGGTACAAAGCCCATTTCTAAAACTCCATATCGAATGGCTCCTATTGAACTTCAGGAGTTAAAAGTCCAACTACAGGAGTTGTTGGACATCGGTTTTATTCGTCCTAGTACGTCTCCTTGGGGTGCTCCTGTTTTATTCGTAAAGAAGAAAGACGGGAGTATGCGACTTTGTATTAACTATCGAGAATTGAACCATGTCACCATCAAGAATAGGTATCCGCTACCTCGCATTGATGACCTGTTCGACCAGTTGCAAGGAACACAATTCTTTTCAAAGATCGACCTTCGTTCTGGATATCATCAGCTGAAGATTAAAACTGAGGATATTCCAAAGACTGCCTTCAGAACTCGGTACGGGCATTATGAATTCTTAGTCATGTCTTTTGGATTGGCTAATGCTTCTGCTGCCTTCATGGATATGATGAACCGTGTATTCAAAGAATATTTAGATCAGTTCGTTGTTGTCTTTATTGATGACATCCTCATCTATTCCAAAAGCCGTGAAGATCATGAGCGCCATTTGAAGCCGGTACTGCAAAAACTTCGTGAAAATAAGTTATATGCCAAATTGAAGAAATGCGAGTTCTGGCTTGAGGAAGTAGCATTCCTTGGGCACGTGGTGTCAAAACATGGAGTATCTGTCGACCCGGCGAAGATTGAAGCCATACAAAGTTGGGAGCAACCGAAGTCGGTAACCGAAGTACGTAGCTTTCTGGGCTTAGCTGGTTATTATCGGAGATTTGTGGAAGGATTTTCTCGAATCGTTACTCTATTAACTCAACTGACTCGGAAAGATACAAAATTCGTATGAAGTGAGGAATGCGAGAAGAGTTTCTAAGAACTCAAGAGGAGACTCATTTTGGTATCTGTTCTGACAATACCATCTGGTTCGGATGGATTTGTTATCTACAGCGATGCTTCAGGCAAAGGGTTAGGATGTGTTCTCATGCAACATGGGAAAGTCATAGCCTATGCCTCACGACAACTCAAAGAATATGAGAGGAATTATCTTACTCATGATTTGGAGTTGGCAGCAGTCGTTTTTGCGTTGAAGATCTGGAGACACTACCTGTATGGGGAGAAAATGGAGATCTATATAGATCATAAAAGCCTCAAATATTTCTTCACCCAAAAGGAACTCAACATGCGGCAGCAACGTTGGCTCAAGCTGTTGAAAGATTATGATCATACCATCCAATATCATCCTGGAAAAGCAAACGTACTAGCTGACGCATTGAGTAGAAGATCATATGCGGGTACGAGTGCAATGTTGTTAACACAAAGGCCCATTTTGTATGACTTGCAAAGGATAGAGATAGAGATGAAGGCTCCAAGTACCCACATGATGATATCAAATATACGAGTAGAACCGACTTTAATCGATAAAGTTAAAGCTGCTCAAGCTACGGACATGGAGCTGATGCGTATGAAGAAGAAAGTGCAAGAAGGTGCTATTCCAGAAGCAAGAATCGATGAAGAAGGAATACTTCGAGTCAACTCCAGACTTTGTGTTCCTAACGATTTTGACTTGAAGCATAGAATAATGATGGAGGCACACAACACACCATTTGCAATCCATCCTGGGAGTACTAAAATGTATCACGATCTTCGACATACATTTTGGTGGAGCAATATGAAAAGAGAGATCGCGGAGTTTATCTCGAGATGTTTAACTTGTCAACGTGTAAAAGCGGAGCATCAAGTACCAAAGGGTCCATTGCAACCACTTGAGATTTCGAAATGGAAGTGGGAACACATTACTATGGATTTTGTTACGGGTCTTCCCAAGGTTTCTCAAGGCATAGATGCGATTTGGATTATTGTTGATAGATTAACCAAGTCCGCTCATTTCTTGCCGATACGTGAGACTTACTCCCTAGAACGTCTTGCTAGTATGTACGTGAACGAGATTGTGAGATTGCATGGCATGCCAGTATCCATAGTTTCGGATCGTGACCCAAGATTCACTTCACGATTTTAGGTTAGCTTGCAGAAAGCTATGGGCACGGATTTACGATTCAGTTCGGCATACCCTCCTCAAACGGACGGACAATCAGAGAGGACTATTCAAACTCTTAAAGATCTATTAAGACTTTGTGTCCTAGATCTCAAAGGGAGTTGGGATAAGTACATACCATTGGTGGAATTCTCCTACAACAACAGTTATCAGGCGAGCATAGGTGTGGCTCCATTCGAGGCGTTGTATGGAAGAAAATGTCGTTCTCCAGTATACTGGGACGAGGTGGGTGAAGCAACATTGGTGGGACCAGAGTTGGTACGCATGACTACAGAGAAGATCCAAACTATTCGACAACGTATACAAATGGCACAGGATCGACAAAAGAGTTATGCGGATCTTCATCGGAAGGACGTGGAATTTAATATTGGGGATCATGTATTGTTACGTGTTGCACCATGGAAGGGAGTTACAAGATTTTGAAAGAGAGGAAAGCTCAATCCAAGATTTATTGGTCCATTTGAGATTCTTGAGCGAATAGGAAATGTGGCATATAGACTCGCATTACCTCCAAGCATGTCTGGTGTTCATAATTATTTTCACATATTCATGCTTCGTAAATATTTGAAAGACCCGAACCACATTATTGAGTTAGAACCAGACGAGATAGCTGAAGATTTAACGTACGAGGAGGTACATATTAAGATCTTGGATAGGAAAGAGCATGTCCTACGCACAAAGGTTATACCACAAGTTAAGGTTTTGTGGAGAAACCATGCTATTGAAGAAATGACCTGGGAGTTGGAATCAGAAATGAAAGCGAGGTATCCTCACCTTTTTGAAACATCAGGTACGTACGTCAATTTCGAGGACGAAATTTCATAAGGAGGGGAGGTTGTAAGACCCCAACTTATTAATGAATAAAATCAAATTTTCTCTAAATATTATTGTGAATAATAAGGGGTTAATTTGATATAATACTTTGGTTATGGGTGAAATGTGCAAATTTTGCAAAATAAGCAAGTGGTTATAAAATATTCATTTTGTCGGGGAATATTCGTTTGGTCGTGGAATATTCTTGCTGTCGGGGAATATTCGTACGACGGCGCAGCCTTGTGTGGGCCCCATAATGGAAAGCGATTGGATGAAGAAAACGACAAGTATAAGTTATTTATAAATAACGACGTAGTTGTTACCGTTAATACTGTTGAAATACCCGGTGGTTAAAATACAGTAGCACACGGTATTGCACCAATTATTGATTCTTACGTAAGAAGGCACTACTCAATAATTGTTACAGTAGTTATTGTTCAATATTTTATTTTATTGATTCAATAATTATTGCGTTGATATTTTATATTATTGTTGTTTCAATAATTGTTGCTACACAGTATTTTCCTTTATCAGATCAATAATTCATATTATTTGAATAATATTATTAGATAACATTATTGGCAATGTCTAGAAAGTTCTGTCTAAGGAGAGGTTTGGTCATCTAATTGCGCGCCAGTAAGGAGAAATCCTTATTGGAAAGCCCCCTCTTTCCTGGGAACGGCCTGGTTGTCATAAATGTGATTCTGCAATATTATTTATGAATAATTAATTATTGATTCATATGATAAAGAAATATTTATTTTATGTGGATATAAATGAGGGATATATTTTTGTGGTTAAAAATGAAGGAGTTAATGTTGAGGTTTTTATCAGTATTTTTGTCGGAATGGAGGTATTAAAAATCAGGGTTTTTGAGATATTTTGCGGGGGTTATAATTTTTAATTCGACCGTTGGATCGTGGTAATTTTTGGATATGTTATACATATATAAGTTGAGTATATGTCCACAAATTTTGAATCGTTAAAAATGAACGTATGATTTATTATGAATTTTACAAGATGACTGGTTCAGAAATTGCTGAATTTTTGGAGTTAATCATTTTGGTGGAAAATTCTAGAATTGGTGGGCCCCACTCTTGGTTGGTGAAGAAATGTGCTAAGATTTTTATTCAAATGTGGTGGGTGAGAATAGTAGCAGGTAAAGCCATCAGGTTGCAGGTTAAGTCTGCTTCGGCATGCTAACATTTTCCTATAAAAAGATGGCTAAGTTAGAATTGAAAATCACACCAGAAACAAGTTTTCTCTCTTTCTCTCTCGAGATTATTGAGTGTATTTTGTGAGTGTTTAGATACTTTGAGAGTTTCTATTCATCAGAGCAAGTTTCTTTCAGCCTTATACCGGTATTCCGACCAGAAGTACTGATATTTTGAGGTAAGGGATATTATTTTCTTCTTAATGATATTATTTTCTTCAATATCATTATGCTGAAATATTGATATGAGTTTTTATCAAATTTAGAACTTTTTGTGTCGGGGTTACTATTCACGTATACGGCACTATTCACGAATACGACACTATTCACCCAAAAATAAAAATTTTCCCTTTTTATCCAAGATGTCTATTATTGTTACTATCTTTGATTGTATCCATGTTTTGATCTTTATTTTTGAATTCTGCTTCACAATTGATTATTATGAAGTATTATTGATCTTGGATAAACTGTTATACAAATCCCTAATATTTGACCTTCTGTCTCACTGGATTCGTTCTCTTTAAGATATTTTTCATCATCCTCAGTCCTAAATGATGATATTACTGAATATCTTTGGCCTGTAGTGCAAAGATGTATGATTACTTGATGAATATCTTTGGCCTGATGTGCAAAGATGAACAGGTGTTGAGATGAACATGACTGACAGGTGATACAAATGAATATCTTTGGCCTGTAGTGCAAAGATGAATATTTGGATAAAGATGATTATTAATTGATGTTACAGGGATAAAATATTGATGATGGACTTTTAAATCTTAGAAGATAGTAGAATTCTTCCTCTACTTGACTCTTCTAATGGTTTGCTGTTTCCGCTGCAGTTGTTGATCTAAAATTTGTTGTCGATTATATTCTATCAGATTTTTTCCTGTTGCATTTATTTGGAGTTGTGCATTTGGGAATCGAAATACATATAATTAAATAAAATAAGACTTGAAAGTAATTACATGTCTTTAATTTAATTGGAACATTGTATGGTAGAAGGATTGAATTTTACGGTAACTATTTACTTAAATGTTCTTTTAAGATTAATGTTAAAATTTATATTATCTAAAAAGTCGTTGATCGCTTAGGAGGCTTATCCTTATTGTAGAATAAAATTTATTTATTTAAATAAATAAATAATTTAATTTATTTATTTAAATAAGATCAGAACTTTTTTAATTGATTTATTCACAACTAGTTTAATATAGAGAACCTAAAGGGTCACACCATAAAAGGAAGAATAATTATTTAAGAAGTAAATGACATAATCGTAATAATAAGTTAAGTGTATTTAATTTAATCTATGATGATAAAATAAATTAAATAGCTTAATATTTATTATTTAATATTTTAGAAATATTAAATATAAATTAATAAGAGTAGCCTTATTATTATTATTATTATTATTATTATTATTTATTATTATTATTATTATTATTATTATTATTATTAATTTAAGTGCTAAAGATGTTTGGGAATTAACCAAGCGTTTGGCCTCTAAAGGTGATCCACCAAGAAAGAACAAAAACTCAAGAAGAATGGTGTTTGGCTAAACCCTAGTTTTTTCTATCTCTGATAGAAAAGGTGTACTCTCCCAACTCTTTGAATAAAGTGCGTAACTTGCGTCACCCTTATTTCATAAAAAGATTTTTTTATTTATAGATGTAGGGAACCCTCTTAAACTATTTAGGAATATGATTTTTATTTAATTAATTAAACTCCTTTAATTAATTCAAATTTCTAATCTCATTAGGAATAATTAATTATATCTTTTAATTAATTAGATTCCTAATCTTATTAGGAATAACATGAGAGTACTTATATTAATTAATTTCCAAGCACCTTTAGCAATTAACTTAATAATAATAGTAAGACTCCTCTTATTAATTTATATTTAATATTTACAAAATATTAAATAATAAATATTAAGCTATTTATTCACAACCAGTTTAATATGGAGAACCTAAAGGGTCATTATATTTAATTGGGACATTGTATGGTGGAAGGATTGAATTGTACGGTAACTATTTACTCAACGGTTCTTTTATCATTAATGTTGAAATCTATATGTCGACGTCGGGATTTTTATTTGTCCATTTTCTGTTCTTGTCTTTTGGTGTTCTCATGTTAGGTGAGATTTGTTTGAAAAAATAAGTTGTGAAAAGGTCAGACATGTATATGTCGACGATTTGACTGTAAGAGTCGCCAGTTGGCTTTTTAAATGGTTGTACCAACACAACCGAGAAAAGATTTGCACAATGACCCAGTGATGTGACACTGCTTAACGGGTCTGTGAAACCGAGATTCGTTAGGGTTCGGGGATTTGGTTATGCGGAGGGAAGGTGTTAGGCAACCCCCAACATCCGTGTTGCCACGGTGATCGCCACTTTTTAATTAAACTGTTATATGAATGTGTGTGTGTGTGTGGATCAATGTACAATTATTTGAAAGTAGTGCTATGCCTCGTTTGCACCTATATACAAAGGGTTTGAATTTATATAAAAATTCAGTTTTAAACAAGATATTGTAGTGATGTTTTGTAAAAAGAGATTTTTTCAAACCCTTGTGCTCAATAGTAATTGAGGCCTTTGATACTTCCATTTTATTATGTGTTCGGCTTGATTGCTTTTATTTTCGAGATGCGAAGCATCTTCGAGAAAATAATATACATAGCAGTACTTAATAATTTACAGGCCGTGTACAGCTGAAAATGTCCATCACAGGAATCGAATCTAGATTTAGTATACTGAATCTGTGATCACATGATTCCTAGGCTCATATGATGTAGCAATTTATATGAAAGCTGTAAGCAGTTATATATATAAAAGCTGTATATATATATATATATATATATATATATATATATATATATATATATATATATATATATATACATGATCACCCACCACGAAGCACCTCCATGGGGGATCGAAAATGTAAATATATAAAAGCGGTAAGTATATATATAGAGACATGATCAACCACCGTGAATCACCTCCATGGGGGATCAAAAATGTAAATAAAGCAATAAAAATGATCAACCGCCACGAAGTAAACTCCAGGCGGGACGAAATATAAATAAAGCAATAAAAATGATCAACTGCCACGAAGTAAACTCCAGGGGGATGAAATGTAAAGAAAGCTGTAAAAGGCCACGAAGTAAACTCCAGGCCTGACAGAAATGTAAATATATATATATATAAAGAAATAAAAGCCACGGACCGAAGTCCGGGTATACACACGCAACACGCTCTCAACGTGCAAAACTATATGTGCACAGTAGTGGAGAAAGTCTTTAGAAAGTGTAAGAAGGCTTACAGTGGACTGCCAAAGAAGACTTTAATAACTTAAAAGGGGTGAACACTCGGCTCCCGCCGATAAAAATATAGCAATATATAAGCTCACAAGTGTTTAAAATAGGAAAGCACTCAGTTATAGTGTATATAAAGTAAATTGGATATGGCTTCCTTGCCTTTTCTCTATGCAAAATAGCTTCCCCAAGCCCTCTATTTATAGAGGGGGGAGCCACAGGTGTACCTGCGGCAGGCGCAGATGCACCTGCGGCTTCTCGGGGTGCCCCAGGGTCCGCGGGTCCCACCGTCTTGAAGTACGTGCACACATGCAACGTGATGTCTGCTCGAACTTTTAGAACTTCAATACGGGCATCCGATTGAGGTGTGTAAGACCTTTTTCGGCATGCTATTGTCGAGAGCTACACAATGACATGGGATTAGAGGTTATACGAAGTCAGGAAGATGGGACCATGCCCTTGGTCTTCATACTTCAAATTCTATTCGGTGTGCTGTCTTGTGCAGTAGTCACTCGGGATTGGAGCTCTTTGGTTCTTGTAGGAAATTACTGTGTAGAATGTATATATGTTATTGAGACGGCGCAAGGGGATTGGGATGGCAAAATGACGATTTTGCCCCTCACCGGGGTTATCTCCGGTTTGAGCTATTTTAGCGGTCGTTGCTCAGGGTTATCTTTAAGATTGGACTGCTGCAGGTGTTAACTGTTCTCAGGGTTGTTTCTGAGGTGTGCTTTACTTCCCAGGGTTATCTCCAGGCTTGGGGAATGAGTGCCTCGGGGCCATTGCCGAGTGTTTGAAGCTGTTTGTATGGGTTTGAAACAAGCATTTCTGGGGTTATCTCCGGAACTGCAACTGCATGCCTCGGGGTTGTCTCTGAGGTAGATACTATCTTTCCCAGTGTTATTTCTGCGACTGAGACTGAGTATCTCGGGGTTATCTCCATGATGAGACGATCTTCTCTGGTGTGATTTTCGGTATTTGAACTACATTTCTCGGGGTTATCTCCGAGGTTGAAACTGAAACTCCCGGTGTTATTTTCGGGACTGTAGTTGAAACTTCCGATGGTATTTCTGGGACTGAGCTGGATATCTCGGGGTTATCTCCGAGATGGTAATACTGAACATCCCAGGGTTGTCTCCGGGATTGAACTGAGTTGTCTTCCAGGGTTATCTCTGAAAGACACTTCTGCCCTCCTAAAATGTTAGTAACAGGTATGCAAAAAATTTTGAGTGTCTACAGATGCCCTTCTTTATCATATACATGCAATACAATGGCATGGATAGGATAAAGAATACTAGACACTTGAAATGTAACAAGATAATCATGATGCAACGTACAACAACATGATGCAAATGTATGTGGTTTGTTGGATTGTTCTCCAACATGGTTGGATGATTGTCTGCTCCCCATGACTTCTACCTGGAACATACGTATCTCTCATATACAAGAGACTCTGTGGGGATGCATTTGGTCTATTGAGGATATGTATAACATATTCCATCATCAGTCATCCCCGATGAGGATGCACTGTTGGAGTTATTGCCAACAGTCTGTGTTGTCAGGATTGCCCGACCTTTGCTGAAATGTACATTAACTGATGAAATCCCTGCTGGGGATAAATGCCAAGGCTGCTTGACCTTTGTTGACATGTGCATCAACTGATGAAATTATCAGATGGCTTCCGACACTTTGATGGGTTTAACTGCCATCGGCTGAAATAACGTCAAGATTGCTTGACCTTCGTTGACATGTGCATCAATGGCGTGACACCCCCGCCAGGGAATCTGTATTTGGACAGATGAACATGCGTGATACCCCCGCGGGGGAATCTGTATTTGGACAGATGAACCTGCGTGATACCCCCATCGGGGAATCTGTATTTTGGACAGATGAAACTGCGTGATACCCCCGTCGGGGAATCTGTATTTGGACATATGAAACTGCGTGATACCCCCGTGCGGGGGTGTGTACATCAACAGATGACAATGCGTGATACCCCTGTTGGGGATGTGTACTTTGGAATTACGACCCCAAATTGACGGCATTGGACCTTTGTGAGGTATTGCATAATGTAATTTGCAACTGCTGAGATCATCGGTATTGTATACCCTGTGTTTGGGCAAATACCAATGAATGATATGAAATTCACAGTTTGGCCCATGAAAACTAGGATTTCTGGCTAATCTGCTCAATCGCGTAACGTTTTTATTCCTGATTTGGCCTTTTCAACTTGTGAGAACTCTTTTGCAACTTGAACTGGACCGAGCCAGAGGGGCGGGCCCCACTCAAGGGAGTCACAAGTACACCTGCAGTAGCCGCAGGTGGACCTGCGGCCAGCCATAGATGGCTATTAAGGCTGCAAGTTGCCTTCTTAAGTCATTTTATGTTGCGCCGCGAAGGAAATTTGAGAGCTCTTCTTCAGATTTGCTAAGTTCGGGTGTCTTTCTGCAAATTCTGTCACCATACAAGTGTTCTACACTGTCCTGGTAACGTATGTATGTCTTTTTTTCCAGTTTCTATCCGTTGGAAAATGACTTTTTATATAAAATGCTTCTAAACACATAGTAGTGAATATGCATGCTCATATGACTTGATAAAAAATATTCAGCATAGTAAATGTTAGTATTAAATCATGCTGAACATAATGATGTGAAATTTTTTTAACTTTTGAAACAATCAAATTGACACCTTTTTCCCACTATTTCTTATCCTATTTGAGGACAAATGAGCAAAGGTGGTAATGCAAAGTAATCCTGGTAATTAGGCTATCCTTATAGATTGATGACTTTAACTTTTTAATGCATATAGTATGTATATGACTATGGACATGTGTGCTACTGAATGGCCACCTAGTCATGCCTATGTGCATGTGGATAGTCCTATTTATAGAGGAAACTATGGCAAAATTTTTCCAAAATGTAGGCATTGGGTAGTCATGCACTTTTAACTCTACTGTAGACGTATGTTAAAATAATACATGCATGTAGTCATAAAATGCATTTTGAAAAACTCCAGGTTAGAAAATACCACTGTTAGATTTGTAATATTCATGAACGCAATCAAATTGTACAAAATAAGCGAAAGCATGAAAAAATAGAGTTTTAAAATTTTACAAACCATATACCCAGATCATCCTTTATGCATAATTATTAATTAAACGAAAATATGAAGAACAAGAATCATACCCTTGAAGATTCGAGCTTCCTCATGTACAAGTTTACCTCCAATCTTTTTCGCGTTCAACGTGAATCCACCAGGTTTGATTCCTTCCTTTGATCAACGTTAGCCACCCAAGTGTTTGGCCTCTAGAGGTAATCCACCAAGGAAGAGAAAAGATTTAAGAAGATGGGTATTTGGCAAAATCATAGTTTTTCTTTCTCTCATAGAAAAGGGTGTACTCTCCCAACTATTGGAATTATGTATTCATGTATTTTGTGAAAGTGTCAACCAACCTCATCCATAATAAGACTCCTCTTATTTATAGATGTGGGCAACCCACCTTAACAAATTAAGGAATTGAGTTTTATTTTAATTAATTAAACTCTTTTAATTAATTAGGCTCCTAATCTTATTAGGAATAATTAATTAAACTCTTTTAATTAATTAGCGTCCTAATCTCATTAGGATATATGAGAGTACTTATATTAATTAATTATCAAACTCCTTTAGAAATTAAATAATAATAGTAATAATAATAATAAGACTCCTCTTATTAATTTATATTTAATATTTCTAAAATATTAAATAATAAATATTAAGCTATTTAATTTATTCTATCACCATAGATTATGTCATTAACTTCTTAAATAATTATTCTTCCTTTTATGGTGTGACCCTTTAGGTTCTTCATATTAAACCGGTTGTGAATAAATCAATTAGAACAATTCTAATCATATTTAAATAAATAAATTAAATTATTAATTTGTTTAAATAAATAATATTTATTCTACAATAGGGATAAGCCTCCCTGGCGATCAACGACTTTTCAGATAATATTGATTTCAACATTAATCATATAAGAACCTTTGAGTAAATAGTTACCGTACAATTCAATCCTTCCACCATACAATGTCCCAATTAAATATAAGACATGGAATTACTGTAAGTCTTATTTTATTTAATTATATGTATTTCGACTCTTAAATGCACAACTCTAAATAATATAAATTAGAAAT
This sequence comes from Panax notoginseng, assembly GCA_016801055.1. Classification (NCBI taxonomy): domain Eukaryota; kingdom Viridiplantae; phylum Streptophyta; class Magnoliopsida; order Apiales; family Araliaceae; genus Panax; species Panax notoginseng. The sequence continues at coordinate 47,630,056 of CM029014.1, read as the reverse complement.
TCCTTTCTAATTTCATTCTGCCTTGGCCAAGGACTACTGGGTTGTCATTTATCGAATCACATAGGACATTTTTCTTCTTTTACTAGAAGTGGTAGATTCTTTATTGATCATACATTATCTCCATGTACAACTTATTATACCCAAGTATACCCTTTGATATTGTAGGGTTTCGGCATAGAAACGCACAGCGGAAATTAAAATTTTAAAGCAATTTCCGAAATCCTAAAACAGGATCCATGCGAAAAATCAATTAATTAAGAGGTTTAGAGATTATACCGAATATGAAAATGAGAATCTGAAATCGACTACGCCTCGAATCTCCAACGCAATACAAATCGACTGCGTCTCTACGGTATCCACACGAACGCTCCGCGAATCGTCCTACGATTTGCAGAAGAAGGAATCGCGGTACTAGCCACCAAGGATGAGGATTTTCAGAACTGTTTTCTCTAGTCTCTCTCTAAGAGCGGCTAGGGTTTTTGTTTTTGTTTTTTTACGTAAAACCTAAAGTCTGATATACATCATATATATAGCAGTCAGGAGGAATTAAACAAAACCTAATATTATTAAAATCCGAATTTATATATATCTTAATTAAGTCTTACTTAATTAATATACCTATATATAAATTATCCTATTAATTTAAATTCGTAATTTAAAATTATATCAATCATATTGACATATTTAAATCTTTACAATTTAAATTAATTTTCTTTTAATTACATTCTTTGTGTGTGACCCTATAGGTTATTATTACGTTGGCAATAACCTTAAAATCATATTATAAAGTTATAAACAGTGAGCGGCATCTAGTAATGCATCACTGCTACCCAAGTAATAATAAGATCGATGATTCGATGCAACCTTTTCGTGACTAATGTTTCAATGTAATTTAATCCTTTTAACCTTAATATCCTAGATTAAACTCGAGTCATGGAATGTGTCATACTCTTCATAATTTAATCTGAGTTTTCTTGATCAATGAGTAGACTATATGAAACAAATCACTATTTGAGCATGGCCATGCATTTCATAGTCCTACTCAATCAAGAGGCCTATGGATATCACCTATAAAATATAGGATGGTTAAATTCCATCTAGATCACTCATATTACTCACACGATTCATAATGAACCCAATAATCACCTTTATAGTCCACCCTATTAAAGGTGACATTTGATGATATCAAAGTACATAAATTCTCGTGTAGTAATATAGCGGTTTCAGGTCGGAGGACCATTACATCATTGTCACTATGAGAATTGCTAATGACACTTCGCATAATGCTCCATATAGAATTCTCATGGTGGGTCTGTCCAGTATATTGTTCTCTAACATGTACCTATGCATTGACTTAATATCTCATATATTTATGACCAATGAGATTTGGTCATCAGTCAATCCACATACTAGTCTCAATGCATCATTGTTGTCCCATCAACAATGATACTTGACTAGGGACATTTAAGAACAATGATACTAATTGTAATTATATAATCTCATGTTTAAGTCACATACTTGAAACTATATAATTTGTATCACTATTCTAAGGAATTTTATTATGTTAACAATTATATTACGCAGTAATTAAAACCATAATAAAATCATTTATTTATTCAATCAACAATAATATCAAATGTTAAGCAATTACATCAAATAATTGGCCTCTAGGGCATAAACTCTAACAGTCTCCCACTTGCACTAGAGCCAATCACTCATGTATCTAATACCCATGGAACTAATGTGACCGTCATGCTTCTGCTGCGACAAAGCCTTGGTCAGTGGATCTGCAACATTATCATCTGTTGGCACTCTTCCTATATGTACATCTCCTCTGTCAATGATTTCACGGATGAGATGGTACCGCCTAAGTATATGCTTGGATCGTTGGTGAGATCTGGGTTCCTTAGCCTGTGCAATGGCTCCATTATTATCACAGTATAGAGCAACCGGATCAACAATGGTTGGAACAACACCAAGTTCAGTGATGAACTTTTTAATCCATACAGCCTCCTTGGCTGCACTAGAAGCAGCAATATACTCAGCCTCTGTTGTAGAATCAGCTACTGTCTCTTGCTTCAAACTTTTCTAGCTAACAGCACCACCATTAAGGCAAAACACAAAACCTGACTGAGACTTATAGTCATCATTGTCAGTTTGGAAGCTAGCATCTGTGTAACCCTTTACTGCCAGTTCGTCTTCACATCCATATACCAAGAATGAATCCTTAGTCCTTTTCAGGTACTTGAGGATATTCTTGACTGCTGTCCAGTGACCTTCACCTGGATTCGACTGGTATCTGCTCGTCATGCTCAAAGCATACGAGACATCCGGACGAGTACATATCATTGCATACATGATAGATCCAATTGCGGAAGCATAAGGGATCTTTCTCATACGCTCCTCATCATCTTGTGATTTAGGACATTGGGCCTTAGAGATCTTTATACCATGAGTCACGGGTAAATTTCCTCTTTTCGCCTCTTGCATGCTGAACCGTTTCAACACTTTATCAATATATGTACTTTGACTTAGGCCGAGCATTTTTCTCGATCTATCTCTATAGATCTTGATACCTAAAATATAGGCAGCATCGCCCAAATCTTTCATGGAGAAACATTTTCCTAACCATGTTTTTACAGCCTGTAAGGAAGGAATGTCATTCCCAATAATTAATATGTCATCAACATATAATACTAGGAATACAATGTGACTCCCACTAACCTTCTTATATACACAAGGTTCATCTTCATTTTTAATAAAGCCAAATTCTTTGACTGCTTCATCAAATCGAAGATTCCAACTCCGAGAGGCTTGCTTTAATCCATAAATGGATTGCTGCAGCTTACATACCTTTCCAGCATCCTTTGGAATGACAAAACCCTCAGGTTGTGTCATATACACATCCTCAAGTAGATTTCCGTTAAGGAAAGCAGTTTTGACATCCATCTACCAGATTTCGTAATCGTAAAAAGCTGCAATAGCAAGTAAGATCCTGATGGATTTAACCATTGCCACTGGAGAAAATGTTTCATCATAGTCAACACCTTGAATTTGTTTGAAACCTTTTGCTACCAGTCGGCCTTTATAGGTTTGTACATTACAATCCATGTCGGTTTTCTTCTTGAAAACCCACTTGCACCCGATTGGTTTTACCCCTTCGGGTGGATCAACCAAAGTCCATACTTGGTTAGTATACATGGAATCCATTTCAGATCTCATGGCTTCAAGCCATCTCTCAGAATCTGGTCCATTCATAGCTTCTTGGTAGGAAGTAGGCTCATCCTGATCTATGAGCATCACATCACCGTTTTGAGTCACAAGATATCCATAATATCTCTCGGGCTCTTGGCGTGTCCTACCAGATCTACGAATTCCTTGTGTAATTTGAGTAGGTTCACTTTCCACAATTTCTTGTGGTTCCTGCTCACGTTCCAACTCAGGTTCAATGATATTTTGTGGTTCTCGAATTTCTTCGAGTTCTACTTTCCTCCCACTGTTTCCTTTAGAAACAAATTCTCTTTCTAGAAAAATACCAGTTCGAGCAACAAACACTTTATTCTCAGAAGGTTTGTAGAAATAATACCCTTTTGTTTCTTTTGGGTATCCCACAAAATTACATTTGTCAGATTTGGGTCCGAGCTTATCAGAATCTAGACGTTTTACAAACGCCTCGCATCCCCAAATCTTCATGAACGACATACTAGGACGTTTCCCAGTCCACATCTCATATGGTGTCTTCTGAACCGTCTTTGTAGGAACACGGTTAAGTGTGAATGCAGCTGTCTCTAGGGCATGACCCCAGAAGCTTATTGGAAGATCTGCATGACTCATCATTGATCGTACCATGTCCAACAAGGTTCGATTCCTCCTCTCAGACACACCATTCCATTGTGGTGTTCCAGGTGGAGTGAGCTGTGATATAATACCACACTCCTTTAGAAGGTCATCAAAGTCTTGGCTTAAGTATTCACCTCCTCGATCGGATCGAAGGGCTTTTATGCTTTTGCCAAATTGGTTTTGAACTTCATTCTTGAATTCCTTAAACTTTTCAAAGGACTCGGATTTGTGTCTCATTAGATACACATATCCATATCTACTGAAGTCGTCAGTAAATGTAATGAAGTAATAAAACCTACCTCTTGCTAACGAACTCATGGGTCCACATACATCACTATGTATAAGTCCCAATATATCGCTAGCCCGTTCACTGTGTCCAGTGAAAGGGGCTTTAGTCATCTTGCCTAATAAACAAGATTCTCATTTTTCATATGATTCAAAATCAAATGAATCTAAAAATCCATCTTTATGGAGTTTTGATATGCGTTTCTCATTTATATGGCCCAAACGACAGTGCCAGAGATATGTCGAATTTGAATCATTTGATTTAAATCGTTTTGTGTTTATGTTATAGATAGGCATTTCTAAATCAAGAATATAAAGACCGTTAAACAATTGTGCAACACCATAGCAAATATCATTTAAGTAAAACGAACAACCATTGTTCTTAATTATAAATGAAAAACCTTTCTTGTCCAAACAAGAAACAGAAATAATATTTTTGTTTATAGCAGGCACAAAATAACAATCTTCTAATTCTAAAACTAGCCCAGTGGGCAAAGATAAATGATAAGTTCCTACGGCCAGTGCAGCAACTTTTGCTCCATTCTCAACTCGTAGGTCAACCTCTCCTTTCGCCAAAGTCCTACTCCTTCGGAGTCCCTGCACATTAACACAAATGTGAGAACCACATCCAGTATCCAATACCCATGATGTAGAAGTAGACAAATTGACTTCTATAACATATATACCTGAATCAGAAGTCGTACTTCCTTTCCTTTTCTTCACTTCTTCCAAATAAGCATGACAGTTCCTTTTCCAGTGTCCAGGTTTTCCACAGAAGTGACATTCACCTTCTTTAGCCACCCCACCTTTAGGTTTTAAAGCCTGTTTGGTTTTGGAATTGGGTTTGGCAACAGACTTAGATCCTATCTTCTTTTTGCCTTTCCAATTTCCCTTAGCATTCCCCTTTTGCACCATCATTATGGGAGCGGGTCCTGCCTTTTTCATGTTGTTCTCGGCAGTTCTTAACATGCTCAACAACTCAGTAAGGGGTTTCTCAATTTCATTCATAAGATAGTTCATAACTAATTGAGAGTAGCTGCTGTTCAAAGATTGTAAAACAAGATCAGTTTGGGCTTCCGGAGTGATTGGAAACCCAACCTATCAAGGTACTCAATATACCCAATCATTTTCAGCACATGTGGACCAACTGGATCACGTTCACCCATCTTGCAGTGATACAACGCTTTGCTTGTATCATACCTCTCCTGTCGAGCATGCCCTTCGAACAATTTCTTGAGATGCTCGATCATCTCATAAGCATCCATTAACTCATGTTACTTCTGAAGCTAAGCGTTCATGGTTGCTAGCATGAGACAACTCACGTCCAGAGCATCATCTTGATGCTTCTTGTAAGCATTATGCTCCGCACGTGGTGCAGTGACAGCCGGTGCTGCAGGAATGGGCCCATCAAGGACATATAGCTTACGCTCTTGTTTGAGGACAATCCTCAAGTTCCTGTGCCAGTCAAGGAAATTAATCCCACTTAGCTTGTCCTTCTCAAGGACTGATCGTAGTGAAAGACTACTTGTGTTGTTGTTGATGTTTGCCATTGATATCTACAATTTATAAGTGCCAAAATAATAAGTCAAATTGCAGAGTTGATATTATGTAATTGATAATAGTACATTCAAAATATACCTCTCACTATTTTATTCAAATTAATAGCCCTCACCATTAATTCGGAAAGCATTTTCTATTAAATCTTTCTAGTGAGCCAAGATCCATATTTCATTATGACTTAAGTTAGCTTTGGCTAATCTCTTAAAACATAATTATTTAGGTAGACAACCCTTTGTCAATTATATCATATATAACTCCTGGATAGTTTGGTAAACAATAATTGTTTTTAGTCCATCTAATGGTACCTACCAAACTCTATGCCTCTAAGTCCACAATCCTATTGAGATAACTTAGTTAAGTCGGCCCCAATGATTTTAACAGTTTGGATATCACAATTATCCTATCGCATCTTACCTAGATAAATAGGGTACTTTGCTTTGGCAAACCTACATCTATTGATCAAGGTCTTGATGAGTGTTATTCATTGGAAGGCATCTGATTGAGACTTAATAATTTAATGAGGGATTTTATTAATTAATTTAGATCTCACCAATTTTAATCTTATTAAGCATGCACATTATTTATCATATCATATCGCATACATGCATAAATAAAGTGCAAAATTAAATGTGTCACAGTTATGGCCCAATCCACTGTCAATCTTTTCAAGCTAATGAAAGATTGAAGGTCAATCTAAGGTGGTAAAAGATCTTAAAATAAATAGCCTCCTAGGATCTTCCTCAAGCATGTGTCTCCTCTCCATCTTGACATCTTCATCAATTACAGATTATTATATGACATAAAGAAACCTCGAGTTACATTCGAGGGGATTTAGATGAGAAGAGAATATTACATCAGAATTTATAGAAAGGCACGACATGCAAGCCGTATTTCAAAACCAAAAACCACTAACCTATGGGTCAAAAGGCCATAACTGTGCACCATGCATATCACAATAAGCACATAACAATTTATATATTATTAAAGAAAACAATATATAACATATAGGGGACACGACCATCGTGCGCTACGACGGGGGGGTCCAAGGGGGGGTCTCCCCCCCTGGCGGTGGTCCGGACTACAATCTGTATTACAGAATTTTTCCATAAAATCTCTGAAACAGTTTCAGAATCATATATTTTAATCCACCAAAACACCCATAATAACAAATCATATAATACCAGTTTCGATTTAATCATATTAAAACGAATAACAGTACACCCAGAATTAATCATATATTTCCAGTTTCGATTAATCATATTAAAACGATTTTTCATGTTTCTAATCCGATTAGAACAGTTATATTGTTATTCCATCGATTAAAGATACGATTAACAGTATCATCATATATATTACCAGAATACACATACAACGGAATATCATATATTCAATTTCATATCGGTAAACATGCATCATCATATATCATATATATCGAATACAAATAAAACACGTAATCTGAATTAATCGTTTCGCAAGTAGCTCTGATACCACTGTAGGGTTTCGGCACAGAAACGCACAGCGGAAATTAAAATTTTAAAGCAATTTCCGAAACCCTAAAACAGGATCCATGCGAAAAATCAATTAATTAAGAGGTTTAGAGATTATACCGAATATGAAAATGAGAATCTGAAATCGACTACGCCTCGAATCTCCAACGCAATACAAATCGACTGCGTCTCTATGGTATCCACACGAACGCTCCGCGAATCGTCCTACGATTTGCAGAAGAAGGAATCGCGGTACTAGCCACCAAGGATGAGGATTTTCAGAACTGTTTTCTCTAGTCTCTCTCTAAGAGCGGCTAGGGTTTTTGTTTTTGTTTTTTTACGTAAAACCTAAAGTCTGATATACATCATATATATAGCAGTCAGGAGGAATTAAACAAAACCTAATATTATTAAAATCTGAATTTATATATATCTTAATTAAGTCTTACTTAATTAATATACCTATATATAAATTATCCTATTAATTTAAATTCGTAATTTAAAATTATATCAATCAGATATAACCTAAGGGTCTTAAGGAATAAGTCAAAGTAATACTCATCATACATAAGATACTATAATGATCTCAAGTCCAAGGATCACTTGTACTACTATCACTACAGGAATTCCTATTGACAGCCAAGTAAAACTCCATTAGGTATTCCTTAGCGAGCCACGTTCAGTGAACTTATTCTCTAATAAGAACCTACATACTTGCTTTAGTGTCTCCATGCAAATGATCATGAGATCAATCATCCTCATCCAATGAGCAAGCAACGTATGTACCAATCTATTCGGATTCACTAATCCCCAATTTAGTAATCCAACGATTGGGAACTATTTTAGTTTTAAGCTTTCTAAGAATTTAGATCTCATTAGAATGATCATCATCATTATTCTAAAAGTATTGCTTAAAACTATGAGTTTATCACATATTATAAAACAGCATCATGTAGATAATTAAAAAGCCTTTAATAAATTAATATTTTTTTATTAATAAATGAATAAGATTATTACAAAGTATATGCTTTATCATCAAACATGATTGGCTTTTGTGCATACTACTTTTAATTTCCCACTTGCACTAAAGTCAATCGCCATGGTATCTCATACCCTTCTTCTCTAAGTGACTATTATCCTGCTGTTAGATAAGCTTTAGTTAAAGGATATATAATGTTGTTCTTGAGAGCCCACTATCTCTATAGTGATTTTGCATCTTTCAATGATTCTTATAATCAAATGAAAGTGTCACAACACATGTTTAGATCCAAGATGAGACTTATGAACTATTTCTAGTTCTGTAATGAACCTTTCATCCAAACAATCAACTTGTAGTTTCATTTATAGCTATTTACTTTGTCTTTATCACTAAATCAACAACTCTTTCCTGTTTGAAACCTTTTCAATTCACTGCACCACCGTTCAAGGTAACGCTTTACCTTAAAGTAGATTTTTTGTCGTCTTGATCTGTCTGAAAAACTTGAGCCTATTAAGCCCTCTAGTTTTAATTTAGACCCACCATAAATATGATCACATCCTTAGTGCCAGTTAAGTACTTTAAGATGTTTTTCATTGACTCATAATGAACTTCTCCAGAATATGATTGATCAACATCAGGTCTCGTATATTTCATTGCATACATGATAATTACTCATGCGATCTCTCTTTTATGAGTCTATGGGGACTATTAAAAGAGATACACTCCATGGCTCATCAAAATGAGACATTTCTTAGAGTTTGACATGCTAAACGACTTTAGCATCAAATGAATATACGTTCCTTAGGTTATGTCGAGCATCCTCTCAAATTTATCTATATAGATTTGTATCCCCAATTAAGGTACTCTTCCCAAATCATTCATGGAGGAATGTTTAGACAACTTTATCTTTATTGATTGTACCATTAGTATGTCATTCTTTATCCACAGTATATCAACATATAATATTAGGAATGTCACGGTGCTCCCACTGACCCTTTTGTACACACTAGGTTCATTCTTATTTTTGATAAAATCAAACTCTTTTGATTGTCTTATCAAAACGAATGTTCCATTTTTGAGAAGCTTGCTTCAATCCATTTCTCTGAGTGTCTACAACTCTTACCTCATCGTATGTAACTGGATCATCATCTTCTATGATGTGTACCTCATCATCATCATCTATGATGAATCCATACATCATCGGTATCTTCGGTACTATTCCAGATTTACGATTCGGTTGTGGTACAATAGGTCTATCTACAGGTTTCTCTTATTTGACATATAGTGTTTTGTGGTTCTTGAACTCTTCAAGATGTATTATCCTCCCACTAGCCCCTTCAATGATAAACACCTTTATCTTATAAGACAACGTTTTTCGCAACAAATACCTTTTGCTAAGTAGGATTATAGAACATATACCCTAAACTTACTTTAGGATGTCCCACAAATCTGTACTTGTCAAATCTTGTCCCAAGCTTATCCTTTGAAACTTTTTTCACATAAGTTGGACAACCCCTTATCTTAACATACTTAAGATTAGGAATCCTCCCTGTCCATAACTCTTATAGAGTCTTGGGGTCGGATTTTGAGGTAACCTTTTTCGTAGATATACAGCCATTTCTAGAACATTATCCCAAAAGGATACTGGAATGTCGGTAAAATCATTATGGACCGCACCATGTCCAATAAGGTACGATTTTTTCTTTCAGATACATCAATCAATTATTGCGTATCAGGAGGCGTCCATTATGAGAAAACTATTTGAGATGATTTAGAAACTTATCGCACAAGTATTTATTCCTTGATCTAATCAAAGAATCTTAATACTTTGTCAATTTATTTCACTTCTGAATTCTTTGAACCTTTCAAATAATTCGCACTTGTATTTTAGCAAATACACACATTCAACTCTTTGAATGATCATCTCCTTTTTTTATACTAGTTTGTTCAATTTATAAAATTATTTTCTGGTATGTTAAGTATACAAAATCCATTAAGTAATATTCCAGTTCTATACAAAATATTATTATTATAAATAGAACAACAATTGTTCTTAAATATAATACCAAAGATTTCATTGTCCAACAACAAAAATGGAAATAATGTTTCTAACAATAACTGGAATACAATAACAACTTATTGACTTAATAGATTTGCCCATAGGCCTTGCTAAACTATAAGTTTCTATGGCTAATATGACAACCTTTGCTTCATTTTCCACACATAGGATTACTTATATTTATTTAGCTTTCTACTTCTTCTTGGTTCTTTCGTATATTTATAATTATGATAACCAAAGTCGGTATCCAATACTCAAGTAGAAACTTGACTTAAAGAAAAATTTATTTTAAATCATGAACAAAATTATATTTGTAACCAAAACTTCACTAAGCTTCTTCTGGTTAGCCTCTACAAAATGTTTCTTGCAGTTTCTTTCCAGTGTCTAGGCTTATTGTAGTGGAAGCAAACTCATTTGCTATCCGTATCAGTTTTGTTCTTATTATCCTTTATTTTTGCCTTTTCTATTTACCTTCTCAGAATCGTTCTTCTTTTCAGAAGATCCTTTTCCTCCTACCAGTAAAACTTGGTCTTTCATGGTTGAAAGTGACTCTCAATATTTTTTATCATGTTAAGCAAATCAGCTAAGCTGATATCTAACTTGTTCATATGAAAAATTCACAACAATTGTGAGAAGGAGTCCGGGAGTAACTGCAAGATCAAATCTTGGCTCAACTCTCCATCCATGACAAAACTTGTGGTCCTATTTGTTCATTCAAATTTATCATCTCTAGGACATGTATCTGTGCTATAGTGTCATTGGTCATTCTAGATCGGAAGAGCTCCTTAGATATCTGATATCTATTTGTCCTACTTCCTCACCATCAACTACTTGACGTACAGGAATAGTAGGAGCATCTATAGTTTCATGCTGACGTTGAAGCACGTTACTCATGGATGCGAGAATGATGCATTGAGCCAACTATGCATCATCTTGTCACTTTCTAAAAGTAGCAATCTCTTCCTCAGAGGCATTGTCTGCAACCATTACAAGGATAGGTGTATTAAGGACATAAGATAGCCTTTTAGCTGCGAGAACTATTCTCAAATTCCTTAACCAATCTGAGTAATTTGGTCCGATTAATTAACATCAAATATGCTTCACAGTGATAGTAATTTAGACATTGTAAAATTCTGTAAATGAATTTGTAATTAATAACATTTTAGCATACATTATTTTATTAATTACCAAAATAATTTAGGTCTTGTTTTAAATTGGTATCTCCCACTATTTTCATCAAACTATATTACCCTCACTTATATAGTTCGGTAAAATCTAATTAAAGATTTGCTAGTGAGAATAAGGATCCCATTTCAAATGTATATAGCCTTGTGGTAACACAACAAAATATATATAAATAAATAGGTAGACAACTTTTGTCAATTACATCAACTATGCAATTCCTTGTATTTTGTCTCTTGGATTATTTTGATCAAGTGGTGGCGCATCTGAATCAAAATTATCCAAGTTAAGTCCAACCTAGCACTTCCATATATTCAAAAAAGAAAAATAGTGTCCTTGTGGTGACACAAGAAAATAATATTGTTCAATTTTCTTTATAAGCATCAAATGTGATAAAATTAACATCTCAAAGAATTACGATAAGCCTTATGGTGACACAACAAACTTATAATAATTAATTGATACTCTATTATTTTTATCATGCTAGAAGGCGACGTTCGATATTCCAAATATCTTTGAACGCTTAGGACTTAATATAAAATATTTGAGGGGTTTGTTATTAATTGTCTCATCTTATTTAGCGCGCGCGCGCGCGCGCGCACACACACACACACACACACACACACACACATATATATATAGTATAAGCATGCACATTTAGAATACTATTTTCTACCCGGATTGATTATGGACTTTTATTCTAGTTTGGTTCACTAGAGCCACCAAGTGAACCAAAAGGTCAAACCCTAGGGGTGTAAGAATTAATATTTAAATATAACTATTACATTTAAACACGGGTTCCATTACAAACGGGTATTCAATGCTCCTTGATCTGCAATTCTTCAAAATTAATTCTAACTATTACTATTATAAAACTATTTAAAATAAATAGAAACCTTATCAGCAGTCAAGGGAAAGTACATAGGAGAGAGATAGAATTTACATTAAGAAAAAATTAGAGAGGACGAGGTATGCAGACCCCATTTAATAAAACTCATACATTCATGCATCCAACTAAAATAAAATCCAATCATATTGGTCAATAGTCCATAATCAATCCCATTTATTACCATACACATCACCATATGCATCAATAAATAACATTCATCTCATGAATAATAAACATTCAATATATATATTGATATCATTTAATGGGCAAAATTAGTTAGCATAAAATCTAATTTTGAATCAAAATAAACTCCTTTATTTTAATCTAAAATTTAAATCAAAATAAACCTATTTTATTTTAATTTATCCAATTTTAAATAAAATAAATTATTTTATTTTAATCAAAATCTTTAATCAAAATAAACTCATTTATTTTAATTATGAAATCCAATTCCAAGTAAAAAAAAAACTCCTTTATTTAAAGGAAACACGAATTCTCTTTCCTATTCACAAATAAACTCTTTTATTTTGAATAAAATGAAATCTTATTCATATCTAAATAAATTCCTTTATTTAAGAAAATTAGGATTCTCTTTCATATTCACAAATAAACTCTTTTATTTTGAATAATATGAAATCTTATTTTATATATAAATAAACTCCTTTATTTAAGGAAATGTGGAATCCAATTTCAACTCCAATTAGTTAGCATGGAATTCAATTTCAATATTAAAATAAACTCTTTTATTTTAAGATTAAAATAAATCTTTTATTTTAATATTAAAATAAACTTTTTTTATTTTAAAATTATAATAAACTTTTAATTTTAATTATAAAGTAATTGAGAATATATATTATATATATAATCAATTTGCGAAAACCCGTGGCTGGTTTTACTTTTCAAAAAGCTCATCCTGATTCTTCACGGTTTATATGAACATGTAATTCTGTTAACATGAACCACATGTTATTCATGTTAATTATTATATATATAGTATATAATAATATACAAATCATTCACGTTGGTTAACAGGATTAGTTTTTTAAAAAAATCTAATCAGCCACGACACAGCGAATAATCGATTTTCAAAACAGTTTTCGCGTTTTTGTTTTGTTTTTTTTAAATAAATTTTATACAACAAAATTATGCCCAATTAAATTATTCTAAACACATATCAATATGCATATCAAATTTGATAATTAATAATCCGCATAAAGGTTTGGCTCTGATACCACTGTTAGATTTGTACTATTCATGAACGCAATCAAATTGCACAAAATAAACGGAAGCATGGAAAAATAGAGTTTTAAAATTTTACAAACCATATACCTGGATCATCCTTTATGCATAATTATTAATTAAACGAAAATATGAAGAACAAGAATCATACCCTTGAAGATTCGAGCTTCCTCAGGTACAAGTTCACCTCCAATCTTTTTCGCGTTCAACTTGAATCCACCGGGTTTGATTCCTTCCTTTGATCAACGTTAGTCACACAAGTGTTTGGCCTTTAGAGATGATCCACCAAGGAAGAAGAAAGATTCAAGAGGATGGGTATTTGGTAAAACCCTAGTTTTTCTATCTCTCATAGAAAAGGGTGTACTCTCCCGACTATTAGAATTACGTATTCACGTGTTTTGTGAAAGTGTCAACCAACCTCACCCATAATAAGACTCCTCTTATTTATAGATGTGGGCAACCCACCTTAACAAATTAAGGAATTGAGTTTTATTTTAATTAATTAAACACTTTTAATTAATTAGGCTCCTAATCTTATTAGGAATAATTAATTAAACACTTTTAATTAATTAGCCTCCTAATCTCATTAGGATATATGAGAGTACTTATATTAATTAATTACCAAATTCCTTTAGAAATTAAATAATAATAATAGTAATAATAATAATAAGACTCCTCTTATTAATTTATATTTAATATTTCTAAAATATTAAATAATAAATATTAAGCTATTTAATTTATTCTATCACCATAGATTATGCCATTAACTTCTTAAATAATTATTCTTCTTTTTATGGTGTGACCCTTTAGGTTCTCCATATTAAACTGGTTGTGAATAAATCAATTAGAACAATTCTAATCATATTTAAATAAATGAATTAAATTATTAATTTATTTAAATAAATAATATTTATTCTACAATAGGGGTAAACCTCCCTAGCGATCAACGGTTTTCCTGATAATATAGATTTTAACATTAATCATAAAAGAACCTTTGAGTAAATAGTTACCGTACAATTCAATCATTTCACCATATAATGTCCCAATTAAATATAAGACATGGAATTACTGTCAAGTCTTATTTTATTTAATTATATGTATTTCGACTCTTAAATGCACATCTCCAAATAATGCAAATTAAAAACTCTTTTCTAATTTCATTCTGCCTTAGCCAAGGACTACTGGGTTGTCATTTATCGAATCACATATGGCATTTCTCTTCTTTTACTAGAACTGATAGATTCTTTATTGATCATACATTATCTCCATGTAATGTACAATTTATTATACCCAAGCATACCCTTTGATATACCCTAAGGGTCTTAAGGAATAAGTCAAAGTATAACTCATCATACACAAGATACTATGATGATCTCAAGTCCAAGGATCACTTGTACGACTATCACTATAGGAATTCATATTGATGGACAAGTAAAACTCCATTAGGTATTCCTTAGCGAGCCACGTTCAGTGAACTTATTCTCTAATAAGTACCTACATACTTGCTTTAGTGTCTCCACATAAATGATCATGAGATCAATCATCCTCATCCAATGAGCAAGCAACGTATGTACCAATCTGTCCAGATTCACTAATCCCCAATTTAGTAATCTAACGATTGGGAACTATTTTAGTTTTAAGCTTTCTAAGAATTTAGATCTCATTAGAATGATCATCATCATTATTCTAAAAGCATTGCTTAAAACTATGGGTTTATCACATATTATAAAGCAGCATCATGTAGATAATTGAAAAGCCTTTAATAAATTAATACTTTTTATTAATAAATGAATAAGATTGTTACAAAGTATATGCTTTATCATCAAACATGATTGGCTTTTGTGCATACTACTTTCAACCACACCCTTTCTGAGGTGATTTGGAGACTTGTTGTCTAGATATTATGGATCCGAATCAGGTGTACGGAGGAGGGCTTTCGAAGTGCCTCGACCCCGTTCAGTTAGAGAGCCTTGTCGTCTGGCGGAGGCGGTGATTCGTCATATCCAAGTTGATGTACCGGATGTCGAGGACGAGAAAGAGGATGTACCGGTAGCGACTCCAGCTCCAGCTGCTCACATTCCCCGTAGGGATTTCCCAGGCATTCAGGTGGTTATTCCAGATCTTCTGGGTGATTTGAGTCGCCACCCCTCAGTTTACTTGCATGCAAATGAGGTAAAAGCTGGATTTGATCTTCCTTTTTCCTATTGAGGAGGAGCAAGGATTTTGACATTGATTTTCATGTGATGTAAGTTCCCGGCTTTACACAGCCTCGAGGGAACTGGTTCAACATACACTCCTTGTATCAGGCTCTGCATCAAGATTACTGAGGTGTCGTTCATGATTGGGGCTTTGGGGCGTTCTTTTCTATTCTTTCCCGCCGTTGTCCCTGGGGTTACCTCAGGGCATTGTTTGAGCGCTGGTTTCACCAGACTCAGTCTCTCCATTTGTTGGATTGTGAGGTGATGATGACGCCGATGGATTGGTAATTTATCACCGGTATGGAGTTTGGAGGGGTGCCAGTGCCATGTACGACGAATATTACCCCGACTGCCGTTAGATCCTTATTGGGAGTCCCAACTGAGGCGCTCAAGGGCAGGACCGTCCGTACGGGTCCTTTGAGCGTAGATGCTATTAGTGGGATGTTGAGTGAGCCCATGCCTGCTGATGTGAGAGTCAGGGATCGCATTCTTTGGCGATTGTTCCTGGTTATCATTAGGGGTTGTTTCATAGTAGATAACTCTTCTACGATGTCATTCACTTTGATCAGTGCCACACGGGAGGTCGACCGTATTGGAGAGTATGACTTGGGTTCCTACACCTTCGCCTACTTCCTCAGGGGAATGCGCATGCGTTCGTAGGGTTGAACGAGGCTTGGCTAGGATTTTACCCATTTTTGCTGGTGAGTAGTTCTCTTTTGATTTCCCATGTACATGTTTAAGAGTGTTCACTGACAAAAGGTGTTTTGCCTTTGTGTTGGCAGTTTTGGGCCTATGAGAGGCTTCCATGTTTGCCTCATGTGAGTGTGTTAGGTTTAGATACCTATCCATGAGGACGGCGATGGCATCACTCCATTTTGGCAGAGGTTCCTATAGTGGAGGGTTTCACCCATTGTCGCTTATAGTTGGAGTTATTGACAGCTGATGTTATCACTTGGGTTCCCTACTCTGGGGAACATTTGACCATTGGATTTGAGTATGGATTCTCGACTGGTGTCGAGCACGTGATATCCACCTGTAGGATTCCTCTCTTCACAGATGGAGGATGGGAGCTCTATTTATGAGAGCGTGCGATTAGGAGCATCACAGGAGAGATTCGTGTACCAATCTTACCTCCTGCCATGTGTTATTAGCCTATGTTGCAGTCACCCATCGATGACATCCCATTGATAGGTATGGATGGATATACTTTGTCAGAGGGTATATATACTCAGGATACATTCCATCGCTGGTAGTCCCCTCGTACCATTGGAGCCCAGACCCGCGCCACTCAGTTTATGGGGGATATGGTTCCTGGATCCGTGATGATGACGGATTGGCTGTCATGTGTCCAAGATCTGACTCATTTGACACAGATTGATCGTTTGACCCGGCAGTTGGACCAGTCACATTTTTTTATCCGGCACTTGGGTAGAGATCCTTTAGAGGCAGATACTTTTGATCCTGCCAGCTCAGGCGCTGGCCCCTCAGGCGACCCATATAGCTTTGTCAGTGCAGATCCTCCTTTGTATAGGCATGGCATCCCTATTGATATAGATCCAGTGACTCAGGAGAGTTACATCAGGTGGACATGATTGATGATGTAGATATTGACACCATTGTCTTCTTCTGATGTGTATTCTCTTTATCTCTTTTGATAGGCCTTGTTAGATATTAGGTGGATGTGGCCCTTTCTCGCTATATCTTTTGATAGGCCTCTATTAGTAGTAGGGCATCTATGCCCCATTTCCCCTGTATTTTTAGTTGTACAGAGATGATGTATGTAGATGATGATGTACTTAGGAATGTATGTATTGTTTTCCATTCCCTACATCATATTTCCATCTATTGCTCGTCATGTATGTATCATGTTATGCATATGTATGTATGCCCAGAGATATTCAGCATTGACCCCTGGATGGTCTTATGATACGGCCTACACATATGTCTTGTTCGATAGTCAACCGCATTGATCACACCCTACCAGTGTTGATAGCCTCCCGTCTAAGGTCATGGTATGATTGTATGTCACCTACAGATAGGGTGACTGTAGATCAACTATTACAGCATTCTATGACCCTCTTGATGTTTCAAGTTCCCGCAGGCTTTGTGGAGGGTATGCTGGAGCATTGGATACCGGAGAGACAAGTATTCCGGTTTAGTACTCAGGAGTTGACTTCTATTTTGGAGGAGTATGAGCGGTTAATGACCCTACCCTTAGACAGACCTTGCGCTCATATGGCTGTCGGAGATATGATTCGGCAGTTCATGACCCTCATCGGGTTACGGCGTAGAGTAGTAGAGGATGAGATTACATCCGGCCATGTATTGTCCCAGCATTTCTTGATAGATAGGTGTGGCTAGGTGGACAGCTACGCACGACATTCTGGGGATTTCACTACACCAGAGGATCAGTTGCATTTGGCCAGAGTGGATGTACTCGTGATGTGCGTGGTGATGTATGTGTACATACCATGGTATATGGACGAGATAGACATAGGTGTCATCATGACAGTGAGAGCTCTCAGGGAGGGTCATACCATTATCCCGATGATCGTGGCTGAGACGTTGAGGTCGGCCATGTTTTGAAGCATCTACCCTGTAGGGGTATTTACAGGAAGTTCGGTCATGTTATACGTGTGGTTTATGTCACACTTGAGACCGATTAGTACTTTCCGCCTACACGGGTACTGCTTTACCCATGATATAGCAATGTCTTACTCATTTCAGCCATCGGAGTGTACAAATGCTATGTCTTGGTCAGTATTCTTGGCAGGGATCAGAGATCTGTTTGGCATCCTGTCGTGTACAGGGCTCATTTCACCCTATAGCTTTATTACTCATGCTCTGGGCATGGATTGTCTCCCTCTAGCTGGTTTGAGGGGCATGACTACCTACCACCCACTGGCCGTGATGTCACAGTTTGACCAGTTCTAGGACTTCCATCCTTTTAATGGGGAGTTAGGTCAGTGTTTAGCTTCTCGTCATCTATCAATAAAGGACCGATCTCGAGTGTATGCTTGTTGGGATCAGCGTGAGATAACTAATTTTTTTGTTAGCCATCCGGGTTATTCGCCAGAGTATTCTGCGTGGATGGAGACAGAGACTTCATCAGCTGCGACAGTATCCACAGTGCCGTGGATTGATTTAGATGGTGGAGAGCCCATGGAGGACATTGATTCCCACACCGAGGATGAGCCAGTTACTGTGTTGCCAGCAACTCTTTTAGATTCTCCCAGTACTAGCACTATCGTGATCCAGCATTCAACACAGTATTTCGAGCAGAGTCTCCATTTGATGACCTTTGAGAGAGATCAGGATAGAGCCTTGATGTTGACAGCTCTTGATGGGAGAGTTGCAACTCTATTAGAGAGAGACGAGGCATTATCTCGTAGAGATACCGCTGTTGTTGAGCGGGGTGAGGCCAGATCAGCCAGAGATGCAGTGATAATTGAGCGGGATAGTGCCATATCTGCCCGGGATGTAGCTATTATAGATAGTACCACAGTGAGGTCCCTTACTAGTGGCATGATTGTAGAGATGAGCACATACATTGATGAGCCCCGCGTCACCGTGCAGATGGCCGTAGATCTGTTAGCTCGTGTGGATACCCTTGTATAGGAGACCATATCGTTACCTCCTTCTTCTAAGAGGGATGCCATGTTGGGCTTGATAGCTCGCATATACACTGACTTGTAGACGGGCTTGTATTTTTTTGCACAGACTAGCTTAGCCATTTTGTCATGTACAGTTCATATTGTATATATCAAACAACATTATATATAGCAGGGAAATATAATTTTGATCACTTCCCTTTTAGTTATGCCTTGTTACTTGCTTGATATTTGCCTGCTTCTTCAGGGCTTGTGATCTTGATGTATTCTGAATTCCTCCTTGATGGATGGACATTGAGTTGTCTTTGGATATTTCAGAATTGATCATTGAGCTGTGTGTATTCCCTACCATCTTTGGTGTCTTGGGACTGGTTTTTGTATGTAAATGTGGAGAGGAATGTGGCTTTCCTCTCTGAGGTTGACCGCACCACAGATGGTCGCCAGTACTCCTATTTAAGAGGAGCCCATTTAGTTCCATCTCTTATGGATTGGTGTTTCTCTTTGAGGAATCAACCGCAGCTTAGATGGTCGTTGAGTCTCCTGTTTACATGAGGAGGTCATGTAGTTCCATCCCTTTGGTCTGAAGCCAATGAAATGTAGTGGATTGAAGGATGATCCTAGTCCTGTTGACAAGTGTTTTTGTTTTGGTAGGGGGTAAGACCAAACCATGAATGGCTACCTACGTACTCCTGTTGAAGAGGAGATCAGGTCTGCGTAGTTCAAACCTGGTGTGGAGGTTCAACGCTGTATGTGGAAAAAGGTGTAAAGATGTTTTTGTTATTTTTGTTTTTTTAATGAGAATGGTGTAGAAATGTTTTTGTTTTTGTAAAGAGAAGGGTGTAGAAATATTTTTGTTGTTTTTGTTTTATTGCGACCGAACCATATAAAATATGGTTGCCTACGTACTCCCGTGTATCATGGAGATTAGGTCGACGTAGTTCGCCCCATGTTCAGGACGGTTTGTAGCCAACGAAAAGTTTAATCCCATGTTCAAGACAAACTGCGGGTGTGAAAGTTTAATCCCATGTACAGGATAAACTGCGGGTGTGAAAAGTCTTATCCCTAGTGGGGTAAAACTGTGGGTGTGAAAGGTTCAATCCTTGGTGGAATAAATGGAGTTGAGTAAGGGTTAAAAACCAAATAGAGAGAAAGGGATCTGGCGCTCCAAAACTAGGCTACTGGTATGAAAAGTGTTTGTCCCTAATGGGGCAGATGAGTGTGAAGAGAAGTTGTATGTAGTGAAGGGTTAGAAAACCTGAAATGACTGGGGATCTGATGATCCAAAACCAGGATGTTTGCTTGATGGTGACCTCAGACATAATACCATTTCTTGGGGTCCAAATTGATAAGCTGTGGAAATTCATCGCCGTCCATTTCCTGTAATCCGAGAGTACCTCCTGTCAATACCTTCTTGACAATAAATGGACCTTCCCAATTCGGGGCGAATTTTCCCTTAGACTGATCTTGGTTGTCAATGATCTTCTTCAAAACCAAGTCATGTTGTTTAAACTGCCGTAGCCAGACTTTTCTGTTGTAGGACCTGGCGATCCTCTGTTGATATAACTGACCATGGAAGATAGCAGCGACACGCCTTTCGTTTATTAGAGATAATTGCTGATACCTATCTTGTACCTATTGGTCTTCATCCAGCTGAGTGTCATTCAACACTCTGAGGGATTCCATTTCCACTTCTATAGGGAGCACTACTTCCATCCCATAGGTTAATGCATAGGGTGTTGCCCTAGTGGAAGTGCGCATTGATGTTCTGTAGGCTAACAGAGTCAGAGGCAATAAGTCAGGCCATCCCTTGTGATTGGAGGACATCTTTTGCATGATCTTTTTGATGTTTTTGTTAGCCACTTCAACAACACCATTCATCTTTGGACGGTAGATGACGGAGTTGAGATGTTTGATGTGGAATTTACTGCACAACTCCTCCATCATTATGTTATTAAGGTTCTTAGCATTGTCTGATGCAATTACCTCTGGTTGTCCATATCGACAAATGACATTCATTCTGATGAAAGCAATGATAACTTCTTTGGTAACCCTGGGAAAGGAGGCTGGTTCTACCCATTTGGTGAAGTAGTCTATCATGGTGAAGATAAACCGATGCCCATTACTGGATTTGGGCTCGATGGGCCCGATTACGTCCATTCCCCACATTGAGAAGGGCTAAGGAGAACTCATATTGTGGAGCTCCCTCGTAGGGGCATGGATAGCATTCTCATGAATTTGGCACTGATAACATCTCTTGACATGATCATCATAGTAAGCTTTGAGAGAGAGCCAGTAATGCCCTGTTCTTAGAATTTTCTTTACAAGTAGAGGGCCACTTATATGTGGGCCACAGACTCCACCATGGATCTCATCCATGAGTCTCTGAGCTTGGTCCTTGTCCAGACATTCGAGGAGACCTAGTCCTACATCTCTTTTGTAGAGTGCAACTTCGCTCAGGTAGAATTTCATAGCCAGTCGATGAATTCGTCTTTTTTCAGTCAGGCTCGCCTCAGTGAGTGTAGATCCATTTTGTAAGTACTCCTTGATTTGCTGATACCAAGGGTGTTGGATGGGAGGTAGCTCATCCGATACTTCTCTAATGTAATTCCCATAGGCTAGAGCCTTTTGTTGGGAAAATGTGAGGGTTGGCATGTCTTCCTTGTCATGTATGTTGATCAAGGAGGCCAAGGTTGCTAGTGCATCCGCAAAGTTATTCCTATTCTGAGGAATGTGGAGGAAGGATATTTCTTCAAACTCCGAAGCCATCTGTAGAACCTACCGATGGTAAGGCAGCAAGTGTAGACCTTTGGTGTGATAGATTCATGTGGTTTGTCTGATTACCAATTCAGAATCTCCAAAGATAGTTAACCGTCTGATGCCCATTGATTGGGCAAGTTTTAGCCCCATGATATAACCTTCATACTTAGCTGTGTTGTTGGTGTTGGCAAACTGCAATTTGACGGCGACGGGATGCTGCTCCCCCGTAACGGATACCAGAACTGCTCCAGCCCCAAAACCTTCCATGTTTACAGCTCCATCAAAATACATCTTCCATGTTTAGTGTGCATCGTACTGATGGTGTTGTTGAATTGTCATTACCCCTTCATCGGGGAAGTATGTTTCCAAGGGTTTGAAGTCCCCTGAAGGTACGGCAGCCAGTTGATCCGCAATTCCTTGACCTTTAATGAACTTCTGTGTCACGTAAACGATGTCAAATTATTTTAGGATCAACTGCCATCTAGACAGTCGACAGTTCAACATGGGTTTACTGAACATGTACTTAAGAGGATCCACGCGGGATATGAGATGGGTTGTGTGACCATGTAGGTAATGCTGTAACCTCATGGAAGCTCATGCTAAAGCACAATAAGTCTTCTCAATTAGAGTGTACTTGTGTTCACTGCTGTTGAATCTTTTGCTGATGTAGTAGATAGTTCGCTCTTGGCCTCTATCGTCTTTCTGTCCCAGCATGCAGCCCATGGCATTGTCACTTATGGACAGGTACATAAACAGGGGAACATCATCCCTGGGTGGTACCAAAACAAGAGTTTTGACTAGCTGCTCTTTGATTATAAGGAAGGCCTTCTGGCACTCATCATTCCATTTCATGGAGGAGTTCTTTCTTAATAATTTGAAGATAGGGTCACAGGTTGTTGTGAGTGGAGAAATGAACCTGCTAATGAAGTTGATTCTTTCCAACAATCCCCGTACTTCCTTCTCTATCCAAGGAATGGGCATTTCCGTGATTACCTAGATTTTGTTGGGATCCAGCTCAATCCCCTTGTGGCTGATTAGGAATCTTAGCAACTTGCCTGATTTAATGCCAAAGGCGCACTTGGCTGGATTCAACTTCAAGTTGTACTTACGCAACCTGTTGAAGAGATTTTTGAGATGATCTAAGTGGTCTTCCTCGTTTTGGGACTTGACAATGATGTCATCCACATAGATCTCTATCTCTTTATGCATTAAATAGTGAAAAAGAGCCATCATGGCTCGCTGGTAGGTAGCTCTGGCATTGATGAGGTTAAACGACAACCGTCTATAGCAAAAGGTTCCCCAAGGAGTGATGAATGTAGTTTTCTCACGATCCTCTTCAGCAAACATGATTTGATAGTACCCCGTGAAGCAATCAACAAAGGAGTACATGTCGTATTGAGCAGTGTTGTCAATGAGAATGTGGATAAATGGAATGAGAAAGCTATCTTTAAGGTAACCTTTATTCAGATTTCGGTAATCCACACAAACTCGCACCTTCCCTCCTGGTTTAGGCACGGGGACTATGTTGGATAGCCATTCAGGGTATATAGACACCTTGATGATGCCTGCTTGAAATTGTTTCATAATTTCCTCTTTAACCATTAAACTCCACTCAGGTTTTAATTGCATGAGGTTCTGCCTGACTGGCTTAAATTCCTCTTTGATGGGGAGGCGATGAATGACAATGTCAGTGGACAAACCCACCATGTCTTCATGAGATCATGCAAACACATCCTAGAATTGGGTTAATAGTGTAACCATATCATTCCTTTGGTTTGGAGTGAGGTCTGAACCAATCTGTATTAGCTTAGGGTTTTCTAAGGTTTCGAGATTGAAGGAAGTGGTTTGATCAAGGTTGGGTTTAGGTTTGTTTTCGACCCATTCTTTGATCTCCTGAGGTATCTCAATGTCCTCTTATATTTCCATCAAGTCTGAGTCTAACTTTTCATCAAAGTTACAATCCTTGTGGACAAAAGGCACCTTATCAGCAAGTATAGGCACATCTAAATTCAGAGTCCTGAAACAAAATATGCCTTCACTTAATATATATGAAACTGTTCAATCATACAAAGTGTTAGCATGTACTTACAAAACAACTGTTAATACTGTACAGAAAATTAAACAGTTATTATTATCTACAGGGCAGAAGGAGTTTTTGCCTGTTTTACCCTTGTCGACCAATGAAAGGAGTGCTGCTCCAATTGTCAAGGGTGAAGTCCTGATGGACTACAGTGATAGAGGGACTGTCATCTTCCTCCTTTTCCTGAATGATGACCATTACATCTGGGCCATCATCGTCTGGGGTGTATCTGTTTATATGATCATCATGTACAATGATGCGTACGTTTGACATCATTTTGACGATGTCTTGTTTACATCTCCGTTCCTCTTCTTCCACTTCGGGATTTGGAACCAAGACTTCTTTCTCCTTTATCGGTATCGGTTTAGGAGATAACATAGCCATTACATGGGCATGCACCTTTACCGGAGACCGTGCAGGCTCAGGAACTGTAGGTGGAGATAATCGCCGTATGGCTGAAGCTGAAGGAATCTGTTTGTGCTTATGAAGATTCATGCGACTGGAACTAGAAGTATAGCCTAGTCCGGCTATCCCTGTTTGATTGAGAACTTGAATTGGGCGCTTAATGCCCTGATTATCTTTGCCCAACCCTTGTCCAGGTTGATAACCCAATGGCATCATTTCTTGAGTGGCCGACATTACTTTGACAGAAATCTAGGGTATGAGAGGTGGCACCCCAACAGGATGGTAGTGATTGTTGCTCACCTCCAGAGCATGAAAACTGACCGGCTCAACTTTTGAATTGAAGCTGATGAGGGGTATGTCACCTTGTTCTGGACATTCCATCTCAGCGTCGACATTGACTAGGCTATTGTTGATAATGTATTTAAGGTGTTGATAAAGGGAGGAGGGGACGACCCCGACCATATGAATCCACGGTCTTCCAAGGATCAGGTTGTATCCTGTATCTATTTTGAGCACGTGAAAAGATATGCTGAATGTATGTGGACCTATCTCCACTGGTAGTTCAATCTCTCCGACAACATTTCGTCGGGACCAGTCGAAAGCTTTAATGATTGTATGGCTTTTTCGGATCCGATTGAGATTGATGTTCATCTTCACCAGAGTAGCATAAGGACAGATATTCAAAGATGACCCTCCATCTATCAAAACTCCTCCCTCCATGTATTCGGAAGATAAAACTGCTATGTGCAACGGCTTGCAATAACCTATCCCTTCAAGAGGTATATATCATCATCAGTAAAAGATATCACATTGTTGTTAAAAATGTGATCCACCAGATGCTGGAATTTCTCAACATCAATTGACTTATGCAGTTGGGCTTCTTCCAAAACCCTGAGTAATACCTTCATGTGATCTTCAGAGGAGAAAACCAAGTCCAATATAGACATTTGATGTGGAGCTTCTCTTAAGCTTAAAACCACCTTGGCTTCATTATGGCCCATAGTACCGAGAAATTCTTCCACCTTTTCCATGGGAATCTTCCCCTTTAACTTGATGGTAGGCTTCATCACCCGTTGGGGAAGATACAATGGATTGTCCTTCGACACTACAACAGTTATGTGAGATGTGGATCCTTCAGCCCCTCCATAATTCCATGGAACTTTTCGTAGGCTGACAACATGATATTTCGGTCTGTATGGCAAGATAATTGGCTCTAGCGCAACCACTTTCAAAGGATTGTCAACTCCTCTGAGCTAAACGAGTTGGATTGTATGTGAGAGTGTAGCTGTATCTGTCTCAGAAGATATGACTGCTACGACCTCCTTCCACTTTATAGGAAACACGTCCCCACTCTCTAGCACTACAATATCATCGTCGACCATCTGCAGGACACCGCTGTCAATTAAATTCTGAATAAGGTGGTGGAGTGCCCAGCATTCTTCTGTGATGTGACCGCGAGATTTAGAGTGATACTGGCACACTCCATTGAAATCAAATAGTCTTGAATGCGGGCTGATTGGAGGTAGCAGAGCTGTGATTCTTCCTTCATGTATCATTATCTGCAGTATTTCTTCCATCGGTTGGCCTAGGTATGTAAATTCCCTTTTATTGGCAAAATCCCGACGGGCTTTAGCATTTGCTCTTTTGGAAATTTAATCCTCCAGTATTTCCTTTTCTGGAATACGCGGTGGAGTGTTGGTAATAAGAGGAAGGAGACTAGCATGCTCCTGACTAAATAATTGGCATGTGACTTGATGCTGATGGACCACCAGTTCTGCCAATTGGTTAAGTTGCTCACGCAGAGCATTTATTTTCCGTTCCATCGTAAACTAGAACTTTGCATAGTCCCACTTGTCAGTATTATCCTTGCTGGTTTGGGAGGATCCACCATTAAAATTGGAACTCTGTCCACTACTCCAATTAATCATATTAACATCTTCTTCTTTGTGTAGAGGAAGATGGTTGTCTTACACATGGGGTTGATCAGGTTTGGTGACCACGATCTCACTGCTATCTATTAAATCTTGGATTTTGTGTTTTAAGGCCCAACAGTCCTGAGTATCATTTCCCAGAGCTCCGGCATGATAAGCACACTTCCGAGTAGCATTGAAACCTCTCCCATTCGGGTTTACTAGTGGAAGAAGATGCGTAATTTTCTTATGAGTGGTCAGAAGATTGAGAATGTTCTCGAGTGAGTCCCCTAAGGGCGTGAACACTCAGTGGATTTGACTTCTCCACCCTTAGGCAATGGAGGGTTTGAAGACTGTGGTTCAAAGGGAGAGTAATTTCTCCTTTGGATAGGCATATTTTGACTGCCCTTCTGACTTTGTAGTATCAAGGAAACATCCTCCTCTTTCTTTTTATGGACCCTCCGGGGGTTATTTCCATAATTTCTGGACTGGATGTGCTCAGCAACAGCTTTAAGGGCAGCTAGGTCTTGGATCTTTCCTGACTTCAATACCATCTCAGCCATCTCCCCATGTTTAATCATTTCAGAGAATGGTTTGCCAATACCAGCTAGGACTCTCTCATAGAAAGGAGCTTCTTGTATGTCTATGAAGGTCATCACCATCTCTAACTCATTTATAGAGGGAACAACTTGAGCAAAAAGACGCCTCCACCTTTGAGCATACTCTCTAAAAGATTCATTAGTTTGTTTCCTGACTTTAGTAATTTGGTACCAATCAGGGGCCATCTGAGACTAGAAGTTGTATTCAGTGAGGAAGGCATGAGCTAGCTCCTCCCATCTATGGATCTTTAAATTGTCTAATCTGGTATACCACGATCGGGCTTCTCCAGTCAGGCTTTTCTGGAACAGCTGCATCCTGAGCTTCTCATCCTCGGCATAAGATCTGAGTTCTCCAATGAATACCTTCAAATGTGTGTAAGGGTTGATAAGTAGGTTTTATATCTACTTATCCAGTATCTATTACTTGAATTATTTGCTTATATTCATGTTTCTTAGTTACTTTTCATACATTTTATGTATTTTGTAGGCTATGAAAGGAAAAGTAATTCGGACATCTTTTAGACTAAAATACGCAAGCAAATGTAAGAAGGGAATATTGAAGGATTTTTACTTGGCTTGGAACTTGGATATTATTGTAGATCTACTTCTTAGCTTTTCAGAACATCTTGAATCATCCCAATCGGAGTTCGGATGCTAGAGTTATGGCCTTTTTATCAACAAAGATCAAAGTTAAGAGTTGTCATGCTTGCCATTTACACAACATCTACTTTAAGCTTAATTTCCACCTTGTTTCAGCCCGAATCTGTCAATTGTTAAAGAATAAAAGTTGTAGATCTCATCGATATCTTCGATTTGATTGGTGGCAGGCCCGTAACTCCAAGCGAAACAAAAGTTATGCCTGATTTACCAAAGGATGTCGCAACAGAAAACAGAGTAGCGCGGACCGCGCTAGGGGCGCGCTAGTCCATTAGTTCCTCTGCTACAGTAGCGCGGGTGTAAGTGGTTATAAAATATTCATTTTGTCGAGGAATATTCGTTTGGTCATGAAATATTCTTACTGTCGGGAAATATTCGTACGACGGCGCAGCCTTGTGTGGGCTCCATAACGGAAAGCGATTGGATGAAGAAAACGACAAGTATAAGTTGTTTATAAATAACGGCGTAGTTGTTACCGTTAATACTGTTGGAATACCCGGTGGTTAAAATACAGTAGCACACGGTATTGCACCAATTATTGATTCTTACGTAAGAAGGCACTACTCAATAATTGTTACAGTAGTTATTGTTCAATATTTTATTTTATTGATTCAATAATTGCTGCGTTGATATTTTATATTATTGTTGTTTCAATAATTATTGCTGCACAGTATTTTTCTTTATCAGATCAATAATTCATATTATTTGAATAATATTATTAGATAGCATTACTGGCAATGTCTAGAAAGTTCTGTCTAAGGAGAGGTTTGGTCATCTAATTGCGCGCCAGTAAGGAAAAATACTTATTGGAAAGCCCCCTCTTTCTTGGGAACGGCCTGGTTGTCATAAATGTGATTCTGTAATATTATTTGTGAATAATTAATTATTGATTCATATGATAAGGAAATATTTATTTTATGTGGATATAAATGAGGGATATATTTTTGTGGTTAAAAATGAAGGAGTTAATGTTGAGGTTTTTATCAGTATTTTTGTCGGAATGGAGGTATTAAAAATCAGGGTTTTTGAGATATTTTGCGGGGGTTATAATTTTTAATCCGACCGTTGGATCGTGGTAATTTTTGGATATGTTATACATATATAAGTTGAGTATATGTCCACAAATTTTGAACCGTTAAAAATGAACGTATGATTTATTATGAATTTTACGAGATGACTGCTTCAGAAATTGTTGAATTTTTGGAGTTAATCATTTTGGTGGAAAATTATAGAATTGGTGGGCCCCACTCTTGGTTGGTGAAGAAATGTGCTGAGATTTTTATTCAAATATGGTGGGTGGAAATAGTAGCAGGTAAAGCCATCAGGTTGCAGGTTAAGTCTGCTTCGGCGTGCTAACATTTTCCTATAAATAGAGGGCTAAGTTAGAATTAAAAATCACACCAGAAACAAGTTTTCTCTCTTTCTCTCTCTAGATTATTGAGTGTATTTTGTGAGTATTTAGATACTTTGAGAGTTTCTATTCATCAAAGCAAGTTTCTTTCAGCCTTATACCGGTATTCCGACCAGAAGTACTGATATTTTGAGGTAAGGGATATTATTTTCTTCTTAATGATATTATTTTCTTCAATATCATTATGCTGAAATATTGATATAAACTTTTTATCAAATTTGAAACTTTTTGTGTCGGGGTTACTATTCACGTATACGTTACTATTCACGTATACGGCACTATTCACGAATACGGCACTATTCACCGAAAAATAAAATTTTTCCTTTTTGTCCAAGATGTCTATTATAGTTACTATCTTTGATTGTATCCATGTTTTGATCTTTATTTTTGAATTCTGCTTCACAATTGATTATTATGAAGTATTATTGATCTTGGATAAACTGTTATACGAATCCCTACTATTTGTCCTTCTGTCTCACTGGATTCGTTCTCTTTAAGATATTTTTCATCATCCTCAGTCCTAAATGATGATATTACTGAATATCTTTGGCCTGTAGTGCAAAGATGTATGATTACTTGATGAATATCTTTGGCCTGTAGTGTAAAGATGAACAGGTGTTGAGATGAACATGACTGACATGTGATACAAATGAATATCTTTAGCCTGTAGTGCAAAGATGAATATTTGGATAAAGATGATTATTAATTAATGTTACAGGGATAAAATATTGATGATGGACTTTTAAATCTTAGAAGATAGTAGAATTCATTCTCTACTTGACTCTTCTAATGGTTTGCTGTTTCCGCTGCAGTTGTTGATCTAAAACTTGTTGTCGATTATATTCTATCAGATTTTTCCCTGTTGATTACTAATGTTAATTTGTTGTATATTATCTTAGTCATAATATTCTTTACTGGGCTAGTTGAGCTCACCCTTTTCCTTTTTGTTCCATTTTTCTTCTCAGGAGGTGAGAACATAGCATGATCTAGTCGGGGTATGGAGTGATGGTTCTAAAAAGATGTTTTAGCAGTCCTCACTATTTCTGTAAAATAGTGTTTGAATAATTGTAATGAGAATTTATTTGAGTGTGGATATTATCTAGAAGACAATATTTGTATTTAAACTCACAGTATGTGTTGTCGTATTTTGCACGACAATTGTATTATTGAAGTTGTATTTAAACTCGGAATGGGTGTTGTATACCTATTTTGGGGGCGTCACAGTTGGTATCAGAGCTTAGGGATATGATCTCTAGCTGAGATGTGAGACAAGAACTAGGAGGGGAGAGACGGGGAATTCCTTCGCCAGTATGACCTGACTAAGTTTATTTGGTGTTTATTTGATCGGTCAGAGTATAGGGATAATATATGACATGACTATTAACCCTTGTTTTATGGCAGTATTTAAGAATGGCAGCTGAGAACGTTAATAATGGAGAAAATCAGACCGTGGAGACACCTTTGATAACCACCCAGGGGAACGTGCAACAGGAAGACAATATTCCTCCTGTAAACAACGTTACCGAGCAAACGATGAATGATGGAATGTTTAGGAGCTTTTTGCAGTTCATGCAAAATCAGACGAGGGAGACTCGTGTGCAGAATACAGGTGGAAATGATAACAACGCGTAGTTTGTCATAGTCAAGCAGTTCAAAGAATTGGGACCACCAGAATTTAAGGGAAAGCCGAATCCGATCATGGCGGAAATGTGGGTCAAGCAAATTACCAAGATATTCAATATCTTGGGATGCACGGAGGAACAGAAAGTTCCATTCGCCACCTTTATGTTCTGCGGTGAGGCAGACTACTGGTGGGAGTCTGTGAAGCGTACCCAGCCTGACGCACTCAACATGTCCTGGGAAACATTTCAAAAACTGTTCAATGACAAGTACTTTCCTGAAAGTATTCGTCATATGAAGGAGGTGGAGTTTATCAGACTGGAACAAAACAACATGACGGTGTCCCAGTACGAGGCGAAGTTTGCAGAGTTATCCAGGTTTGCACCTCATTTGGTCGAAAATAAGGAACGAATGACAAGGATGTTTCTGAGAGGTCTAAAACCCGAGATTCGACAATATCTTATCTCTCATAAATTTTCTTTATATTCAGATGTTGTAAACAGGGCTCAATTATTAGAGCGAGATAATGAGTATGTGCAACCGAGGGACCACAACCAGGGTCATACCGGTGGCGGCAGTCATCGAAGCAATGAAAACCAGCAGGGAGGAAAACATTCGGACAAAAGCGGTAACCACTCTGGTGGTAATCGTGGTCGTGATAATAAAAGGAGCGATTCGGAAGGAGATTTCAAGAAGAGAAGGTACAACAATGATAACGTGAAGACGTCAGCACAAACATCAACTGTTTCTAGGGGAGGAGAACGACCACCGGTCGTATGTTACAAATGTGGGAAAGAGGGACATATCAGCCCAAACTGCCCACAATCATCCAAGGTACGTTATAACTGTGGAAAGGAGGGTCATATAGCTCGAGAGTGTTCTGTAGCAAAACCAAGTTCAGCGGGGATGATGACTCAAAAAACTATCCCGGATAAGTCAAAATCAGCGGTTCCTGGAAGAGCGTTTGTCGTGACTGGCCAAAACGCGAGAAACCCGAACGAGGTGATCACGGGTAAGCTAATCTTGAATTCTTGCGAAGTTTATACTTTACTAGATACCGGTTCTACCCATTCTTTTATCTCTCCTGCTTGTGCTCAACGTTTAAACTTGACTCCGGAGAAATTAGACTTTGACCTATCTATGGAGACTCCGTTGGGTGAAACCTTCGTTACATCTACAGTTTATAAATCTTGCATGATCCAAGTTGGCACTATCACATTACCTGTTGATCTTATCTCTTTAAAGATACTTACTTTTGATGTGATTTTAGGAATTGATTGGTTAACCACTCATCATGCTAAAATTAATTATTTTCGTAAGGTTGTTAGTTTTCATATTCCTAACCAATCTGTCATACGAATTCAATCTACTAAACCACTAAAATCAATCGCTGTCATACCAAGCCATAAAGCCATTCGTTTATTGAAAACGGATGTCAAGCTTTCTTAGCCCATGTCATGGACTTGAACAAAAATACGTCAGATTTGAATGATATTTCTGTTTCCTGACGTATTTCCTAAAGAATTTACTGGCCTAACCCAGAGCGTGATATTGAATTTTTGTATCGATCTTCAACCCGATACAAAACTCATTTCTAAAATCTCATATTGAATACCTCCTATTGAACTTCAGGAGTTAAAAACCCAACTATAGTTGTAAGACCCCAACTTTTATAAATAAAGATGAATTTTCTATAAATATCATTTTTAAATATTATGGAGTTAATTTGATATAATATTATAGTTGTGGGTAATATTTATAAATTTTGCAAAGTACGCAAGTTGTTATATAATAATCGATTGGTCGGGGAATATTCGTTTTAACAGGGAATATTCGTACAACGACACAATCATTGGTGGACCCCACAACGGAATTATTGTCGGATTGAGAAAACGACAAAAATATTTTATTAAAAATAACGGCGGAAGTTTTACCATTGTTACTGTTGAACTACTCGGTAGCAAAAGTACAGTAATACGTGTGGTTGCATAGTAGCACACGGTATTGATTATTAATGCTTATGTGAGAAGTCACTCAGTTTGATTCAATTATTGTCAGTTAATAATATGAATTATTTAGCGATAATGACGTTTTCTTTTATTCGTATTATTAACGTAATAAAATAGAAACATCTTTTTATATAAAACAGAATACTTCATTAAAGTTATTCTATAAATAGAATATATTATATTTTATTTAAAAGATTTTTCTTTAAATATGGACCGTCAGATTAAAGTAATAAATCTGGACCGTTCATGGATTAGTTACTATGCATTCTATTTTTCTATAAATAGCAGCTCATTCCTTCATTATTTCTTACGAATTCACTGAACTCTAGAGAGAGAAACTATAGAGAGAAACTATAGAGATAGAGAAGAAGAGTATTCTGCTACTTAACTACTTCCTTATTTCAGCTCTTCTTTAAAACGGTAAGGGGTGTTATTCTTTCTTATTCATGAAGAGAACTGTTGTTATTCCATTTCTTATTATTCTGTTGGAATAACCTGTATACGCGGTCTACCCTATACTTGGTGACATTCTTATATTATTCTGTTGGAACATCCTGTCTGTGTGTTTTACACCGGACCTGGTTCTGTTTTTATTATTATTCTGTTGGAACATCCTGTCTGTGTGTTTTACACCGGACCTGGTTCTGTCTTGTTATTATTCTGTTGGAACATCCTGTCTGTGTGTTTTACACCGTACCTGGTTCCGTCTTTGTTATTATTCTGTTGGAACATCCTGTCTGTGTGTTTTACACCGAACCTGGTTCCGTCTTGTTATTATTCTGTTGGAACATCCTGTCTGTGTGTTTTACACCGGACTTGGTTCCATTATTTCTTATTCTGTCGGAATATCCTGTCTGTGCGTTTACGCCGGACCTGGTTCCATTATTTATTATTCTGTTAGAATAACCTGTCTGTGCGGTCTATCGCATGCCGGGTGATTTCTTTTGTTATTCCATTCTTTATTGTACTCAGTTAGTTAAAATTTGACTTCTATACTCCATGAAATTTTTGGAATATCCTTGATAATTGCGTTTCATCCAGTATCTTTTCATGAAAATATTCTTCTAAGCATTCTTGAATTTTACTCCACAAAGCAGTATCATGTTGACAATTTGGACTTTATTAATTATTGGATAAATTAATTCTTGAACTTGTTTTTATTGAATTCTTATATCATTGTCATCATCCTCATGTTTATAAAATGTTGAAAGTCATCTGTGACATGTAGTGCATAGATGGACTTGGTATGATTATGACCAGGGATTATTCGGTATAATCATGACAGTAATGTTACAAATGATGTGGTAAAAGTCATCATTGGCCCTTAGTGCATTGATGGACAGTTATTGGCATGATCATGACCATTAATGAATACACGAATATCCTTGACCGTAGTGCAGGGGTGATTCGATGATGTGGATTATTTTATTAAGCTGAGTCACAGTGATAACAGTGTTGAAAAACCTTTTAAATCATAAAAGATAGTAGAGTTTATTTTCTACTTGACTCTTTTAATGGATTGCTTGTTCCACTGCAGTTAAACTTGATGTCTATTATATTTTATCAGTTTAACATTGTTGAAGGCTAATGATAATTTATTTTGTATTATCTTAGTCATAATATTTCTTACTGGGCTAGTTGAGCTCACCCTTTCTTTCACTGTTCTCTTCAGGAAATGAGAACGTAGCTGGGGCAAGTCGGGGAACGGAGTGATGGTTCGAATGATAGTATTAGTTAGTAGTCCTCACTATTCTATATAATAGTGTGTTAATAAATGTAATGAGGACTCCTTTTGAGTATGAATACTCTCTAGAAGATAATATTTGTATTCAAACTCACAGTTTATGTTTTGTCGTATTGTACACGACAGTTGTATTAGTAAGTTATATTTGTATTCTGTACTATGTATCTGACGACCCAAGATGGGTGATGTATACCTAATTTTGGGGGCGTCACAATAGAAGTTGGTACCCGAGCCTCTATCTGGTGACTTCCTTTGTGGAATGCACCAAAGCCAGACTCTCCGTAGGGGACTCTATATTTGTGTGGTGGTAAAATAATAAGTGTCATTGTGACGTGTTATCCAAGATTGGGATATGAATCACAATTGAGAGCAACCGAAGTCGATGACCAAAGTACGTAGCTTTCTGGGCTTAGCTGGTTACTATTGGAGATTCGTGGAAGGATTTTCTTGAATCGCTACTCCGTTAACTTAGCTGACTTAGAAAGATACAAAATTCGTATGGAGCGAGGAACGCGAGAAGAGTTTCCAAGAACTCAAGAGGAGACTCATTTCGGCACCTGTTCTGACAATACCATCTGGTTCGAATGGATTTGTTATCTACAGCGATGCTTCAGGCAAAGGGTTAGGATGTGTTCTCATGCAACATGGAAAAGTCATAGCCTATGCCTCGCGACAACTCAAAGAATATGAGAGGAATTATCCTACTCATGATTTGGAGTTGGCAGCAGTCGTTTTTGCGTTGAAGATTTGGAGACACTACCTGTATGGGGAGAAAGTGGAGATCTATACGGATCATAAAAGCCTCAAATATTTCTTCACCCAAAAAGAACTCAATATGCGGCAGCGACGTTGGCTCGAGCTGTTGAAAGATTACGATCATACCATCCAATATCATCCTGGAAAAGCAAACGTACTAGCTGACGCATTGAGTAGAAGATCATATGCGGGTACGAGTGCAATGTTGTTAACACAAAGGCCTATTTTGTATGATTTGCAAAGGATGGAGATAGAGATGAAGGCTCCAAGTACCCACATGATGATATCAAATATACGAGTAGAACTGACTTTAATTGATAAAGTTAAAGCCGCTCAAGCTACGGACATAGAGCTGATGCGTATGAAGAAGAAAGTGCAAGAAGGTGCTATTCCAGAAGCAAAAATCGATGAAGAAGGAATACTTCGAGTCAACTCCAGACTTTGTGTTCCTTACAATTTTGACTTGAAGCATAGAATAATGATGGAGGCACACAACACACCGTTTGCAATCCATCATGGGAGTACCAAAATGTATCATGATCTTCGACATACATTTTGGTGGAGCAATATGAAAAGAGAGATCGCGGAGTTTATCTCAAGGTGTTTAACTTGTCAACGTGTAAAGGCAGAGCATCAAGTGCCAAAGGGTCCATTGCAACCACTTGAGATCCCGAAATGGAAGTGGGAACACATTACCATGGATTTCATTACAGGTCTTCCCAAGGTTTCTCAAGGCATAGATGTAATTTGGGTTATTGTTGATAGATTAACCAAGTCTGCTCATTTCTTACCGATACGTGAGACTTATTTCCTTGAACGTCTTGCTAGTATGTATGTGAACGAGATTGTGAGATTGCATGGCATGCCAGTATCCATAGTTTCGGATCGTGACCCAAGATTCACTTCACGATTTTGGATTAGCTTGCAGAAAGCTATGGGCACGGATTTACGATTCAGTTCGGTATACCATCCTCAAACGGACAGACAATCAGAGAGGACTATTCAAACTCTTGAAGATCTATTAAGACTCTGTGTCCTAGATCTCAAAGGGAGTTGGGATAAGTACCTACCATTGGTGGAATTCTCCTACAACAACAGTTATCAGGCGAGCATAGGTGTGGCTCCATTCGAGGCGTTGTACGGAAGAAAATGTCATTCTCCAGTATACTGGGATGAGGTGGGTGAAGCAACATTGTTGGGACCAGAGTTGGTACGCATGACTATAGAGAAGATCCAAACGATTCGACAGCGTATACAAACAGCACAGGATCGACAAAAAAGTTATGCGGATCTTCATCGGAAGGACGTGGAATTTAATATTGGGGATCATGTATTGTTACGTGTTGCACCATGGAAGGGAGTTACAAGATTTGGGAAGAGAGGAAAGCTCAATCCAAGATTTAATGGTCCATTTTAGATTCTTGAGCGAATAGGAAATGTGGCATATAGACTCGCATTACCTCCAAGCATGTCTCGTGTTCATAATGTTTTTCACATATCTATGCTTCGTAAATATGTTAAAGACCCGAACCACATTATTGAGTTAGAACCAGACGAGATAGCTGAAGATTTAACGTATGAGGAGGTACCTGTTAAGATCTTGGATAGGAAAGACCATGTCCTATGTAACAACCCCAAAATAGGTCCATACCATCCAACCCATTTGGAGTCGCCAAATACATGGTACAGAAAATAACTACAACTTTATTACAACAATTGTCGGACAAAATACAACAACACATATACGGTGAGTTTGGATACAAATATATACCAAATGTGACACATGTCCCAACCGTGGACAACACCTCATAGTGACACCTTACATAAAGGTATAGTCAAAAACTGTTTTAGAAATTAAAATCATTGGGAAGTGCTCAAGGAAACCTTCGTACATGGGAGGCCATGCGTC
Organism: Panax notoginseng; assembly: GCA_016801055.1. Classification (NCBI taxonomy): domain Eukaryota; kingdom Viridiplantae; phylum Streptophyta; class Magnoliopsida; order Apiales; family Araliaceae; genus Panax; species Panax notoginseng. The sequence continues at coordinate 47,592,870 of CM029014.1, read as the reverse complement.
TAGGTTATGATAGATATCATATGGCCACAGAATTATCCTTGGTTGACCCAATAGACCCCAAAGAAAAATAAGAAGATTACTATCGTATTCTTCCCAATGGTGAGTCTTCTCTTGACTTATCATTATCTCCACTGTCTCTAATTGAGAATTATACTTCAAACAAACACCAAGATTATATAGGTAGTGCTCGTAAATATACTCAGCAAGTGGATGAGCACATCCCTGTCTTATGATGATACGAGGTTGTATGTCATTAGACATCTTGTATGATAGTGACAAAACACTCTTCCAACGTTGGGTTCGCCTCACCCTCAACAGCTATAGACCACCGGTCTATTCCCCTGTTATCCCCCACTCGACCCAGCTACACTTTTATTACCTGAAAGGAATTGTGAAGCAAAGGGTGAGCACAACTAGCTCAGTAAAGAATATCATGACTAAAGATAATTAAATTATCAATAGCCTTTATCAGTAATAAATCAGAGATTTAGAACATATGGTAGATGATAAAAAATTTCAACCATAGTTGCAGCGGAACGAGCAATCCATTAAAAGAGTCAGATAGACTATAAAGTCTATTATCTTCTCCATGTTAAAAATCCACCAACAATGTTTTATCCCTGTAACATCAATCAACAATTCCTGTCCACAATCACGTGTATAACTCATAATCGTAATTGTAGTTCTAAATTTCTTTTCTCATCCAGGACAAAGATAATTTTCATCACCTGAAACATCAAAGATCATGGTTATACCAAATCATAGTTCATGTTCATAATCATACTAATAAATTCATCTTTGCACTACGGCCCAAAGATATTCATCAACAAGTCATCTTTGCACTACAGGCCAAAGATATTCAACAACAAGTCATCTTTGCATTACGAGCCAAAGATATTCATCAACAACTCATCTTTGCACTACAGGCCAAAGATATTCAACAACAAGTCATCTTTGCATTACGACCCAAAGATATTCATCAATAATTCATCTTTGCACTACGGGCCAAAGATATTCATCAACAGTTCATATTTGCATTATAGGCCAAATATATTAATATCTCAAAGAAATATATAATTATTTCAGAATTATATAAACAATAATTATAACTATGTTGATCAATTCAGCTTTACACTTAAGCTAAAGATATTCAGTTATAAATTCAATGGTCATGATCATACCAGTCAACAATTCAACTTTGCACTACTGGCCAAAGAGAACACATATTCATGATCATACCAACAATCTACCCATCTTTACACTCAAGTGAAAGAGAAATATCATCATTAGGGCTATAAAAATGTTATATATGATAATAAAATCAATACAATCAACATATAGATTTAATCTCAAGAGTAATATTCATAAATTAACTATAATTTGGTCAGAAAAAGAAACCAATTTTGTCGTGAATAGTAACTCGTGAATAGTAACTCAAGAATAGTAACTCGTGAATAGTAACTCGTGAATAGTAACTCCGACACAAAAAGGTAAAAATTCCACAATAAAATACATACCAATATTTCAGTATAATGATATTGAAAGAATAATATTTCTTAAGCTTATAAACAATTTATTTTAATTGTTTACACTTTACTAAATAATACATTTAATCATCCTAAAATGCCAAACTCTTAAGATTTCATCACCAATAACCAAAACCCTCATCAAAAATCTGCATATGACTCACATATGATATTCAAGCCATAAAATCATATTTTTCAATTTTCTTACCTCATATAACATATTTAATTCATTTACTCATAATTAGACTATTTTCATGAAAAATATCAAATCAGTTCTAAAAATATTTCTTTTCTGAGATTTAGCAGAATATAGTCCCATATTGAACATATATTTTTTTCAAAATTTTTAAAATTCATTTACTATTTTTCATATGGCCAAAACTACCGAATATTTAGACATTTATTATAAATAGTACTTTTATCCAAAAATTACAAAACTCACAGAGTATACTGATATTATATAGATATACTTCCAATAAAAATTTAATCAGTTTTGGAGTTAACCACAAGGAGTTATAAGCGGTTACTTTGAAAATAGTTCTTCCCCGTAAAATTCATAACTCTTAATCTATAGATCAAAAAATCACCATTTTTGGACACAATCAATAAAACTCATCAAAATATCATTTCAAATTTTTCTAGAATTTTCTGAAGGTCAAAAGAATTATGAACTGAAAAACATAATAACCCTTAAAATCCCTTACCTCAAGAGAGCAGTACTTCGGATGAAAAATCGGAGGAAACTTCTACTAAATAGCAACTCTCAAAGTATCTAAATACTCTCAAAAATATGCTTGATAATATAGAGAGAAAGAAAACTTGTTTCTGTTGTGATTTTTAATTCTAACATAAGCACCTATTTATAGGAAAATGCTAGAACGCCAAAGGAGACTAAATAATAAAATATTATTATTATTATTTTTAACCTTCTACTCATGCCACCAACCAAATTTGAAAGCCATCAGCCATATTTGAATAAATTAGCAGCCCACATGTTGTAAAACAAAAGTGGGTCCCACCCATAATTTAATAAAAATTATTTTATTTTCCGAAACTTCAAAAATTCATAGAAAATAGCCCTTTTATCAGAAAATTTGAATCTCGCGACTTTTTATAGGAAATTCAATTCTCTACAACTTTGTAGAAGAAAGTTTTTCCAAATTCCAAACAGAAATTAACCGAAATCCATACACGGACGATTTTACAGGCTATAATCAAATTTCAGTCAAGAAATGGGGTCCACCGACACACAAAACATGTGCTAATCATTTAATACAACAAAAATATTCTTCCTCATAAACTCATATATCCCACATTCATTGTAAAACTATCACCATTATTATATTATTAAATATAATAATAAATTATTTTATCAGAAAAGATAAAATATCAGTTTTCAACAATTGTCACTTAAAAAAATTTCTCCATCTATATCCACATAAAATTAATATTTTTCTTATCATATAAATTAATAATTAATTATTCACAAATAATATTACAGAATCACAGTACTGACAACCAGGCCGTTCCCAAGAAAGAGGGGGCTTTCCAATAAGAATTTCTCCTTACTGGCGCGCAATTAGATGACCAAACCTCTCCTTAGACAGAACTTTCTAGACATTGTCAATAATGCTATCTAATAATATTATTCAAATAATATGAATTATTGATCTGATAATAGAAAATACTGTGCAGCAACAATTATTGAAACAACAATAATATCAACGCAGTGATTATTGAATCAATAAAAGAAAATATTGAACAGTAACTACTGTAACAATTATTCAGTAGTGCCTTCTTACGTAAGAATCAATAATTTCAAAAATAATGTGCAATACCGTGTGCTACTGTGCAATAACGCGCATTACTGTATTTTAACCACCGGGTATTCCAACAGTGTTAACGGTAACAACTACGCCGTTAATTATGAAAACTCAATTTTTGTCGTTATCTTCATCCGACCATTTTTCGTTATGGGGCCCACAAAAAACTGCGCCGTCGTACGAATATTCCCCGACAGAAAGAATATTCCACGACCAACGAATATTTCCCGATAACAATGATTATTTTATAACCACTTGTTTATTTTGAAAAATTTTTATATTTCACCCATAACTTTAACTTTTTATTAATTTAACCATTTACTGAATTGTAATTATAAGAAAAATTGAATACTTTTATTTCATAAAATTCGGGGTCTTACAATCTCCCCTCCTTATGAAATTTCGTCCCCGAAATTTACGTACCTGGTATTTCGAAGAGTTGAGAATACCTTGCTTTCATTTCAGATTCTATCTCTCAGAACATCATAATTTCTCCATTGCTCATCTCCCATGATAACTTCATTTGGGTTCTTCACTTGTTGGGAAGTCATGACAGTCGCCATCCCTCGAACTACCCGGCTTTGATTTGTCTGGGGCAGCATTTGGCGTCATCACTACCGTTGAAATATACTTTACTATAGGACATATTCCTCCCTCAACTGCCTCTTCGTACTCCTGATTCATGATCTGAATCATCAATCTTCGATCCATATCGGATTCAGGTTGACCGCTCTGTACAGGGTAATTCAAAACTCGATGCTGGGTTCTCCCAATTGCTTTCCAAAAAGAGAAATTCATATCATCTATTTTAGCCTTCTTAGATCGGACATCTCTTTCCACAATATCCACGTGTCGTGCGGCTTTTGCCCATGCATCACTTATTCTCACTCGTTCAGTTTTTTCTTCTTTCAGCTCAGATTCCATCTTTATCATCTTATGCTCTGCCAAAGAATGCTTCTGTTCAAGCATCACATATCGGGTAACACAAGCTTGAATTGTTGCATCCTTTTGTTCCACGACCGCATGTCGTTCTTCAGCCTGCTCTTCTAACTCATGAATACGATTTTGAAATTCTACATTTTGATCGTATAATACCTCTAATAAACTTTCCTCAGGTACCTCTTCTTCCACTTCTTCCTCACTCTCAGCTGTTACCTCTGCGACTATCTCAAGTGCAACTATCAATTCTTCACTCACCACATGGATATCTCTAATTCCTTCTTCGTCTGACATCACATTATTATGGTTAGTGATTAGAGGTATCCCCACAGTCTCATTCACTCCATTGTTAGCATTCTCAGCTGCCATTATCAAATACTGCCATAAAACAAGGGTTAATTAAACAAATTAACATATCACATAATATCCCGATATTATGACTGGCCAACAAATAAGCTTAGGTAGGACACACTAGCGAAGGATTTCCTCATCTCTCCCCTCCTAGTTATATTCCCCGATCTCCGCCAGAGACCATATCCCTAAGCTCTGATACCAAATGTAACAACCCCAAAATAGGTCCATACCATCCAACCCATTTGGAGTCGCCAAATACATGGCACAGAAAATAACTACAACTTTATTACAACAATTGTCGTACAAAATACAATAACACGTATACGGTGAGTTTGGATACAAATATATACCAAATGTGACACATGTCCCAACCGTGGACAGCACCTCACAGTGACACCTTACATAAAGGTATAGTCAAAAACTGTTTTAGAAATTAAAATCATTGGGAAGTGCTCAAGGAAACCTTCGTACATGGGAGGCCATGCGTCTAGGTTATGATAGATATCATATGGCCACAGAATAATCCTTGGTTGACCCAATAGACCCCAAAGAAAAATAAGAAGATTACTATCATATTCTTCCCAATGGTGAGTCTTCTCTTGACTTATCATTATCTCCACTGTCTCTAATTGAGAATTATACTTCAAACAAACACCAAGAGTATATAGGTAGTGCTCGTAAATATACTCAGCAAGTGGATGAGCACATCCCTGTCTTATGATGATACGAGGTTGTATGTCATTAGACATCTTGTATGATAGTGACAAAACATCATTCCAACGTTGGGTTCGCCTCACCCTCAATAGCTATAGACCACCGGTCTATTCCCCTGTTATCTCCCACTCGACCCAGCTACACTTTTATTACCTGAAAGGAATTGTGAAGCAAAGGGTGAGCACAACTAGCTCAGTAAAGAATATCATGACTAAAGATAATTAAATTATCAATAGACTTCATCAGTAATAAATCAGAGATTTAGAACATATGGTAGATGATAAAAAATTTTAACCATAGTTGCAGCGGAACGAGCAATCCATTAGAAGAGTCAAATAGACTATAAAGTCTATTATCTTCTCCATGTTATAAATCCACCAACAATATTTTATCCCTGTAACATCAATCAACAATTCCTGTCCACAATCACGTGTATAACTCATAATCGTAATTGTAGTTCTAAATTCCTTTTCTCATCTAGGACAAAGATAATTTTCATCACCTGAAACATCAAAGATCATGGTTATACCAAATCATAGTTCATGTTCATAATCATACTAATAAATTCATCTTTGCACTACGGCCCAAAGATATTCATCAACAAGTCATCTTTGCACTACAGGCCAAAGATATTCAACAACAGGTCATCTTTGCATTACGAGCCAATGATATTCATCAACAACTCATCTTTGCACTACAGGCCAAAGATATTCAACAACAAGTCATCTTTGCATTACGAGCCAAAGATATTCATCAATAATTCATCTTTGCACTACGGGCCAAAGATATTCATCAACAGTTCATATTTGCACTATAGGCCAAATATATTAATATCTCAAAGAAATATATAATCATTTCAGAATTATATAAACATTAATTATAACCATGTTGATCAATTCACCTTTACACTTAAGCTAAAGATATTCAGTTATAAATTCAATGGTCATGATCATACCAGTCAACAATTCAACTTTGCACTACTGACCAAAGAGAACACATAGTCATGATCATACCAATAATCTATCCATCTTTACACTCAAGTGAAAGAGAAATATCATCATTAGGGTTATAAAAATATTATATATGATAATGAAATCAATACAATCAACATATAGATTTAATCTCAAGAATAATATTCATAAATCAACTATAATTTGGTCAGAAAAAGAAACCAATTTTATCGTGAATAGTAACTCGTGAATAGTAACTCATGAATAGTAACTCGTGAATAGTAACCCCGACACAAAAAGGTAGAAATTCTACAATAAAATACATACAAATAATTCGGTATAATGATATTGAAAGAATAATATTTCTTAAGCTTATAAACAATTTATTTTAATTGTTTACACTTTACTAAATAATACATTTAATCATCCTAAAATGTCAAACTCTTAAGATTTCATCACCAATAACCAAAACCCTCATCAAAAATCTTCATATGACTCATATATGATATTCAAACCATAAAATCATATTTTTCAATTTTCTTACCTCACATAACATATTTAATTCATTTACTCATAATTAGACTATTTTCATAAAAAATACCAAATCAGTTCCAAAAATATTTATTTTCTGAGATTTAGCAGAATATAGTCCCATATTGAACATATATTTTTCTCAGAATTTTTAAAATTCATTTACTATTTTTCATATGGCCAAAACCGTCGAATATTTCGACATTTATCATAAATAGTACTTTTATCCGAAAATTATAAAACTCACAGAGTATACTGATATTATATAGATATAATTTCAATAAAAATTTAATCAGTTTTGGAGTTAACCACAAGGAGTTATAAGCGGTTACTTTGAAAATAGTCCTTCCCCGTAAATTTCATAACTCTTAATCTATAGATCCAAAAATCAACATTTTTGGACACAATCAATAAAACTCATAAAAATTTTATTTCAAATTTTTCCAGAATTTTCTGAAGGTCAAAAGAATTATGAACTGAAAAACATAATAACCCTTAAAATTCCTTACCTCAAGAGAGCAGTACTTCGGATGAAAAATCGGAGGAAACTTCTACTAAATAGCAACTCTCAAAGTATCTAAATACTCTCAAAAATATGCTTGATAATATAGAGAGAAAAAAAACTTGTTTCTGTTGTGATTTTTAATTCTAACATAAACACCTATTTATAGGAAAATGCTAGAACGCCAAAGGAGACTAAATAATAAAATATTATTATTATTATTATTAACCTTCTACGCATGCCACCAACCAACTTTGAAAGCCATCAGCCATATTTGAATAAATTAGCAGCCCACATGTTGTAAAACAAAAGTGGGTCCCACCCATAATTTAATAAAAATTATTTTATTTTTTGAAACTTCAAATATTCATAGAAAATAGACCTTTTATCAGAAAATTCGAATCTCGTGACTTTTTATAGGAAATTCAATTCTCTACAACTTTGCAGAAGAACGTTTTTCCAAATTCCAAACAGAAATTAACCGAAATTCATAAACGGACGATTTTCCATAAACGCCAACTAGTAAGGAAAAATCCTTATTGGAAAGCACCCTCTTTCCTGGGAACGGTCTGGTTGTCATAAATGTGATTCTGTAATATTATTTGTGAATAATTAATTATTGATTCATATGATAAGGAAATATTTATTTTATGTGGATATAAATGAGGGATATATTTTTGTGGTTAAAAATGAAGGAGTTAATGTTGAGGTTTTTATCAGTATTTTTGTCGGAATGGAGGTATTAAAAATCAGAGTTTTTGAGATATTTTGCGGGGGTTATAATTTTTAATCCGACCGTTGGATCGTGGTAATTTTTGGATATGTTATACATATATAAGTTGAGTATATGTCCACAAATTTTGAACCGTTAAAAATGAACGTATGATTTATTATGAATTTTACGAGATGATTGGTTCAGAAATTGTTAAATTTTCGGAGTTAATCATTTTGGTGGAAAATTCTAGAATTGGTGGGCCCCACTCTTGGTTGGTGAAGAAATGTGCTGAGATTTTTATTCAAATGTGGTGGGTGAGAATAGTAGCAGGTAAAGCCATCAGGTTGCAGGTTAAGTCTGCTTCGGCGTGCTAACATTTTCCTATAAATAGAGGGCTAAGTTAGAATTTAAAATCACACCAGAAACAAGTTTTCTCTCTCTAGATTATTGAGTGTATTTTATGAGTATTTAGATACTTTGAGAGTTTCTATTCATCAGAGCAAGTTTCTTTCAGCCTTATACCGGTATTCCGACCAGAAGTACTGATATTTTGAGGTAAGGGATATTATTTTCTTCTTAATGATATTATTTTCTTCAATATCATTATGCTGAAATATTAATATGAACTTTTTATCAAATTTGAAACTTTTTGTGTCGGGGTTACTATTCACGTATACGTTACTATTCACGTATGCGGCACTATTCACGAATACGGCACTATTCACCGAAAAATAAAATTTTTCCTTTTTGTCCAAGATGTCTATTATGGTTACTATCTTTGATTGTATCCATGTTTTGATCTTTATTTTTGAATTCTGCTTCACAATTGATTATTATGAAGTATTATTGATCTTAGATAAACTGTTATACGAATCCCTACTATTTGTCATTCTGTCTCACTGGATTCGTTCTCTTTAAGATATTTTTCATCATCATCAGTCCTAAATGATGATATTACTGAATATCTTTGGCCTGTAGTGCAAAGATGTATGATTACTTGATGAATATCTTTGGCCTGTAGTGCAAAGATGAACAGGTGTTGAGATGAACATGACTGACATGTGATACAAATGAATATCTTTGGCCTGTAGTGCAAAGATGAATATTTGGATAAAGATGATTATTAATTAATGTTACAGGGATAAAATATTGATGATGGACTTTTAAATCTTAGAAGATAGTAGAATTCATTCTCTACTTGACTCTTCTAATGGTTTGCTGTTTCCGCTGCAGTTGTTGATCTAAAACTTGTTGTCGATTATATTCTATCAGATTTTTCCCTGTTGAATACTAATGATAATTTGTTGTATATTATCTTAGTCATAATATTCTTTACTGGGCTAGTTGAGCTCACCCTTTTCTTTTTTGTTCCATTTTTCTTCTCAGGAGGTGAGAATATAGCAGGATCTAGTCGGGGTATGGAGTGATGGTTCTAGAAAGATGTTTTAGCAGTCCTCACTATTTCAGTAAAATAGTGTTTGAATAATTGTAATGAGAACTTATTTGAGTGTGAATATTGTCTAGAAGACAATATTTGTATTTAAACTCACAGTATGTGTTGTCGTATTTTACACGACAATTGTATTATTGAAGTTGTAGTTTACTTTTTGTACCATGTATTTGGCGACTTAGAATGGGTGTTGTATACCTATTTTGGGGGCGTCACAGTGGGCAGCGCCCAGAATGGATTGGGGACAGTGCGGGGCGCACTAGGCGGCGAGATCACAGCTGATTTAGGTTATTTGATGTCCAATTTGAGCTAAAATAGGATTCTTAGTTACCTAACTTGTTTGGGTATCTATTAGAACTATAAATACATGATGAGAGGCATAAAAGAGTGAGATATAGATTAGTTTTGGAGGATTCTATTAGATTAGATTAGAGTAAATTAGACCAAAACCTAGTTCTTGTTAGATTTGGAGATTGAACCAACTTGGAGACCATTGAAGATTCAAAGTAGGAGCAAGGAAGGAGCTTCAAATCTACAGACAATAGATTATATCTTTTCATCTTCTTCTATCTTTATCTTTTAATGATTATTCAATTGTGGATTCTTAGTTTTAATTCAATAATAATGAACTAATTCTTTATTTGAGATTACAATAGATCTTATTGTGTAGTTTATTTTAATATGCTTCGCTATCAATTATTATGTTCTATTGTGAGGATTGTCTATTATGATTTGAACTTAATTGTTTAATTGATTGGCCATCAATTACCGTGATAATCTGTATGAACTCGAGAGATGAAGTATTGATTTAGATCTTATCATGATAGCATGTGTTCAGGATTTTGTTAGTAGCTTAAACTTGATGAGTATTAAGGTAGAGATATGCTTGACATCGCATGTAATCGGATAGAGAACTTATTCTTCAGCCTTCTTCAATTGTAATTCACATAGAGATATAGTGAGTTAGTTGATTAAGGTGTTTAACGGATTTCTATCTTAATTGTGATTTGACGTTAATATGGGTATTATGCATCGAGAGATGGTTTTATATACTTTAGTGTTCTTGATTAACAATTCAGGATAGAGAATAATTGATGAGAAATGTGTTAACTTAAATGAAGCAATAAGTAAAGTTGTGATCTTAAATCTCCGTTATCTTAATTTAACTAGTGGAATTTAAAGTAGTTTACTTTATATAATTTGAAATTCATTCGTTTAAATAAGATTGAGTTGGTTACGGGTTAATACTTGGTGATTTTTGTTAAATAATTCTCTGTGGGAACGATACTCAACTTATCACTTTATTACTTGTTGACCACGTATACTTGCGTGTTGAGCGTAATTAGATTCTACCCAACAAGTTTTTGGCGCCGCTGCCGGGGAATTAATTTAATAATTATTTACCAATATTAATTTCAATCAAATTAGTCTTAATTTAAAAATTTTTATTTTTATTTTTAATTCTCTTCCTATTTTTCTTTCTTTTAAGGTACTATGGCGGAATTTAATTATCAATGACCATATACAAGAATGACTCAGCCAAGGGGAGCGGAGATTGATGGTCTCAATACATTTTTTGCAGTATCAGCGCAGCTTGAGACACTTTCGAGGAGGTTGGACGTTGTTGCAGCCCAACGTAATCGAAGGATAGCAGTTAATTTCAATTATTGTGCTGGTAATCATCCGAGTCATCAATGCACCGTTAGTTTTGGGCCGGGACAACATGGTGGTGAATACCTCAACGATTATACATATGCTAATTATCATCAAGTTTGGGGGTATCACCCGGATTCGTCATGGAGCTACAATTATGAAGACCAATACTACGCTCCAAATCAATCATACACACCAGAATTTTCATGTCCACCTCCATTGCCACAAGAAGAAAAGCCAAATCCGATGGATGTAATATTGAAGGGCATAGCAGACCAAGAGGAGAGGAGGATTAATCAAGAGAGTTCAATTCAGAATCAAGAGATATCAATTCAAAATCTACAGAACCTGATGGATCAAATGCTCAAAGCCTTGAACAACTGTCCTCAAAATAAGTGGTGCTATGACGAGGATTCCGAGATTGATGAAGTGCCCGAGCCAAATCTACAACTGGATGAGACACGAGATTTTGAAAAAGAGGAGACAAGTGGGGATAATGAAAACAAGGTCAGCAAAGAACTAACTATGGGTACCAACGATGATGAGCCTGTGTTATTTATGCCCCAAGTGCCTTCTTCACCAAAGTTCAAGGATCCGGTTAGATTTGCAAAATCATGCCCACTTGGTAGCCATGTTGTTGGCGAAGCCCTTTATGACATAAGAGCGAGTGCAACAATGAAGCCGTGGTGGGATGAGAAAGAGAAGATAGGCGAAGAGCCCATTATGTTTGATACACTTCCATGCCCAAATATGATCACAAACACAATGGAGACAGCACCTAGTTATTTACCCTTCTTCATGGAGATTATACTGAGTCAGAGCATGCTAGGTGACTTTGATGCTATGGTCATCGCTTGTGGGAACCTCCAAAAGGATTATTTAATACTGATGGATGGAGGATTCCTCAACTTTTGAAGAGAAATTGGATAGCGTTGACCAGAAAAAGTTTGGCTGAAGGACTATAAATCAAGCGCTTATTGGGAGGCAACCCAAGTTTAATTTTTATTTATTGTTTTTATTAGGTTTTATATTATTAGTTAATAAATTTGCATGTCTTAGGATCTAACAAGCTTGCTTCTATCATATTCACAGGTTAGTCAAGTCCAACTCAAGTGTGGTTCCCGATTTATTCTAATGTGTCTGGCCTATTCTTCAGACTTAGCAGACAATGAGGAACATGCTGTATTTTCAGGGAAGTCCTCTTTTTTTTTTAAATTTTTCCTATCTTAGCCATTGAGGACAATGCCTGTTTTAAGTTTGGGGGTATTTATCATGTTTAGTATTTACTTAGGCAATGTTTTGATGAAATTTGATTTTGGCTAATGATAAGTGGGTGGTTGATATTGTTAACTCTTGGAGAATTAATGAGCATGCTTAGTCTATATTTTAACTCATTAGTTTGTTTTCACATTACTTGCGAAATTTTTAAAAAATTTTACACATATCCATTTGTTTAGCTAGTTGGGATTGATTTTTTTTTTTTGGCTAAATGATTATGAAAGATACCATTGCAACTTGAGAAATCTTATTTGAGCATCATTCGAAGTGAAAATTAGGCATTCACATAAGTTTGGGGAAAATCTTGGGGTATTTATGAAAAAAAAATATTGGAACCTTCCTGAGTTGAATAATTGAATCTTGTGGTGGGTCGAGATGGAGCGTAAAACGCACTCCCCATAAACACAGGCACGAGATGGAGCGTAAAACACACTCGTTTAATGAAAAGTGAAAAGTTAGATGGAGCGTAAAATGCACTCACTAAATAAAGAAAAGAAAATATGTATGTTTGAAATACTTGAGAAGGGTTCATATGTGCTTAAAAGTTTAAATATCCGGTTGATCCTCAAGAAAAATTTGTGCTATGTCTATATTAGTGATGATTGATGTGATAAGAAGTTTTGGAAGTCGTTTTTGAAAATCTTTTATGAGTATTGGTTGATCTAATCTAAATCATGACTGGTTTGAACATATAGATGCACACACGCACTTAAAGGATTAAGAGTAGATGTGAATCTAATGAAAGTTGTTGAAATTTTAGACATAACATTTTTTGAAATTTTCTACGGGTTATCATTTATTATAACCTTTAAGGCCATTGATCGAATTCATATTTATTCATTGTTTGGGTGGATCATTGCTAGAGGATGAATCTGTCAAATTTGTGTTTTTGCTTGAGAACAAACAAAGGTTTAAGTTTGGGGGTATTTGATAAGTAGGTTTTTTATCTACTTATTCGGTATCTATTACTTGAATTATTTGCTTATATTCATGTTTCTTAGTTACTTTTCAAACATTTTATGTATTTTGTAGGCTATGAAAGGAAAAGTAATTCGGACATCTTTTGGACTAAAATACGCAAGCAAATGCAAGAAGGGAATATTGAAGGACTTTTAACACCAAGTTGGATGCATGTTCTTGGCTTGGAACTTGGATATTATTGTAGATCTACTTCTTAGCTTTCTGGAACATCTTAAATCATCCCAATCGGAGTTCAGATGCGAGAGTTATGGCCTTTTTATCAACAAAGATCAAAGCTAAGAGTTATCATGTTTACCATTTACACAGCATCTACTTCAAGCTTGAATTCCGCCTTGTTCCATCCCAAATCTGTCAATTGTAAAAGAATAAAAGTTGTAGATCTCACCGATATCTTCGATTTGATAGGTGGTATGCCACGTAACTCCAAGCGGATCAAAATTTATGTCTGTTTTACCAAAGGACATCGCAGCAGAAAACAGAGTAGCTCGAACCACGCTAGGGGCGCGCTAGTCCATCAGTTCCTCTACTACAGTAGCGCGGGCAGCGCCCAGAATGGCTTGGGGACAGCGCGGGGCGCGCTAGGCGGCGGGAACACAACTGATTTGGGTTATTTGATGTCCAATTTGAGCTAGAATAGGATTCTTAGTTGCTTAACTTGTTTGGGGTATCCATTAGAACTATAAATACATGATGAGAGGCATAAAAGAGTGAGATATAGATTAGTTTTGAAGGATTCCATTAGATTATATTAGAGTAAATTAGACCAAAACCCTAGTTCTTGTTAGATTTGAAGATTGAAGCAACTTGGAAACCATTGAAGATTCAAAGTAGGAGCAAGGAAGGAGCTTCAAATCTACAGACAATAGATTATATCTTTTCATCTTTTTCTATCTTTGTCTTTTAATGATTATTCAATTGTGGATTCTTAGTTTTAATTCAATAATAATGAACTAATTCTTTGTTTGAGATTACAATGGATCTTCTTGTGTAGTTTATTTTAATATGCTTCGCTATCAATTATTATGTTCTATTGTGAGGATTGTCTATTATGATTTGAACTTAATTGTTTAATTGATTGGCCATCAATTACCATGATAATCTATATGAACTCGAGAGATGAAGTATTGATTTAGATCTTATCATGATAGCACGTGCTCAGGATTTTGTTAGTAGCTTAAACTTGATGAGTGTTAAGGTAGAGATATGCTTGACACCGCATGTAATCGGATAGAGAACTTATTCTTCAACCTTCTTCAATTATAATTCACATAGAGATATAGTGTGTTAGTTGATTAAGGTGTTTAACGGATTTCTATCTTAATTGTGGATTGACGTTAATATGGGTATTATGCATCGAGAGGTTGTTTTATCTGCTTTAGTGTTCTTGATTAACAATTCAGGATAGAGAATAATTGATGAGAAGTGTGTTAACTTAAATGAAGCAATAAGTGAAGTTATGATCTTAAATCTCCGTTATCTTAATTTAACTAGTGGAATTTAAGAGTAGTTTAATTTATATAATTTGAAATTCATTCGTTTAAATAAGATTGAGTTGGTTACGGGTTAGTACTTGGTGATTTTTGTTAAATAATTCTCTGTGGGAACGATACTCAACTTATCACTTTATTGCTTGTTGACCACGTATACTTGCGTGTTGTGCGTAATTATATTCTACCCAACAAGGGTCTCCTAACCCATCATACTTTTCAAAGTCAGGAGCCTTGAACTTCTCTGGATAATGCACACCAGGGAATATACAAAGGTCAGCATATAAAACACTCCCATGTGTTCCAATTCCTTTGATAGAACGGATGGTCTCTTCCATCTGAAAGACTTTCTTTCTGATATCACCAGCGTCTACATCTTCTTTGAGATGGGTGGTATCATGAATTTTGTTAGCTGTATCCAACTGAAGCTCAGGTACTGGAATGGCTTTATTCGGACCTTGGGTTCCTCCTTGTGCAGAGGATTCAGTATATACGGGTATCCTTGTACCCTGAGTAGATTGGTGTAGTTCTTTAATCAGAACAACCAAATCTGTGATTTTTTTAGTTAATCCATTGAATTCTTCGTGAGAGACTGGATTAAGATTAGTCTGGTCAAATGAAGACATAATTGGCTGTAGGCTCGTGGTCTTTTTGGACTTTGAATGGGTAATAGGTCCGATTGTTTCCTTGCGAAACACTGGCGTAGTTTAGTTTTTAGGGAGTGTATAAATGTTTACATGCTATATGATGTATCCGTTTTAGGAGTATTATTCTGCAAAACAGATGTTAGCTATTTGTAATATAGGATAGCATGTAAATATGCGTGTACACATATTTCTTTATATTTCTCATTACATGGAGATTAATATGGAATGAAATTATAAGTAATTAACTTTACGAGTAATTTGAAATGAGAAAGCATGAAGAGACTTTCCTCCGCGTTTCGTTTATTAGAGGGTGACCTATCTTAGTCTACTCTCGCGGCTTTTTGGCATGAAGGTTCCCAAATCATCGCAATTTACTCGACGGGAAGTTAGTCCGGTCTTTCAACTGCAGCGAATTTGGGTGGTGCCTTTCTTGAGCCTCGTTGGAATTAGTCTTCCTACGAGTCCAGTAATCAAACATCAACAGGATAGCCTCCTAATGGAGGAACCACACAACATACATTCATATACAACGTGTCTCACCGTTTATGAAAATGATGACATGTGTGAAGCACTAATATCACAAGCAGATATAGTGTAAAGCAGTAAGTAAATACATTCGTACACATCCATCAAATGTAAATGCAACACCCACACACAAGCATATAACAGTTTTGAAAAGCTTGTAATAGCGGCTTAAGTCCTCTTATTGGAATCCCCAGCAGAGTCGCCACCTGTCGACGTCGGAATTTTTATTTGTCCCTTTTCTATTCTTGTCTTTTGGTGTTCTCATGTTAGGTGAGATTTGTTTGAAAAACACAAGTTGTGAAAAGGTCCGACATGTATATGTCGACGATTGGACTGTAAGAGTTGTCAGTTGGTTTTTTAAATGGTTGTACCAACACAACCGAGAAAAGATTTGCACATTGACCCAGTGATGTGACACTGCTTAACGAGTCTTTGAAACCGAGATTCGTTAGGGTCCGGGGACTTGGTTATGCGGAGGAAAGGTGTTAGGCACCCCCCAACATCCATGTTGCCACGGTGACCGCTACTTTTCAATTAAATTGTTATATGAATGTGTGTGTGTGTGTGTGTGGATCAATGTGCAATTATTTGGAAGTAGTGTTATGCCTCGTTTGCACCTATATACAAAGGGTTTGAATTTATATAAAAATTGAGTTTTAAACAAGATAAAGCTGTGATGTTTTGTAAAAAGAAGTTTTTCAAACCCTTGTTGTAAGACCCCAACTTTTATAAATAAAGATGAATTTACTATAAATATCATTTTTGAATATTATGGAGTTAATTTGATATAATGTTATAGTTGTGGGTAATATTTATAAATTTTACAAAGTACGCAAGTTGTTATATAATATTCGATTGGTCGGGAAATATTCGTTTTAACAGAGAATATTCGTACAACGTCACAATCATTAGTAGACCCCACAATGAAATTATTGTCGGATTGAAAAAACGACAAAAATATTTTATTAAAAATAACGGCGGAAGTTTTACCATTGATACTGTTGAACTACTCGGTAGTAAAAGTACAGTAATACGTGTGGTTGCATAGTAGCACACGGTATTGATTATTAATGCTTATGTGAGAAGTCACTCAGTTTGATTCAATTACTGTCAGTTAATAATATGAATTATTTAGCGATAATGAAGTTTTGTTTTATTCGTATTATTAACGTAATAAAACAGAAACATCTTTTTATATAAAACAGAATACTTTATTAAAGTTATTCTATAAATAGATTATATTATATTTTATTTAAAAGATTTTTCTTTAAATATGAACCATCAGATTAAAGTAATCAATCTGGACCGTTAATGGATTAGTTACTATGCATTCCATTTTTCTATAAATTGCAGGTCATTCCTTCATTATTTCTTACGAATTCACTGAACTCTAGAGAGAGAAACTATAGAGAGAGAGAGAAGAAAAGTATTCTGCTACTTAACTACTTCCTTATTTCAGTTCTTCTTTAGAACGGTAAGGGGTGTTATTCTTTCTTATTCATGAAGAGAACTGTTGTTATTCCATTTCTTATTATTCTATTGGAATAACCTGTATATGCGGTCTACCCTATACTTGGTGACATTCTTCTATTATTCTGTTGGAACATACTGTCTGTGTGTTTTACACCGGACCTGGTTACGTCTTTATTATTATTCTGTTGGAACATCCTGTCTGTGTGTTTTACACCGGACCTGGTTCCGTCTTTATTATTATTCTGTTGGAGCATCCTGTCTGTGTGTTTTACACCAGACCTAGTTTCGTCTTTATTATTATTCTGTTGGAACATCCTGTCTGTGTGTTTTACACCGGACCTGGTTCTGTCTTTATTATTATTTTGTTGGAATATCCTGTTTGTGCGTTTTACGCCGGACCTGGTTCCATTATTTATTATTCTGTTGGAATAACCTGTCTGTGCAGTCTATCGCATGCATGGTGATTTCTTTTGTTATTCCATTCTTTATTATACTCAGTTGGTTAAGTTTTGACTTATATACTCCATGAAATTTGTGGAATATCCTTGATAATTGCGTTTCATCCAGTATCTTTTCATGAAAATATTCTTCTAAGCATTCTTGAATTTTACTCCATAAAGCAGTATCATGTTGACAATTAGGACGTTGTTAATTCTTGGATAAATTAATTCTTGAATTATTGAATTATTATATCATTGTCATCATCCTCATGTTTATAAAATGTTGAAAGTCATCTGTGGCCTGTAGTGTATAGATGGACTTGGTATGATTATGACCAGGGATTATTCGGTATAATCATGACCGTAATGTTACAAATGATGTGGTAAAAGTCCTCATTGGCCCGTAGTGCATTGATGGACAGTTGTTGGCATGATCATGACCATTAATGAATACACGAATATCCTTGGCCGTAGTGCAGGGGTGATTCGATGATGTGAATTATATTATTAAACTGAGTCCCAGTGATAACAGTGTTGAAAAACCTTTTAAATCATAGAAGATAGTAGATTTTATTTTCTACTTTACTCTTTTAATGGATTGCTTGTTCCGCTGCAGTTAAACTTGATGTTCGTTATATTTTATCAGTTTAACACTGTTGAAGGCTAATGATAATTTATTCTGCATTATCTTAGTCATAATATTTCTTACTGGGCTAGTTGAGCTCACCCTTTCTTTCACTGTTCTCTTCAGGAAATGAGAATATAGTTGGGACGAGTCGGGAAACGGAGTGATGGACCAGATGATAGTATTAGTAGTCCTCACTATTCTGTTAAATAGTGTGACAATAATTGTAATGAGGACTCCTTTTGAGTTTGTATAGTCTCTAGTAGACAATAATTGTATTCAAACTCACAGTTACGTTTTGTCGTATTGTACACGACAGTTGTATTAGTAAGTTGTATTTGTATTCTGTACCATGTATCTGACGACCCAAGATGGGTGATGTATACCTAATTTTGGGGGCGTCACAGTTGGTATCAGAGCTTAGGGATATGATCCCTGGCTAAGATGTGAGAATAGAACTAGGAGGGGAGAGACGGGGAATTCCATCGCTAGTATGATCTACCTAAGTTTGTTTGCATGATATTTAATTGGTCAGTCAGAATATAAAGATAATATATGACATATCAATTAACTTTTGTTTTGTGGCAGTATCTGAAAATGTTATCCGAGAATGTTGAGAATAGCAATGGAGCACAGGCGACTGTTGATTCACCACATATCAATAATCGGGATAATGTGCATCAGGAAGGCGACAATCCTCATGCAAACAACAATACTGACCAAATGATAAATGATGGAATGTTCAGAAGCTTTATGCAGTTCATGCAACAGCAGGCGAGAGCGGCTCCTGTTCAAAATGTAGGTGGAAACACTGAAAACTCTCGGATGGTCACCGCTAAACAGTTCAAGGAGTTGGAACCACCGGAGTTTAAGGGAGAGCTAAAACCACTTATAGCGGAAACATGGATAAAGCAGATTACCAAGATATTTGATGTCTTGGGATGCTCCGAGGAGCAAAAGGTTCCCTTTGCCGCCTTTATGTTGCGAGGAGAGGTAGATTACTGGTGGGAATCGATTAAGCGTACTCAACCTGCCGCACTGAAGATGTCTTGGGAGAAGTTCCAAGAGCAGTTCAATGACAAATACTTTCCCGAAAGTGTTCGACACATGAAGGAGGTGGATTTCATCAAATTGGAGCAGAATAATATGGCCGTGTCGCAGTATGAGGTTAAATTTGCTGAGTTATCCCGGTTTGCGTCCCACTTGGTGGATAATGAAGAGCGAATGACGCGAATATTTTTGCGAGGTTTGAAACCTGAGATACGTCAACATCTTATTTCTCATAAACTGTGTTTGTATTCAGATGTTGTGAATAGGGCTCAGTTAGTGGAGCGCGATAACGAGTCAACGCAACCAAAAGAGAGCAGTCGGCAAAATGATAATACCAGTGAGAGCAGTCATCGAAGCGGTGACAACAAGCGTGGTGGGAATCAACAGGCCAGAAATGGTAACCACTTCGGTGGTAATCAGGGCCAAAACAATAAGAATGGACATTTCAAGAAGAGAAGATTCAACAATGATGGAAAGACGTCAGCACCAGCACCTGTTGTTAAGGAAGGAGAATGACCACCTATCATATGTTTCAAATGAGGAGGGGAGGGGCACATCAGTCCAAACTGTGTGATGCCATCTAAAGCATGTTATAATTGTGGAAGAGAAGGTCATTTAGCTCGATTTTGTCGTTTACCAAAAACAAGTTCAGCTAGGATAGAGGCACCAAAGGCCGTCCCAGAAAAGTCAAAACCGGTAGTGCAAGGGAGAGCGTTTGTTGTGACCTCCCAGAAAGCAAGGTACCCGAATAAGGTCATCACAGGTAAGCTTACCATAAACTCTAACGAAGTCTATACTTTATTTGATACCGGTTCTACCCATTCTTTTATTTCTCCTACTTGCGCTCATCGATTAAATTTGACTACGGAGAAATTAGACTTTGACTTATCTGTTGAAACTCCATTGGGAGAAACCTTCATTACATCCACGGTTTATAAGTCTTGTTTGGTTCAAGTTGGTACCCACACATTACCTGTCGATCTTATTTCATTAAAAATACTTGCATTTGACGTGATTCTAGGGATTGATTGGTTAACTACTCATCGTGCAAAAATTGATTGTTTTCGTAAGATTGTTAGCTTTCATATTCCTAATCGACCTATTATGCGAATTCAAGTAACCAAACCATTAAAATCAATCGCTGTCATCTCAAGCCATAAAGCTATTCGTTTATTAAAAAACGGATGTCAAGCTTTCTTAGCTCATGTCACGGATCTAAACAAAAATACGTCAGTTTTGAATGATATTTCTATTGTTAATAAATTCCCTGACGTATTCCCTAAAGAACTTCCTGGCCTACCCCCAGAGCATGAAATTGAATTTTGTATCGACCTTGAACCCGGTACAAAACCCATTTCCAAAGCCCCATATCGAATGGCTCCTATTGAACTTCAGGAGTTAAAGATCCAACTGCAGGAATTGTTAGACATTGGCTTTATCCGTCCTAGTACTTCTCCTTGGGGTGCTCCTGTTCTATTCGTGAAGAAGAAAGATGGAAGTATGCGACTTTGTATTGATTATCGGGAGTTGAATCATGTTACCATCAAAAATAGGTACCCATTGCCACGTATTGATGACCTGTTTGACCAGTTGCAAGGAGCACAATTCTTTTCAAAGATCGATCTTCATTCTGGATATCATCAGCTGAAGGTTAGAACTGAGGATATTCCAAAGACGGCTTTCAGAACTCGGTACGGGCATTATGAATTCCTAGTCATGTCCTTTGGATTGACTAATGCTCCTGCTGCCTTCATGGATATGATGAACCGGATATTCAAGGAATATTTGGATCACTTTGTGGTCGTCTTTATTGATGACATCCTTATTTATTTCAAAAGTTGTGAAGATCATGAGCAACATTTGAGGCTGGTACTCCAAAAGCTTCGTGAATACAAGCTTTATGCCAAGTTTAAGAAATGCGAGTTCTGGCTGGAGGAGGTAGCATTCCTTGGGCACGTAGTATCAAGTCGTGGAATATCTGTTGACCCGACAAAGATTGAAGCTATTCAGAGCTTGGAGCAACCTAAATAAGTAACCGAAGTACGTAGCCTTCTCGGTTTAGCTGGTTATTATCGGAGATTCGTGGAAAGATTTTCTCGAATCGCTAATCCACTAACTCAGCTGACTTGGAAAGATACAAAGTTCGGTTGGAGTGAAGAATGTGATAAGAGTTTTCAAGAACTCAAGAGGAGACTCATTTCAGCACCTGCTCTAACAATATCATCTGGCTCGGAGGGATTTGTCATCTACAGTGATGCTTCGAGCAAAGGGTTGGGATGCGTTCTCATGCAACATGGAAAAGTCATAGCCTATGCATCAAGACAACTCAAGGAATATGAGAGGAATTATCCTACTCATGATCTAGAGTTGGCAGCTGTTGTCTTTGCACTTAAAATTTGGAGGCATTACTTATATGGGGAGAAGGTGGAGATCTTTACGGATCATAAAAGCCTCAAATATTTTTTCACTCAAAAGGAACTCAACATGCGACAACGACGTTGGCTTGAACTGTTGAAAGATTATGATCATACCATTCAATACCATCCTGAAAAAGCGAACGTGGTAGCTGACGCATTGAGTAGAAGATCATATGCAAGTACGAGTGTGATATTGTCAACACAAATGCCCATTTTGTGTGACTTGCAAAGGATGGAGATAGAGTTAAAGACTCTAGGGACCCATGTGATGATGGCGAATATACGAGTAGAACCGACTTTAATCGATAAAATTAAAGCTGCTCAAGCTACAGACCTGGAGCTGATGCGTATGAGGAAGAAAGTGCAAGAAGGTGCTATGCCGGATGCAAGAATCGATGAAGAAGGAATACTTCGAGTTAACTCCAGACTTTGTGTTCCTAACGACCCTGATTTAAAGTATGAAATCATGATGGAGGCGCATAACACACCGTTTGCAATCCATTCTGGGAGTACCAAAATGTATTATGATCTTCGTCATACATTTTGGTGGAGCAATATGAAGCGAGAGATAGCGCTGTTTATCTCAAGGTGTCTAATTTGTCAACGAGTCAAGGCGGAGTATCAAGTACCAAAAGGTCCATTGCAACCACTTGAAATTCTAAAATGGAAGTGGGAGCACATTACCATGGATTTCATTACCGGTCTTCCTAAGGTTTCTCAAGGTATTAATGCGATTTGGGTCATTGTTGATAGATTGACCAGGTCTGCTCATTTTTTACCGATACGAGAAACTTATACACTTGAACGTCTTGCTCGTATGTACATAAAAGAGATTGTAAGACTGCATGGTATGCCAGTATCCATAGTTTCTGACTGAGACCCAAGATTCACTTCACATTTTTGGGTTAGCTTACAAAAAGCTATGGGCACGGATTTACAATTAAGTTCGGCATATCATCCTCAGACGGATGGATAATCAGAGAGAACTATTCAAACTCTGGAAGATTTATTAAGACTCTATGTCCTTGACTTCAAGGGAAGTTGGGACAAGTTCTTATCATTGGTGGAGTTTTCCTACAACAACAGTTATCAAGCAAGTATTGGCATGGCTCCATTCGAAGCGTTGTATGGAAGAAAGTGTCGTTCTCCAGTATGATGAGGTGGGTGAACCAACGTTGTTGAGACCGGAGTTGGTACGTATGACTACATAAAAGATTCAAACGATCCGACAACGTATAAAAACCTCACAAGATCGACAAAAGAGTTATGTTGATCTTCATCGAAAGGACGTGGAATTTGTTATAGGAGATCATGTGTTCTTACGTGTTGCTCCATGGAAAGGAGTTACAAGATTTGGAAAGAGAGGAAAGCTCAATCCTCGATTCATCGGTCCATTTTTAATCCTCGATCGAGTAGGAACTGTGGCTTATAGACTCGCTTTACCGCCAAGTATGTCTCGTGTTCATAACGTTTTTTACATATCCATGTTACGTAAATATGTGGAAGACCCGAACCATATTATTGAGTTAGAACCGGACGAAATAGCGGAGGATTTGACGTATAAAGAAGTTCTTGTTCAAATCTTGGATAAGAAGGAACATATTCTACGCTCCAAGGTTATACCTCAAGTCAAAGTTTTGTGGAGAAATCACGATGTTGAGAAAATGACTTGGGAGTTAGAATCTGAAATGAAGTCAAGGTATCCTTACCTCTTCGACATACCAGGTACGTACCCTAATTTCGAGGATGAAATTTCATAAGAAGGGGAGGTTGTAAGACCCCAACTTTTATAAATAAAGATGAATTTACTATAAATATCATTTTTGAATATTATGGAGTTAATTTGATATAATATTATAGTTGTGGGTAATATTTATAAATTTTGTAAAGTACGCAAGTTGTTATATAATATTCGATTGGTCAGGGAATATTCGTTTTAATAGGGAATATTCGTACAACGGCACAATCATTGGTGGACCCCACAACAGAATTATTGTCGGATTGAGAAAACGACAAAAATATTTTATTAAAAATAACGGCGGAAGTTTTACCATTGATACTGTTGAACTACTCGGTAGTAAAAGTACAGTAATACGTGTAGTTGCATAGTAGCACACGGTATTTATTATTAATGCTTATGTGAGAAGTCACTCAGTTTGATTCAATTATTGTCAGTTAATAATATGAATTATTTAGCGATAATGAAGTTTTGTTTTATTCGTATTATTAACGTAATAAAACAGAAACATCTTTTTATATAAAACAGAATACTTTATTAAAGTTATTCTATAAATAGAATATATTATATTTTATTTAAAAGATTTTTCTTTAAATATAGACTGTCAGATTAAAGTAATCAATCTGGATCGTTCATGGATTAGTTACTATGCATTCCATTTTTCTATAAATAACAACTCATTCCTTCATTATTTCTTACGAATTCACTGAACTCTAGAGAGAGAAACTATAGAGAGAGAGAGAGAGAAGAAAAGTATTCTGCTACTTAACTACTTCCTTATTTCAGTTCTTCTTTAAAACGGTAAGGGGTGTTATTCTTTCTTATTCATGAAGAGAACTGTTGTTATTCCATTTCTTATTATTCTGTTGGAATAACCTGTATACTTGGTGACATTCTTCTATTATTTTGTTGGAACATCTTGTCTATGTGTTTTACACCGGACCTGGTTCCGTTTTTATTATTATTCTGTTGGAACATCCTGTCTGTGTGTTTTACACCGGACCTGGTTCCGTCTTTATTATTATTCTGTTGGAACATCCTGTCTGTGTGTTTTACACCGGACCTAGTTCCGTCTTTATTATTATTCTGTTGGAACATCCTGTCTGTGCGTTTTACGCCGGACCTGGTTCCATTATTTATTATTCTGTTGGAATAACCTGTTTGTGCAGTCTATCGCATGCATGGTGATTTCTTTTGTTATTCCATTCTTTATTATACTCAGTTGGTTAAGTTTTGACTTCTATACTCCATGAAATTTGTGGAATATCCTTGATAATTGCGTTTCATCCAGTATCTTTTCATGAAAATATTCTTCTAAGCATTCTTGAATTTTACTTCATAAAGCAGTATCATGTTGACAATTTGGACGTTGTTAATTCTTGGATAAATTAATTCTTGAACTTGTTTTATTGAATTCTTATATCATTGTCATCATCCTCATGTTTATAAAATGTTGAAAGTCATCTGTGGCCTGTAGTGTATAGATGGACTTGGTATGATTATGACCAGGGATTATTCGGTATAATCATGACCGTAATATTACAAATAATGTGATAAAAGTCCTCATTGGCCCGTAGTGCATTGATGGACAGTTGTTGGCATGATCATGACCATTAATGAATACATGAATATCCTTAGTCGTAGTACAGTGGTGATTTGATGATGTGGATTATATTATTAAGCTGAGTCCCAGCGATAACAGTGTTGAAAAACCTTTTAAATCATAGAAGATAGTAGATTTTATTTTCTACTTGACTCTTTTAATGGATTGCTTGTTCCGCTGCAGTTAAACTTGATGTTCGTTATATTTTATCAGTTTAACACTGTTGAAGGATAATGATAATTTATTCTGCATTATCTTAGTCATAATATTTCTTACTGGGCTAGTTGAGCTCACCCTTTCTTTCACTATTCTCTTTAGGAAATGAGAATATAGCTGGGACGAGTCGGGGAACGGAGTGATGGACCAGATGATAGTATTAGTAGTCCTCACTATTCTGTTAAATAGCGTGACAATAATTATAATGATGACTCCTTTTGAGTTTGTATAGTCTCTAGTAGACAATAATTGTATTCAAACTCACAGTTATGTTTTGTCGTATTGTACACGACAGTTGTATTAGTAAGTTGTATTTGTATTCTGTACCATGTATCTGACGACCCAAGATGGGTGATGTATACCTAATTTTGGGGGCGTCACACTTGTGCTCAATAGTAATTGAGGCCTTTGATACTTCCATTTTATTATGTGTTCGGCTTGATTACTTTTATTTTTGAGATGCAAAGCATCTTCAAGAAAATAATATACATAGCAGTACCGAATAATTTACAAGCCATGTACAACTGAAAATGTCCATCACGGGAACCGAATCTAGATTCAGTATACTGAATCTGTGATTACATGATTCTTAGGTTCACATGATGTAACAATTTATATGAAAGCTGTAAGCAATTATATATATAAAAGCTATAAATATATATATATATATATATATATATATATATATATATATATATATATTGTAAATATTATTATTGAGTAAATAATAATATTCGAGATTAAATAAAATGTTATTAAAAATGTAATAACATTAGTAAAGGAATGAAATATTATTAAATGATTAATAATATTAGTAATGGAATAAGATATTATTAAATGATTAATAATATTAGTAAATGAATAAAAGTATTATTAGTGAACTAATAATACTAAGAGATGAATTAAATATTATCAAGATTAATAATATTAAGTGAATTAAAGGTAGTTGTTAATTAATAGTAACATTATCGAGACATGATAATATTTCTAAGAACTACATGTAATATATAATATCTATGTGATTATATAATCTAATGTTATGCTATGGCTAATTGAAAGATTAACTATAGGTCTCTCAAAGGAAGATGATTTAACTGCATAGTGGATAGAATTTAATTGCGTAGTTGTAACCTACAAACGAGGCAAGTTTCCTAACTTAAACTCGAGTTATTATTTTTAAAGTATATTAGTGAATAATTATTGATGATTATTCACATCCATATTGATTATTGAAATTCGCACTTTGTGCAATTGAATTCATGTTCTATTATTATTGAACTGTGAATTAAATTAAAGTTCTTTCATTCATGAACTGTATATGAGATAGATCTATGCTATATGTATCAGCTAGATCAAACATGTTTAAATTTGTTAAATCAAATGTGTTTTAAAAAGTTATTCTTATTAAATTGATATGATAAGAACTCTTGACTGAGAAAATGACGAATTTGATTAAGGCATGATATCGATGCCGGATTATTAAGTGTTTATGCATAAATCATGGGGTATGAAAGGCTGATCCCCTTGAATACCAAAACTTATTAAGAGGTCCAGTTTAAGTGGCTGAGAACCTTGGCAAATGTTCATGGTTATTTCAAAACCACTCAGTTCATGTTATTCAATTATTCGAATATTCAATTGTTAATTATTAATTCATGTTCCTTCACATTCTTATATTATTGTTGAACATTGAAAGCAAAACTTCCTTCCAGTCATGATATATCTCCCTTGTATATAAACTTGCTAAGCAAATTAGTTGCTTACCCTTGCTTATCATGACATTTATTTCAATTAAGCCTGAAGGATCCAATACGAAGGACAATGACAAGGGCAAGATCCAGGAATAGTTTAGAATGAATGTTAATTATTATTATCTAATGGGATTTCTTATGTAAACCTTTTGTAATATGAATGGTGCGTTTAAGTTAAGGTTAAGAAGACCTTGAGACCATGTTATGAAACTTTATTATGATGAACAATGTATGTTTATTATTCCGTAATAGTTATAGAATGCTTATTATGATGATAGATCGTGAGCACCGAATCTGAGGTTAGAGAACCTGGATTTGGGGGCGTCACATGGCCTCTAGAGGTGATCCACCAAAGAAGAACAAATATTCAAGAAGATGGATGTTTAACAAAACCTTAATTCTATTTTATAGAATATGGTGTACTCTTCTAACTCTTGGAATTATTATTTTGTATAACCCTTACCTATAATAAGATTTCTCTTATTTATAGATGTAGGAAACCCTCCTAAACTATTTAGGAATATGATTTTATTTTAATTAGTTAAACAACTTTTATTAATTAGGCTTCCTAATTTTATTAAGAATAATTAATTAAACTATTTTAATTAATTAGTCTCCTAATCTTATTAAAAATATATGAGAGTACCTTTTATTAATTAAATATACTTAATTGGGACATTGTATGGTGGAAGGATTGAATTGTACGGTAACTATTTACTCAAAGGTTCTTTTATGATTAATGTTAAAATCTATATTATCTTAAAAGTCGTTGATCGCTAAGGAGGCTTATCCTTATTGTAGAATAAATATTATTTATTTAAATAATATTAGAATTGTTCTAATTGATTTATTTACAACTGGTTTAATATAGAGAACCTAAAAGGTCAGACCATAAAAGGAAAAATATTTATTTAAGAAGTAAATGACATAATCGTAATAATAAATTAAGTGTATTTAATTTAATATATAGTGATAGAATAAATTAAATAGCTTAATATTAATTATTTAATATTTTAGAAATATTAAATATAAATTAATAAGAGGAGTCTTATTATTATTATTGCTATTATTATTAAGTTAATTCCTAAAAGTGTTTGGGAATTAATTAATATAAGTACTCTTATTTATTCCTAATAAGATTAGGAGGCTAATTAATTAAAAAGTTTAATTAATTATTCCTAATTAGATTAGAAAGCCTAATTTATTAAATCAAAACCTAATCCTAAATAGTTTAAGAGGGTTTCCCACATTTATAAATAAGAAAGACTTTTTATGGAGAGAGTGTGACGCAAGTTACACACTTTATTCCAAGAGTTAGGAGAATACTCCTTTTATTAGAGATAGGAAAAGAGTTCCAACTATTATTGATTAATGTTGAAATCAATAAATTGAATCAAATTAATTTAAAATTATGATTATTTGAAATTGGAATTCCTAATGGAATTTTACTTCCATTTTAATAGGAATTTCTGTAGTGATAGTAGTACAAGTGATACTTAGACTTGAGATAAGCATAGTATCTTGTGTATAATGAATTATACTTTGACTTATTTCTTAAGACAATAGTATCATGGATCATCATTTAGTGCGGAAGCGCAATAAATTGGAATTTAAAAATTTTCATACAATCCCGTGCCATAATCATGCTTGATGCTTAATTATTAATATAAATATATAAGAAGAAGATCATAATTATACCCTTGAATATTCGAGCTTCCTCATGTACAAGTTCAACTCCTAGTCCTTCGTGGTCTCCTTGAATACGCGGGATTTGATTTGTTCCTTTTATCAACGTTAGCTACCCAAGCGGTTGGCCTTCGGAGGTGATCCACCAAGGAAGAACAAAAACTCAAGAAGAAAGGTGCTTGGGTAAACCCTAGTTTTTCCTATCTATAATAGAAAATGTGCACTCTCCCAACTCTTGGAATTAAGTGTGTAACTTGCGTCACCCTCTCTTCATAAAAAGACTTTCTTATTTATAGATATAGGGAACCCTACTAAACTATTTAGTATTAGGTTTTGATTTAATTAATTAACCTGGGAGCTGTCGTTTACACTCCTAAATTAACCTCACTTTCACTTTACAAATTCAAACAATTAGCACAGTAGTAAGCAACGATCGATCTCACAGAGAGTGATTTGTTATATATTTATCCTATGATTTCTAATGAAAATGGAATTTTGAATTAATTAACTAAATTAACAAGAATACACTAATAAGAATAAACAATGAATTAAAAGCGTCAGTTTTTCAGTTCAGTATCACCTTTTTACAATAATAGATTAATCAAGTGTAATATTATTTACCTTTCAATGAAACTAATAGTCCTAGATAACAACAAGCTCTGCTACCCGAAACTCCCCTTAGATTGTCACTCAATGAAACAAACTGTTCACGAGATTCTAACAATAATATAAACTAGAACAAGCTCTCTAAATTTAATATAACAATAGCATTAAGAATTAGGAAATTAGACTATTCCAAGCAACAAGAACATAAGCTCGAATTGTTTAACTTGTCTTCTGATAATCATATCAATACTCAAAAGTTTGTCCATAATCAGGTATTACTAATTACTACTTGTAATTAGGAATAATATCAATTACACGTAATAGTATTCCTTGATCTAGCATATGATATTCGTTAACCAACTCAATCCTGCATAAATGAAATTAGTTAAGCCAAATGTTATTCAGAAATTAAATTAGATCATTAAGAATGAATTTCATTTGAGAAGGAATAATTAATGAATACTCAATTAACCATTAATTATAAATAAGGATCAACATCCCTTAGAACTGAATAAAAAGAACTTAGCTCATGTCTTCAATCCTCCAATGTTGTAGATGAGAAAATATAGTAGATGATTGAATGAATAAAACCCTGACTATCATCCTCTATTTGTAGTGCTAGACAAAGTCCTAAATCTTGTGGGAATTAGAAATCCAAATCCTAAAAGGAATTAGAAATCATAACTAGTTTCCATAAAGAAATAGAATCCAATTTGAAAATAAATCTCAGTCTAAAGATATTCTAAATCTAATAGAAATATCAATCCAATTTCATGTAGAAATATGCCAAAATATGCTTTTAGAAACTTTCCAAAAAACCAACACTACACCAAAATAGGGATGTAGCGAAGGAAATTTTGTGAAGGAATTTATTCCTTCACATGAGGAGTTGTTTAGCGAAGGAACAGTGAAGAAAAAATATTTAGTGACAATATAGGGATGTAGCGAAGGAAATTTTGTGAAGGAATTTATTCCTTTACATGAGGAGTTATTTAGCGAAGGAACACTGAGGAAAAATATTTAGTGACAGTATAGGGATGTAGCGAAGGAAAAATCATTCACAATTTTTATTTTTTTTCTCGCAAAATTGAGGTGATAGAACGATTTTTTTGCTCAAATTTATGATGAAATATTGCGAGGAAAAAATATATTAACGAAGGAATTATTACTCACTATATATTTTTGTTCACAAGTTTTTTGCGAGAGATAAAATTAGTCGTTGTTTTGTTCTAAATAATTTTTTAGAATTAATTATGGTGAATATAAATTTTAATATAAATACTTTAATATTGCATTTTTTAAGTAACTTATTATAATATTACTTATAAAAGATTTGTTTTTGTTTAAAAAAATGTTATTAACTTTTTTTTTTTGGAACTAATCAGTATTCATGTGCGTGTGGTCGGTGTGGAACAGAGATTCGATGTTTCTACCAGATCTCTACCAGATCGCTAGCTAGGTGCGTGCGTGCGT
Organism: Panax notoginseng; assembly: GCA_016801055.1. Classification (NCBI taxonomy): domain Eukaryota; kingdom Viridiplantae; phylum Streptophyta; class Magnoliopsida; order Apiales; family Araliaceae; genus Panax; species Panax notoginseng. Next base: position 47,561,717 of record CM029014.1, on the reverse strand, counting down.
GCGTGAGTGTTTCTAGCTAGAGGAAAGCAAATTGGGACTCTTACTTAGCCAGAATTGGATGTTTCTACCAGATCGCTAGCTAGGTTTTCTCTGCCAATTTGGGTTTCCCCCGTTTTCCTTAGCCATTGTTTAGGCGGTAAAAAGGAAAAATGAATTAGTGCCAAAATTTGACGTAATTAGTGAGATTAATAATTGATTGTGTGAATAATGTTTCCTACGGCTAAAGGGATTATCATTAATCCCAAAATTTTCCTCTTCATCTTCGCATCGAAAAGCTGCTCTTTCTGTCCCAATTGCAGAAGCCCTAACTGTGAAGACCCAAAGACCCGTCAATTTGTTCGAAGGTAGTTTTTTTCAACTTTGTTCCTCAATATTCCATTACTTGCTGAAATGATTTATATATACAAACATGTATGATTGAATCCATTTTTCTTAGGGCTTTTGATTTGATACTTATGCAGATAGTGCAATGTTTATGTGTTTTTCTATTTGGTATTTGCGTATTGTTTTATACTAAACTGCTCTATATATGGGAATTTTGTTGTAGCTAGAGTTGAATTGTTAGGTTATTTGAGATAAAATCATAAAAAGTTATCTTTTTGATTGGTTTTGTTGTTTGGCTTTTGCTTTGTATAGTTTCTTTTAAATAAAAAAGTGTCTTTGTATCGTTCTAGATTATCACCCATTAGCTTTGATCTATTTTTTAAAATATGTCAGATGGTTCATTATTTGGAGTTTAAGTTGGGCTCCGTTTTACTTGCTCATTTTAGGGGAAAATTGGTTAGCTGAGGCATATTTTAGTGCCAAAGTTGATCGTTTAGTAATCTGGTCTACATTGGTTTGCTACTCTGGTTAGTGCGGACAACATTGTTACTTTGTTTTGTCTGATCAGTTGCCCTTACATGTAATCTTCCAATAATTTTGACTATGTCTGTGAGTGGAAAGCCAGCCCTTCTTGTACATTACTGTTATATATTAAGATTATATTGTTGTTCTCATAGATTACGCAATAGAATACAGTATTTAAACACCAAGTCAAAATCCTACAGTAGTTAAACTCCTATTTTTTGTTTTAATCTGAAATCTTGCTAACGACCTGTAATTCTACTTTTTCCAGAGATTGATTTTTAACAAAGATTTCTTCTGTTCTTTGTCTTTAAAAAGTTGCAAATGTATGTGAAAGCTTAGTTTGAGCTAAAAACTGTAGTGACACTAAGTCTTTTCCCTGATAACTGATGTATAGATATTCATATCCCATATAGAATTCCCTTGGGGCGGCAAAACAATCAAACCACTATTGACAGAGATATAAAGAATTACTAGATCAGTTTAGTATGAAATTAAAGATATTGGTAGATCTACTTAAATTTTAACAATCAATTAGGTAGTAGGCCAGTAATTTTATCAAACCACAAGGTCATGCACTCAATTAGTTAGTAGGCTTGTAATTTTATATGTGCTACTCAACTATAGACTTAAAAAGAGATTGTACTTCTTTATGTGTCTTGTCACTTGTGGTGTCCCTGTACAAGTGTGTGCTCTCGAGCAAGTGTACTATAGGTCGTAAAGCAGGAGGGAATTTATTACCTGGAGTGGCCTTCCATCACTTTCTTCCTGACGTTTGAATCCAGTGGCAATTAGAGTTATACTTACCTGAATGTGATAAGATCAGCGTAATCATGGTATACGTGAATTTTTTTTCCAAAAAAGTTGTATGAATGATCACATCTTATCCTTCTTATGGTTTGGTAAATTCTAATTTACTTGACCACTTAGAGATGGATCTATGACTGCTCCAAAGATTAAGTTGGCACTAGGATCAACAAGATCATATATAACCTCTAATGCAGCATTTACCTGCAAATATCCAATATAAGAATAGTAGAGCATTATAAGGAATACTTGACCACTATAAGAAAAGAAAGGGAGAGCATGATAAGGAATACAACTTATGTACCACAACTTATTCAGTATGAAGATATAAATAATGTGCATTTGACCACAAAATTGATGTTGCTATTAATATGTAGATTGCATGACTTCCAGAGTCATTAAAAATATATAAAAGCATATGATTTCATCATTTTCTTGTTGGTCATGTAAAATAGGACACTAATAAGCGTTAGTTAGTGCCATGTTCTGACTTGCTTAATAATTTTTATTACCATGGTTTGTTCCACATTTTCACTGTTGAAATTATTAGCAACTTAAACTATTTTTTTGTATGCACACTATTTTTTTATTAGCAACTTAAACTATTTTTTTGATTAGAATTAATTTCTTTTTTCCTTTGGATTTGTATATTTGATTTTATTTTAATAGTTTGACGATGAATGTTTTTGCTTCCAGTTAATTAGGTGGTAATTGCTAACTGTAATCATGTCAGCTGATCGAACTTGGATGACACGTAGGGCAGTGGATAATGGGATTGGGGTTTCTTTTGAGTTTCGACAACGTGTGGAAGAATTTCTTAATTTTGCCTTTGATAACCCAAAATTTGTACACGCGGAAAAGATTAGGTGCCCATGTAGATCATGTATGAACTCTTGTTGGTTAAGCAGAGGCGAGGTTAACTTTCATTTATTTAAGAGAGGTTTTACAATCGGATATAGCTGATGGACTCACCATGGGGAATCTTTTTTTGTGGAACCTAACACTTTTCATGTTCGAACTGATTTCAGGTCTAATAATGAAAGTTATCTATGTGGTGATATGGTACTTGATGCTATGGGTCATGGATTTGATCAACAAATTGATAATGATCTCCATGATGATATTGTCGAGGAAGAACCTACTTTAAGTGCAAAAGAGTTTTACCAAATGCTAAAAGATACTGAAGTCCCATTACATAGTGGTCATGAGAAGCATAGTAAATTGTCTGCTATTACTAAGTTGTTGCACTTCAAGTCTGAGAGTGGATGTAAGAAACACTTTAACGACTTGTTAACACTTATTAAAGAGTTCTTGCCGGAGCATGTAGAGAAGAGTGTATGTTATATTGTGGGGAAAATAAGGATAAACAAAGGTGTTTGACTTGTGGTCTCCCAAGGTATCAGCCTAACAGCGGAGGTAAGGGGAAGGATATACCATGGAAGGTCTTGCGATACTTTCCTATTGCAGAAAGACTTCAGAGGTTATATATGTCAACAAAGACCTCCGAACACATGAGATGACATAGTACCCAAACCAAAGTTCCCGGTGAATTGAGACACCTTGTAGATGGAGAAGCCTGGAAAAAGTTTGATGCTACACACCCATCCTTTGCAAAAGAAGATAGAAATGTAAGGCTAGGACTCGCCACCGATGGTTTCACTCCATTTGACCTATCAAGCACACCACACTCTACTTGGCCTGTAATTCTTGTTCCTTATAACCTCCCACCATGGATGTGTATGAAGGATGCATACATGTTTTTGTCGTTACTCATTCCTGGACCTCAAAGCCTGAGTAAAGACATCGATGTATACTTGAGACCATTGATAGATGAGTTAAAAATGTTGTGGGAGACGGGAGTTCACACCTATGATGTATCTTCTAAACATAATTTTCAAATGAGAGTTGCAGTCATGTGGACTATCAACGACTTTCCTGCATATGGTATGATGGAAGGATGGAGCACACACGGAAAGATGGCATGTCCAGTGTGTAAGGATGAAACTAAAGCTATTCGTTTAACTTATAGTGCAAAACCAAGCTTCTTTGGATCACATCGTAGGTTTCTACCGATTCAACACAGATTTTGAAGACACAAAGATAATGTTCATAGAGACCAAGAAAAACGTGTTACACCAATTCGATTATCTGGAGAAATGGTAAAGGCATAGTTAGATCAATTGAAGTTTCCACCTCCCGGAAAGGTCTATTAAGGATCATAGAGCTGAAGGGTTTGGTGAATCCCATAATTGGACCAAACGAAGTATTTTCTTTAAGTTATCGTATTGGAGTACACTCATGCTTTGACATAACTTAGATGTGATGCATATTGTGAAAAGTGTGTTTGATAATGTCTTTAATACGGTGATGGGTGTGAAGTCTAAGATTAAAGACCACATTAAAGGACGAAAGGATATGGAAGAAATGGGCATTCACAATGACTTGCATCCTGTGCCGAGTAAAAATGGTATCAAGGTGATCATGCCAAAAGCAGCTTTTACATTGAACAAAGTGCAAGTAAGACAAGTTTGTCAGTGGGTGAAAGAATTAAAGCTCCCTGATGGATATGGCTCTAACATATCTCGGTGTTATAACCGCAAAGATAGTAGATTCTATGTGTTAAAGAGTCATGATTGTCATATATTCATGCTACGATTAATTCCAATTGCTTTCCGTGATTTATTGCCTCCTAAAATCATTGATGTTTTGTTAGAACTTAGTCATTTCTTTCGTGACTTATGCTCAACGGTACTACGGGAGAGTGATATGGATGTACTTGACAATAAAATTGTTTTGACAATTTGCAAGCTTGAAAAGATCTTCCCCCCATCATTCTTTGATTGTATGGAGCATTTACCTATTCATTTGGCTTATGAAGCAAAGATAGGTGGGCCAGTGCAATACCGATGGATGTATCCATTTGAGAGGTATTATTTTTCTTTTTCTTTTTTCACGATAATCAAAAGACTTATAATTTTACTCACTTTGCTCAAATAACATCATATGTTTATTTTTTTATAAAAAAATCAGATGTATGCGCCGCTTAAAGAAGAAGGTTGCTAATAAAGCTCATGTGGAGGGTTCAATTGCGGAGGCATACATCATTGAGGAGCTCGTAAACTTTTGCTCTCTCTATTTTGAGGTTGACAAAGAAACAAAACATAATCGTGTTAGTCGTAATGAAGATATTGGAGAAGTAGATTGTGAAAACCTTTTTATCTTCAAAAATGTTGGTCATGCTATCTCTGGGAGTACTCAACGAGATTTAACTGACGAGGAGTATCAAGCTGCAACATTATATACTCTTATG